>VZZY01023007.1:178834-266188 GCA_013400335.1 Eurystomus gularis
TACCGGGGCCGGGCGGAGCCAGGACTTGTGCCTCCTGCACTTCATCTACACCTCGAGTCTCGCTGAGGCAGCGGGCAGGCAGCCTGCGCCCAAGCGTCTGCAGGACCAAAGCCAGAATCTCCTGACCCTCGCTGCTTTTGACCAACCTGCTTCTGCAAGGAAAGAAAAGAGACGTCTCTTTTTTGCGGTTCGCAGCCAGGCCCCCCTGTAATGCTCAGCTGGTGCGAGGGGCGTTGGCAGATGGGTATTTGTATCTGGGATGGCTATGGGAGAAACTATGCGCGGTGGCAGGAACCAGTGGCATCGCCAGAAGTTCATTCTTTTTTCCCAGAGGTGGAGGTTTGCAGCTTTGGCTCTTGCGTTTAATGGAAACTTGCGTTCTTGGAAATTGGAGCTTTTTTTCCCCAAAGTCTCAGGGTTTGTAGTAGGACGAATAAACAGGACATCAACTTTATGAAAAGAGCTAAATTTAGATTGTCATGAAGCAAAGTGCACAGATTTTATTGTGTCAGTTTAACTCCCCGTGTCCAAGAAACGCCTGTGTGTACAGGAGGTTTCCAAACTTTTCTGTGTATCACTCAAGCAAATGACCTATACAGTATAAAATTTATACAGAAAAAAATACCTTCTCTCCGTAAACTAGAGAGAGAAAGAAATGCATGACAGGCTTGCTGTGACTGGGAAGGTTTTAAGTGTATTCAGGCTTGGAAAAACTGAGAAGGCACATTTGACAGACGGTGTAATCCTCAGCTTGAAGATATCCACCTTGTTGAACGCATGCACGTGCTCAACTTTGAATAAGTGAGTGATTCCCGGAAACTTTTCTGGTGCCATCCTTTTCTAATACCAGATATCCAGTAGTCAGAAAAGAGACAGACTCAAAGCCCCAGTCATGTCAGGTAATTAGCTAAGAACATTTGTGTATGAAATGAACTTCAGCCAGATGACCAGCTCCGGGGTGAAAAATCAGGATGTCAAAGAATTACATGTCGATCCTGACCAGACTCTGAATATGCGTACAGAAAGTTGCTTGGGTGGGGATCTGCAGCATTGGCACCATTGGTGCCAGCTATGGCACTTCATGGGCTGTGCTTGGAGGACTCGGGACATTACCCTGCTACAAATGGGGTGGCAGAGACTGGTCTTGGGGGATGGACTTGTTTGTTTGATGCAGACTCCAAAAGTGCATCTCGCTCGGGTGTAACTCTTGGAAAAAAATGATTTAATACACATAGAAAAAAAAATCCATTCATTTTTCCTTTTTTTTTTTTCCTTTTCCTCCTCCTTTCTCCCTTTTAGCTCCTGTGAAGTATTTGAACCATGTTAGGGCTAGAAACAAGGCTGTTGTCTCGAAAAATAAGGAACTGTTTGGGAACTGCATGGAAACCCCCCTCCTTTTTGTGAGATCCTTGAATTGCATTATTTTGCTTCAGACACAAATTTACTCATGTCACATGCCCAACTGCAGTTTCCACTGAAGTTACTGAAATCCACAGCTTTATAAACACAGAAACACCAAGAAGTGTCACTTTTATTTTCTTCCCACCTTAGAGCATAACCCACCACTGCAGCTGTATTCAGCCTCAGCCCCCTCTCACTCTGCCAGGGTCCCTCAGCTGCCCACATGCTCTTCGCCCCATCTCTGCTGGCAGTGACGGGGACTGTGTAACACAAAGTTAGCATGTGGATTAGCAGCTAGTTTAGCAAAATAGATCAAAGTCATCTTTAAGGGCAGGTGGGAGCAGGGTAGGGCCATCTTCAAGTTGGCCAGGTGGAACAGAAACTGCTGCCAGTGCTGGTACTGTCAGAGACCCCTGTAGCTCTCAGCCTCTCATGTTTTCTTCTAACCTGCTGGAGATTTCCTCCCCCTTAACTGGGCACCATGCAGAAGCCAGATATTTTGTAGCTGAGGTAGGAAGGAGTCCCACCAAGCACACATAAATAGTCTCGGCACAAGCCCAGTGTGACTAACCAAAACTTACTGATTGGCTTTTACCTATCATCATACATTGGAAGAAAAGTGCTCATAAAGTCCCATCTTTCCCCCTCTGCCTATTCAATACGGAAAGAGCTTCCCCCTCACAGGAGAGGATGCCTTCCTCCTCTCTTACACTTGAGATGAGCTTTTGGGGAGCCTGCTGTGCCATGACCACCAGCATGTGAAGATCAGGAGCACCAGAACAATTCCCTTTTCCTGGTTAAACATTCTGAGCACAGAATGATTTTAAGCGCAGAATTTACTTCCCAAATTACAGTGTAAGAATATGCTCTGGAGAGTGACAGCTACTAAAAATGTTCCCCTTTGCCCTTTTGAATACTTGCTCGGTTGCCACATACACATTTAAGTCTGAGTTTTAAGTAATAGCTGGGAAAATTTCCCAAAATGTCTCCTAACCCGTTTTGTAAGGAACAGAGTGTCTGAGGGCTGTGAACACAGCCTTTTCAGGAAAAAAAAGTAATCAGAACTGATGGCAGGTTTGGGTCCGGTTTTGTTATGGTCCATCATGCGTCTCCCGTATTGCTGTTTCGTTTCTCCTCCACCCACAAAAGTTACCGATATTATGGTAAATATCACTTTACAATTATGCCTATCTAAAAAAGGATTAAATAGTGTGCTTAGAAGTGAATCTGAAATTTCCACATTATAGCTGTGTCCAGCCCTTTCAGAAAATCCTGGCTGATAGTAAGCTTTGTTTGAAATTCTAATCTTAGCTCAGAGATAGGATGACTTCGCAGACATCCAGAGATGTCATGCACTCAGCGCAAGGCTTCCACAAAAACCCAAGCTGATAAGCCATATTCGGATCTCATGGATGAACCCTTCCCCGGCTGAACTGGCAGTAGATCCATCAAACATGAAAGAGCAGAAACTGCAAACTCAGGGTGTCTGTTACTCTGAACCAGCTTTTAATTTTCTGTTTCGTGCAAGAGCAGCAGAACAAAAATAGTCTCATCAAAATATATGTAGCTAGTACCCCTCACCTAATATTACTAAGTTGTGTAGTGAAGTTTGTAGATGTTCTCTGGGTTTACTGGCAGAGGGATTGTTTCCTATTAAAAACTATCTCATTTGGAAATGATACATCAACGTTGTTTGACAAAATCTGGTACTCTGACTTCTCTGTGCATGTCAGGCTATGGGATGCAGGCCATTGACCCTCTACAAAGACAGCAATGTGTTGGCAGTTCTGTGAGTCTCTGTTATGGTACTTCCAGAGCTGACAAATGTGGTCTGGTGCATTTGCCACCAGGAGTTTAGTATTTTCCATCCACCCGCATGTAGTCACCAAGCAGCAGATGTAGTGATATCTTGTGGTTTAGCCTCTGCCGTTTAGTGAGGTGATGGGCACTGCTGGCCATAGCAAAGATATCCTCTACCTTTTTATCTGCTCTCTGTGTAGCACGGGGAAGAAAGAGAGACCCAGACTATCATGGGTGAATTGTCTTAACTGGCAGCAGCTATATCCCCTGGAGCATGTCCTTCTCTCTTCAAGCAGGTCTGAGCTTGCTACAGTCTGAACAGCATTAAGCTGACTTCAGACTATCTCTGCTCACAGCTGACTCCGTGGGCTTGGTGGGTGGTGATTCTCCAGCCAAACCTGTCCAGAGCTGGGCCCTTGCTGCTGCTTGCAGTGCAACACATGCTCCCTTGCTGGCTCCTGTGGCCTCTTTTAGGAAGTGCTGCTGTTCTTTGAGAGCTCACCTGGTACTTGCAGAGGGCTAGAACATGGGCCACCAGCATGTGTTGGCAAGAGAGGGCATGGTCCTAGAGAAATGCATTCAGCCTTGTCGTGTGAGAGAGCAAGCAGGGAACCATTATGGGGCCAGGGCTTCAGCCCCTGGCCTTCTGCACAGTCAGCAGCATAGGGAGAGGAGGGAGGAGAGGAAAGATTATCACACCCAAATGACATGGTTCCTACAATCATCTGATTTATGAAATCCAGTGTCTTTCAGCCTCTGTTCCCTACTCCACCTCTGCTCCAGGGACATGCATTAGCCAAGAAATGGGTAGTTGAAAGAAACGCTTTGTGCTCTGGGGCATACCTTATATTCACTCTTTGCCATAAGCCCGAGCCTCATTTCCCTGTAGAGATGACCACATTATATTAAATCCCTGTGCAAAACCCAGCAAGATTTCTTGCAGCCCCACATTACTTATTGATCTCCTTATCTTGTCTTTAATTTTAGCAGTGTATTTGTTTCTTCCCAGATCTCACATTTATAGTGCAGGCTGAAAGCCAAAGGCTGCACTTTGCTGAGCCTCAGCCTGTCACAACACCTCCATATCAGGAAGGCTGGCACCACTGTTACCCAGTCCACCTTTTAGGTCATGATATCCCTGACTAAAAGCTAGGTAATCCTCTTGGTTTTCAGTTCACAACAGATATTAGCTCCCACATGCTTCAGTTTAAGACTTAGCTCAAAGTACAGAAATACTGTACTGTCACATCTGGGACTTACCCAAGTCAGCCTCTTCGTTAGGATGCAATGGCAACAGTCAAAGTGGTACAGCCCTCTTCTGATACCTGATGCTCTGAAGGACATCTGTCACGTTACATGCCCCTTCCTGGAGCAGAAGTTTCTTCTAAGGCTCTAGGAAGAGACCAGTTTGGCATTCTTTCTTTGCCTCCCCATGCCATAATTTATGGAAAGGCTGTAAATCAGTTTCTAGGAAGGTTAAACACGGTTGCAGTAAGTCTCTAGCTGGGTTGCTAATTCACTGAAGTGTTCTTTCCCTTAGGCGCTTCTCTCCTCTGGCTCATTGGCTATTTCCCTGATGACTTTTTGTTTCTGTAGAAGAACTGGCTTCTGATCCATCTCTCTATGATGTATCTCATTTCTGAGTTTACAGGCAAGACCAGCCTCTGAATAGGCTGAGTAGAGATATGAACTCTTTGCCTGCTCTAGCTGGTGGAGATGCGAATGCTCCTCTTCCCATTCTGCCAAATTCTTATAATTAGTCATCAGAGATGGAGGCTCAAATGGTTTAAGTAAATGGTGGGAAGTTTCAGTGCTGGACTACATATCACCAGAACATTGTGAAAAGTTAAATGAGGGTTTGGACTCCTTAGTATCTTCCTCTTGCATTCCTCCATTTTTTTCCCCATAGGCCTACCCATAGCAGACTAGACTCAAAAGAGCAGAGCTCTCTGAATATCTGAGCTGTTTCCAAACTCAAGACAGTCTTAGAGCAAGATCTGCTAGCCTGCTCCTCAGAAACCAGGCATGGTTCTGTACTTTCCTTAGCGTCATAGCTCTCTTCCCTCTGCTCAGTCTCCTCTCAGGTTTCCATTCATTTGGATTTTAAGTCTTGTGGGAAAGGGATTTCCTCACTAAATGATGTCTCAAAGTGTCTAATACCTGAATTTTTACAAACGTCTTCCACTGCAATGTTATGTCTCCAGTTCTTCCGTGGAAAGGTTTTGGCTTGTGTTGGGCAACACCCTCCCACCCAGTAACCAGACATGGCTTGGATGTAAGATGCCCCAAGCATGGTCCAGAGGTTGTTCTAAATACACAAGATAGACAAGGCAACCTTATTTTGGAATAGCTGTAAGTTTAGGCCCATGGGTACTCTCACAGATGGGCTGTGCCACTTTTCCCATTTTATTTAGCCGTGTAGGTAGAGCCTAAGAGTTTGCTGTAGGAACAGGTAAAGCTGCCTCTGTTGGCAAAGTGCTGGAGGCAGCAAAAACCCAGAAACTAAGAGGGTATGTACTTCTACTGCTGGGACAAATAATAGCTGCCATTTCTCTTCTCCTCTTCTGCTGGTGGTAGCTGGTGCAACAAGACCAGGTATTGAGGGTATTGAGTGCTTTTTATCTCATCTCTTTGTCCTAATTGTGCTTATTCCTCTGTGTAGCAGGAGCCAGAAGGCTTCTGGCTGGCTTCAGCCTCAGAGAGGTATAATAGAATTTTGTCTCCACTTCTGAGAAGCCTGGCTCAGAGGGCCATACTAGCTGAAGGAGATTTCTTTTCTCATTTGTGAAATGGAATTTTTTTTTGTCTCCATCTTTGTGCTTCCAGGTCCCCTTGCCTACAAGTGATGGATTTCTCTGCTGGCTGCAGAGTGAGGGTTAAATTAAGATTATGCTATTGATGGAAGATAGATGCCATCTCTCATTTTAAGATCCTATCACAATAACTGGCAGCTCTGAGCCATCTGATCTCGGATGTTGTGGTGAGACCTGGAGAAGTAGATGGCCCCAAATTCAAATGATTCAGCCATGAAAATCTGCAGTACTCAGAGCCTCTTAGAACCTCACATTCCTGCCTCTGATGGAGAAGCCTGATGGTCATAGCTGGTATTGCTGAAAGACTAAGGGCATAATCTAGCTAGAACAATAAAAACACATACAACCATTAAATGTGAATCTCTAACTTTCTGCTTTCCAAAGAGTATGCTGCTCTCGGGCATCTGTAACTGTGATACTGAAGGGTGGGGGTTCTGGAGCATGTCATTTACACTAGGCTGCATTAGTTCCTTAGTTACATGGTTAAATATTTTACTGGACTTTTAAGTGATATTTATGGATGTAAGCTGTTACAGCCAGAAAATCCTGAAGTAAATTAAAGGGAGAGTTAAGAAATGTTATAGGAGCAGCTGTGAGACACTCTTATGGTCAGTGCTAGCTGGCACTGTTCATTACTTATTTATACCTTTTATCCAAAGGATGTATAACCATATGACATATTTATATATACAACAGACTAATATACGTACAGGGGAATGAATGCACTGGGCAGTGAAACGTGCAGCGTGGTAACATGAGCTGAATGCTGACTTTTGTATAGTAATTCACAGGATTAAAATCTCTATATTCAATGAAAATGAAAGAAGGCGTTTTATGTGTCATGAATGTCAATTACACCAATTATAAACAAATTTTTTAAAATATATGTATATATTTTTAAATGACTGCTTGTTTATAGTCTCTTCAGAATGTGGCTTGTTATATTAGAGAAATAAACAACTCCTGCCAGGAATGTCTGTTATGTTTGCCTGGGTAGTGCAAATAGCAGACGGATACTATCAATAATGAATAATTCATAATAACTATGTAGTAAATAGATTAAGGCTTTTCTAAAATGCTCTCTCCTTCTGGAGGATTATGGTTGGAAGCTTCTCTGAACTCCACAGCTTCATAGAAGCCAGCACACTAGGCTGTCCTTGCCAAAACAGCATCAGCGCATCGCTAATTTATAAGAGTCAGAGAACTTCTGCCTCCCAAGAATTTTTTGATAATTTGAAAACCTGATAATCTTTCCCCACAATTCCACACAGAGGTCAGTTCTGGTGGAGAAAAAACAGAGCAGTAAAAAAACAATGTGGAAATGATTGGGATATTTGCATGGCAATGAAGAATTTGATTTACGGTTTTGTTTTCAGACTTTTTTTAGTACTCTCTTAGTTTTGCGTTTGAAAGGATTTATTTCCAAAGAAACTGAAGAGCTCTTCATGCGCTATCATTGAATTCGTATCAGAGAATTTACATAATATATTTTTATTTTAAATTAGACTTTCAAAAGATACTACTCGAGTATATAAAATAGTAAATGTGCTGAATTAATTTCTGCTTTTAAACACATTTTATGAAGAATCATTGGGCCAGAGAGATTTTAACAAGTAGCACTGTGGTTTCGCTAGATATTTTAGAGCTGATTTCTGTTGGCAGTATCACACTGGGGACGCTGAGCCATAGTGCTTGCAAGGGAAACATAATCCAATTTTCACCACTAGATAATGAAAAGATGATAATGAAAACATGGCCCTTGTCCACAGCTTTTCTATAAAGGTAGATGTTTGCCTGAAATACGTTGTATCTTCATTTGCAATAGCTGCCTAACTACACAGCTTATGTAAAATGTATGTCTGATGTTTCCTTCAGCTTCTCATGACACGTTAGCGGAATTATATGTCAATGTATTGGCATCTTTTCACAACAAAGCACTAGAGCCCATTGCTTTAGGAAGCAAAAAGAACACAATTAATTAAATCAATTTATTGAATAAGGAGTTTGAAGAGACCTACTTGACTGCATTCAAAATTGATACAATCTGTGTTTTAAGAAAACATAATTCAATATAATTACTTTTTTCTGACAGAGGTTTTACATATAATGAAATGCCAAATCTTTTGAGCCAGATTCTTGTTGGTACTAATTGAATTCAGTGGAGGCATATTAATTTATAGCAGAGGTGTTCTGCTAGTTTACAGTGACCTAAAAGAGGCTTATCCAAATGCTTGAGAAGCTTTTGATAATATATTCTTTCAGCTGAATGAGCAGTTGAGAAAAGCAGGCATGCTCTTGCAAATAAAGAGTTTTTTCAGGTCTGCAATGAAACTGGAATTCATAAACACTTGAGATAACTCTTTTGCATATCAATTTACCTAACAAAGCAATGATCTCACCCTGCAGATTTTGCCTTTCTTCTGCTCCTGGCTTATCAGAGCTGTCCCAAACTTCTATAGGGAGGTTTCCTGCCTTTCAGGAAATGCCAGTGGATCAGTGAGTTCTCTTCAGTTTATATATGGCTAAAACACCCACTAATTGTCTATCTCCACCTCTCAGAGGCTCTCTGAGGCTACGAAGTTAGCAATCAGAAAAGGCAGACATCGAGTTCAAGCTCATGGCCTGGACTCCTGCAGAGGTGGGTGAGAGGCAGGCACCTCCAGTGGGTGAATCATCCCATTGACTGATGTGATGTGGATCTTAGCCAGGCATTGAAAAAAACCTACTTTTGTTCTTAGAAACCTTTCTTCTGAACAGAAAGGAATGAACCTTGAGTTGCTTGTACCATGCGCTTCTTTAAAATAAAAGATCACACGTATGATTTTGTGTATAAGCACACACATATACAGACAAATATCAAATAGAAAGCTTAACCAAGTGGTTTTAAGAGGTCTTCATAACAAAGCAAAGGGAGTATGAACAGTTAGCTATAAGAGACTCTTTGAAATAACATATATTATTAACCTAAATCAAGTTTGAAGTTACAAAAAGTCAGCATCAAACTCAGTTTAGAATTAGGAATCCTCACAGCCACTGACTCGATTTACTTCCTTTAAATATATATAAAAAGAAACTTGAAGCAACTTTCCTATTTGGTTACTGTATTGTTTGAAATGTCAAGTCCAAATAATTGTCATGCTTCTCAAATCCCTGAAGTGTAAATAACAATTAGCAGAACACAAGCAGTTCAGGTGAAGCTATTCTTAAGGGGATTATCATCGTCTTTCAAGTGGTGATTACCTGCAAATCATCATTAAAATAATTCATCTTAGATGAATCTCAGCATCCACTGTGCTGATGTAGATCCTCAGCAAAGTGAATAAATGGAGAAACCTGTTTTAAGGAAAAGCTTCCTCTTGCTACCTGTAAATAGTGTTGCTTAATGGCAGAGGCTTGTGGACCTGCTTCAAGAACTTCTTCAAAGCCCCACAGTGTGTTTCCCAGCACAATTAAGTTCTGGCTCAGTAATAAACACAAAGGTTCTATGGGATATTTCTAGTTCAGAAGAAGCTAGCTGCCGTGAGTTTCATGAAAGGCCCCACACAGGAAGGGAGCAGTCTCATCCATGCCAGCCATTAGACCTGTCTCACAGGTTGGGAAAGATAACCCACTGGATGCAAGTCAAAGGTTGAGAAACACGGATGTGGCTGCACAAGCAGTTGCACAAGCAGTTTCAGTACTTAAAGAGGGCCTACAGGAAAGATGGGGAGGGACTCTATCAAGGATTGTAGTGCTAGGATGAGGAGTAACAATCTCAAACCAAAAAAGTGTAGATTTAGATTAGATATTAGGAATAAATTCTTTGCTGTGGAGGTGGTGAGACACTGGGACAAGTTGCCAAGAGAAGTTATGGATGCCCCATCCCTAGAAGTGTTCAGGTTGGATGGGCCTTCGAGCAACCTGGTTTAGTGGGAAGTGTCCCTGTCCATGGCAAAGGGGTTGGAACTAGATGAGCTTTAAGGTCCCTTCCAACCCAAACCATTCTATGATTCTAAAATTGGTGAAAAGGGATCTTACTCCTTCTGTGTTGTTTCTCCTGTCACAGAAATACTTAACAGAAAAAGAAATGCAGATGACATGAGAAACATAATTTAGGATCTCTCACAGAGGAGATTTTTCTCTGTCCATGGTTAGAAGAAATGTGCATGTGGCCAGTGTTTGCATTCAAAGCTCCTTTGTAAAAGGAAAAACTTAATGGTTCTAGAGCGTAATATTGGAATAATGCAAGCTTGCTTAGTTTAATGCCTGGAAAAAAAACCAAACAAACCTACCCCAAAACACAATTACACTAGAGTAAGTGTCCCCCTGAAGAGGAAAGGTGTTGTAGAAAGCTAGCGAAAGCCAGGGGGAGAGTAGGTGCAGAATTATGTCAGAGAGGAAATAAAGTAGAGGGTATGGAGCTAAATGAGGAAGAAGTGGGAGGTCACAGGCAGAATAAGGAGCACTCAGGCATACAAGCAGGAACCTCAGAGAGGGTATGATATACGGAGATGGTGAGGAAAAAAAACAAGGAGGCTGTGGCAAGAGAAAAAGGGCTGACTGGCAGAAGATGCAGTAAGACAAGAGTCAAAGAAGGAAAATCTCTAGGCTGCTGTTTCCTTTAGCATGTATGTGCCACAACCTAAGGAAACTGCTCCTAAATGGGACACATTTAAGACCTTTACATGAAATTGAAAGAAATGTGTTTCAAAGACTTCATCCCTTCTGCACCCTTCTTAGTAACAAAAGAGCTGTGCAACTGTTGGGAACACTCTCCTCCATTAGAGGAAAACACTAAAAAGCAAAGTTTAGCCTAAGCCCATGGTGAGTATATAACACCATATGCACAGTGGCTATAACACGAGGAGATCTGGCATGTCTATACCAGTTGGTTTATGTTTGCTGTCTCTCTTGGTATTTGTATATGTTCAGTAGGATTAATTGCTTCAGGAATCTAATTGTGCTTTTAAACCTCCTAGGCAACTGTGGGATATGCTACAATGATTATCATACATTTTGACCACAGTTGATGAAATACTAAGGCCAATATTCCTTCGCACCTCTGTTAAAATGAATGAAGCATGCTGGTATTCTGATCCCACAATATATTTTCTTTTCTACATGTTTAAACAGCAAGTTCTATAGCTCTGGAGGGATGGATATGGTGCTTCTTACACCTATAATGGCTCTGGAACAAATATAACAGGAGAGAAGTACTAATTATTGGCCCCTCTTAAGTACTACAAGATACCTGACACAATCCTAGGACCACAGCAGCCATTTAATGTAGTAGGAACCAAGATCTCAGTGACATGGTCATCAAAAATACACAGATAAAATTATTTGTACTTCATACTGACTGAGTCTGACAGCAATAAATCCAGTTAGCTTTTCACTGAAGACAATGAAATTAAATCAAGCATGATTTTGGTATTTTAGTTCTGAAATCCATGTAACAACATGAGCTTCCACTGTAAACAACTGCTTTATTTTTTTATTTTCTTTGTATGACAAAGGTCAACACAGGGAATTAATCCAGAAAAGAGCAGAAACTTTTCACAGCACTAGACAGGGAAATCACAGAAATACTTCCCCTCATAAAATGTTCAAGACTGAGTTGGTTTTTTTTTCAGTTGTATTATACAGCTTTTATTTCCAATAATTAAAACAGAAAAAAAAGCCCACCTCAAAAGAGAAATCACTGGATCATTTTCACATTACCAGACTAAATGTAATCCCAATTTTAAGCCTTACAGCTTCTCCACAATTCATAGCTTTTTTTTTTTATCCCAATACTTATGTTCTTTTAATTACACTAAAAAACACTAATTCCCCCAGAAATAGGCTTAAGTGCACCTTGTGTTCTTCTTAAATCTTATAACAATAGATGAGTAGGACTCATTGAATACCACTAGTGAAGCTGATGTCTCAAGCTGTGCCTTGTCTGTGAAACAGGAGCATGTCTGTGAAAAACTCCTTCTGGAGGTTTACTGTCCATTGTGCATTTGTCATGGTTCAGAATCTAGACATATGTGTTAGTCAAGTGCAAGCAACCTTGTCAAAACTGTATGATGTAAATATGTATCTATATTCACCTAAATTTCTTGAAGATATAGTAATAATTTGAAAATCATACCTTCTTGAACTACATCTGATTTACAGATATGCCAGGAGTGCATAAAGGAAAAGAAAGGTTGTCTCAGGATAAAAAATAATGTGAAGAACTAAAGACATACAAAACAATTAGTGGTGGCCAATTATATGCTATTTTAAGTAGCATATTTTAGTAGATGTGCTTAAAAGATTGGCTAAGATCAAGTTCATAAATGTAGATGAATTTTAATACAAAGTCTTAAGATACTGTACAAAATTCCGCTATAAGCCTATCAAAGCATGCATAATTACAGGATGACTTGAGTCTTTGATTAAAGAAAGTCTGCAGAACAGATACGGACCTTGGAACTGACTGTGGGGGTAAGCCACCATTGCACTGAAAAATAGTACTGTGACAATTACAGTGTGCTAACTGAAGTGAAGGACAGGAAGAATTTCCTTATATCTGATAAAATTCCTTTCCTGCATTCACTGCCCCTCCACTACAAGTTGAAGAGCAAAGTTTATGCCTTTGGAATGCAGCAGATTGCCCCAAGTGTTACAATATTGAACATTTTTTTATTGTTATTTTTTCCCCTCTGGGGACAGAATGCTGCTGGGGATCTCTTGTTTCCTTGACAAACTGCACGATTCGATTTCCAGTTCCAGCATAACACATGCAGATTATAAAAGCAGTGCATTCTTTCGCTCTCTATAAAAGAAAATAAAGTCACTAAAAAGTCTAAAGAAAATGCCATATTCCCAGGAAATAAAAATTTCTGCCTCTGTGTGTGCATGTGCACGTGCATGAAGTTTAATAGCTTTTGAATGAAGTGACATTTTTATTGCTTTGAGGCATACATGTATTGCAATAGGTTTTATTATTTTGGAAGATGGAAGTGTGAAGAAAGAAGCTCTAGGAAAAAAAAGAAAAAAAAGCAATGTTACATTGAATAGAAAATGTTTGCTTTTCATTTGTTTAAAAATAAGCTATTAAAATGCTTCATGCGATTCTTCACATGTCAGCCCGGACAAATGAAGCAAAGATGCCATCTTCTTGGGAAAGTAGGTTCTCAGGCGTATCATATTCTAAAATGTTCCCTCGCTTCATGACGATGACCAGATCTGCAGTTAGGATGGTGTGAACCCGATGCTGCCATAAAGAAACACATGGACAAGTTTTCATTGTGGTAATTCTCACTGCAGTTCATTAAGGGGCCTAATGCAAGACATACCAAGTTGTTGAAAGGCTATCCTTGTTTACGGTGGCATCTGAAGTAGGTCCCTTGTACTATATATTTAATCTGATTTCAAATGACTTTACAGCCTCTGCCACCAAGCTTTAAAATTCTTAAGTATGCACTTCACTTTTAGTCTGCTAATTGCCATTATGGACAGCAGAGCTCTCGGAATAAATCCTACAGCATCACTGAAATACATCTTCTCCTTTGGGAAAGATGGGTGAGAAACATTCTGGGAATGCTTGCACTGTCAGGTGGCTTAGCATCCCGCTCTGTTCCTTGGTCTCTGTACCCCTAATGTCTACTCTGCATCTATCTTACAGCACTTCTGGGTTGTCTCCTTCTGTAAATGATTTAGCTCTCTCTGAGATTAAATTTGAGTATGCTACAGGCAATAGTTTAGCCCCACAAGCAACAGGGATGAAGCCAGGCTGAGTTTGATTTCAATGCTGTATGAATACAGCATTGTATCAGGCAGACAGGACAAACTCTAGAAGTGTGATATTTCACTATATAGGCTGACAGTCAGGAATTACTTCTTTATGGAGTGGATTCCTTTGACATGATAGATTCAATTTTAGCTGCACGTCTCAGCTTTAGTTAAATATGATTAGCATAAATAGTAATGAAATTAAACAAACCCAGGAACCGCACAATAAACACCTTCTTGCACTGTCATCTCAGAAGCTGTGCAGTAGAAAGGAAGCAGAGAGAAAAGAAACTGAAGAGGTAAAAATAACTACCAAAGAGCCCGAAGTCTCATGAACAGTGTGGACTGAGAAAGTCTACTTGTGAGTCTTCACCAAAGTGGTGAACAGGCCATCCTCTTTGAGGAGTAAGTTTGAGGCAGTGTCACATTCAACTAGAAAGCCCTCAGAAAGGACTAGGACAATATTGGCGTCCAAGATGTGAGATACGCGATGCTGGAAGAAAGAAAAGAAAAACAGGTGGGTGAAGGAAGGATCAGCCATTAACAAAGAGAGGAAGGAAATGAAGCCAGCTCTGTGAGGAAAGCTAAATATTAATGTGTGCTATGTTGCTAGAGACACCAACTTTGGAAAGGCAAAGCAAAAGAAAGGTGTGTTTTGTATTTTGTCAGAAGGACAATACTGAAAATTTAAATGACACGTAACTGAAGGACAATATGCATATCGCTAGCATTTTCAGCATTTATGCATCCAATCGTAGAGCCTATTCTAAATGATCTAGGTTAAGTGGTTTGCCTGACACAAGCGAGTCACTGACAGACTTGAAACCATAGTCCAGGAGGCATAACTCTAATCTCTAACCGCAGGACTCGATTCCAGACAAAGCAAATGAAACAGCTGTTGAAATACATATTTATCTCGTGGATAAAACATCTGTTTGCTGAGTAAGCCTGCCGTCACAAGTGTCCATGTGTATGCATGTATACGTACACACAGATATATGGAACTTTTAGGCACTAGAAATGGCAGAAAAATGAAGAAAAATATCATAAACCCTTAGTTGAACAGATACTCATTTTTGAGCAATACCCCTTGATTCCAATTTTTAAAACCTCTATCATAAACCCAACTTTTTATTCTGAAAGAGAGAAAAGATAACCCAACTTGACAGATTTTATAAATCCGTGCTATGATTGTAGAAGTGTCTATACTGCATAGACTTCAGAGGCAAAATTCAAATCTAGATTTTGATGCAACAGGTTAACTCATGGTTTTACTTTCAATTTTTTTATTGCGAATGACTTCAAATTTTTTTGGAGACAGCGTAAGTGCTGAAGTTCCCTGTAAAGTCCTTCAGATCTAAGTGTTTTAGTTTGGCTCACTTGATAGCAAGATAGCATTTACTGCAAAATTTCAGGTTGATAGTATGTGTCTTGACTTGTTCTAGTACCTGGGAATAGTGTGACCTTGTGTTTTAGTTTTACTTTGTGATGTTTTTAGTTTTGTATAGTGATGTTAACTGGGAAAGGTGAGATTAGCTGCCTGAGGAATGAGGAAAGAGAGCATTTGCTAGCATCAGTACTTACCGCTATTGTCACAACTGTGCGGTCTGCAAAGGCAGTCATCACAACCTTCTGCAAAATGTTTTCCTATCAGAGGAAAAGGCTTACTTCAGTTAATTAATCTTTTTACATTTTAACTCATGTGTCTTCAAGCACATAAAAGAGAGGATCATTTTCCATATTATCTCTGATTCTGCGCACCAGATTCTCAGTAATGAAATGCCACACCTGTGAAAGCAGGGATTTTCTAAAACATTTATTTTTCTCTATTTGCCTCTCACCATAGGCATCAATCCCCAAAACACATCAACAGTGACAGCTGAAACCAAATGCAAGAGAAAAGCGAGAAAGCTATCAGTTTTTTCTGCTTAAAGAGATCTTATGGCTGACATTTATGGAAGATGCCTTTTGTCCTAGCAGATCCATGCATCGATGGTGCTAATTGCTATACTCACTGTGGCCATGTCAATAGATGCTGTGGCCTCATCCATGATGAGAATGCTACTCTTGCGGACAAAGGCTCGGGCCAGACAGAAGAGCTGCCTTTGCCCTACACTGAAGTTCTCTCCTCCTTCTGTGACCATTGCATCTGTAATAAAATCAGTTACTTTGAATGTGGCACCACGGAAGTGCTGCACAATACAGTCAGGACCCAGTGATTTTGAGTGAGCACTGTGGAAGCTCTTTCCATGCACTACTCCAGGGTCAAGCAAAATCCCCGTAAAAGCCATCAAGCATAATCTTGACTGAACACTGAAATGGAGTGATAGCAAGAAAACTGAGCACAGTTTCTTGGGAAAGGAGTAGCACGTGATTAAGTAAATAATTGGCAAAAATAGTTAGCAAATCTGGTAGGCTGCAGGATTATATCTTAGTAATACAAAATAAACTTAATGTGGAAGGCATTATGTGTGTTTCCTTCATGAACCAGATCTGAAATGATAAGAAAGATGCTCTGTCGGTGTTCTAGACAAGAACTACAGCTCTGCTGGCAAGGTCAGATTCTGCTGAACAAGCAGAGGTAATACTGCTCTTTTTTAACTCTTTGCAGACTAGTCAGCTCACTATGATTCTGAGATGCTGCAGGATTTTTCTGTAATGAGTGGAAACCAAGGCTACTCTTCAGCTTTTTCATAAGAATATTCTTTCTAAGACAGACACAGAATATTCATTAGGTGCCTGTCAACTCCTACATAATGGTTCAGAGTTTAAGATCCCATGTATATATTTATATGTGTGTATGCTCATGCATGCATAATTTCATTATTTGCCTATGTTCCCAGAAACTTGGTTCAGACATACCAAGGCCTCCTGGCAGTGACTTGACCATGTTCTTCAACTGAGCAATCTCCAAAGCTTCCCAAAGTCTATCATCAGTGCACTTGCATTCTGGATCCAAATTAAAGCTAGAAAGAAAACCACAGTGGGAGTCCTGTTACTGTAATTACAGTCCATTCAGGTCTTCTGCAAAAGGACATCATGGCATTGTGTATGTCACTTGACTTCCCTTGGACAGATTGTGTAGGTAGGTTGGTCTGAGCTAGGAAGGTTCCTTCCCTTTTCCACCCCTTCCTGTTCCACAGTACCCATCACAAACACACCATGCAATGCTGCTTGTCACCCTCTCATGGCATACACTTACCGGATGGAGCCACTGAACAATATTGGATCCTGGAGAATAATGGAGAGTCGGGAGCGGAGGGTATGAAGAGGCAATTTGCTGATGTCTATTCCGTCAATCACTATCCTCCCTGTTTAAAACAACATGCAGAAGACATGTGAGGGAATTGCATAAAGCATGTGATCTGCAGGTAGCAGACAGAAAGATAAACCAGCTCATTTGGGCTGGACTCCAGATGAGGAGGCAGCATGCCTCTGAGATCTCTCAGCACTGTCACATAAAGATGGGGAAGGTAGTAACGCAACCCAGAGGGAATCCAGCTTTTTAGTGACACTGTNATGTGATTAATGATAGCACCGGAAGAATAATTTATTATGGGCAACCTGAGCTTTACAGCTAAACAGAGTGAGAACAAGTTATGTAATTAGCCACGTCCTGTGCCTTTCTCTCTTCCCCTTGACTTTAACGGTTGCAGAAGATATTTAATTTGACATTATGCACAATTTATTTTGCTTAATATATGTATGTTCCATACATCAGGAGCCCAAATGATCCTACAAACTCTAGAAGGAATGGGGTAGCATTAACTTTATAAGAAGGGGTAGATCAGAGAAATAAAAAGGATGTCCTACTCCAAGACATTTTAATACTATTCATGCTGTTCCTACGGCTCAGTTTCATTTGAGTATTTGGTTGTGAATTAGCCACATAGTGTTCTGCTAGCATAAGATTACTGGAAGCAGTCACATTAATCACTCCTTAACCTAGTAGTTCACTCCCTGACACGAAGTTGCTGCAACAGCTGAGATACTTGGTAAATTTAAGAGGATTTTTCATTTTCTAGTCACTACTTTAGGTCAATGAGCATATGGATCTCATCTGAAAATCTGATTTATGATGTGTTGGATGTGGCAACTGCTGATACTCAGGAGAGGGAGATGGGGGAAACATACAAAAGAAACTGGTTGGCTGCTCTGTAAGTAGAAGAGAGTGAGAAATGCAGAAGGAATCTCTTCCTTTCAATCCTCAAACAAAAGCCAGGAAGTACTGACCCCACTGGCTTTCCCTGGACACAGAAACATCCTCTGGGTTATGGGGAAGGGATGGGATAGGGCAAACTGAATGAGGATATGGTAAGGGGTATTTTCATCAGGCTCACTTCTGCAGTTTCCCTGTGGATCACTTCACTGGGTGGCTGCACTCCTCCCTGGCAAGTACTTAACATTAAGTTAACCAATTCTCTCTCCCAGCAGTGAGAACCTAACCATGAACTGGGAAATACATGGATATTCAAAGCTGTGCATGTATGCCTCTTCTGTCATTCCCAGTTGTCACGATACTGCATTTTGTATGTTGCTCTGTGTGGCCCTCTTCCAATGAAAGACTTAATCCCCACCTAGTTGCACTACCAATAGTCTTTTATTAGATGGCCAGAGGAAACAAGATTTCATCCGTAGGATGCAAAGTCCAATTGTTTTCAGATTTTCAGAAAGTCAGAATCAGGTCGTAAGACTCCAGCATGAGACAACAGTGGTTGCATAAATTTAAACAATTACTTTTCTTCAAAAATGAGGATGTGAAAGAGGCTTAAAAGAAGATGAGGTGGACTAATGAAAGAAAAAAATAATGTAGCATGCCTTGGGAATGGGGAAATATACTTTTGATAGAAACCAGGGTGCTCAAGGAAAAGAAAAGAGCAGATGAGGAGACCTATGGGGAAAAGTAAATTAGAGAGGAGTTGGGAAACTGGGAAAGTAATGAGGGGTGACCAAGCAACACAGAAGAGAAATGAGAGGTAGTTTGAACAGAGGGCAAGAAAAGGGAAATACTAAAGAACAAATAAAGAGGTGAGAGTAGGGCAATAAAATGGAACACATACAAATTTAAAGAAATAACAGAGACATAAGGAACCGAGATGGACAACATGATTGAAGTCTTGGCTCTAGTAAGTTACTCGAAATCTTGTTATGTAATTTTTGTTAGAGCCAGGACTCCACCCAGAAGTGGACCAGCATAGAGGCCAAGTACAGGTCTAGCTGAGAGAGAGTGGGATGTGCACAAAGTATAAGCAGCGCTTGATTAGAAAAGACTTAGGCATTCCCATTGGGAAAAATCAGGGATACAGAAGGAACAGACAAAGAAAAGATACAGAAAGAAGATTAAAGTAGAAGGAAACTTAAAGCTGGCTGTAAACATTATTATTGTTTGTTTGTACCATTTGTATATCCAGGAACCTCGGTCATGAATCAGAAACCTATTGCTGTAGATACATATAGGCATAGAAAAACAAGGGCAAGGATTAGCTGCATCAGATTTAATCATCCTCCTGCATCCTATTGGGCTTTCCATAGCAAATGTTCCCTGTGCAATGGCTAAATTAGAAATATGGAAATCTTTGAAACAAAAAGATGACTTTCCAGTAGGTTACTGTACTTTTGCAACAGTACACATGTATATGTATTATAAAAGCTAGGGTGCTTATTGCTGCATACCAGTTCATGACAATTAGCTAGGAGAGTGAAATGCTGCAGGAGTGAAACCACAGCAAAATGTTTCCAAGGCCTGTAGTCAGTTTCTCCTGCAGTTATGGGAAACCACAATAAAATAAAGAATAAATACCAAGGGAATAGACTTGCTGAGTTCTAGTTTCTATTCAGCTAATATTTAGACAGCTATTATAAATTAATGCAGTTATTCTTTAGGGAGAAATTTAAAGGCTCCAGAGAGTACTATATATTTTGCTCCCATCTTAAAAATGGCATAGTGCTTTGTCAGAGCATAGGTAAAAAAAAATTTTAAAAATTAGAAGTATGGCCTACATGAAACATTTCCTGGAATAACCAAGTGCTACTCACAACAGGAACTTTCTACTTTGAAGGATCAGGCATAACAAGCCCCATTCTAATCAAGTATCTTCTGAGTCAGAGAGCCATGATATACAACTATCAAAATGTTTCCTTGCTTCTTCTGAAGAAATAAGGGGGAAACAGATTAGGAGTGACAACACACTCCAGTGAAAACTAACCATCAAATATGTCCACCATTCTGAAGAATGCCAAAGACAGGGATGATTTGCCACTGCCAGTACGACCACAGATCCCAACCTGCAGAAGAAAGCAAGATGTTACTTACTTATAGAGGAAATCTGTAAATCAGACTTGTAGCCCTTTAAAGGGAAAGCTGGCCTAGATTGCCCTACTAGTGAAGAAGAAGATCCTTCCCAATAGCTGATGGCAGACACCAGGGAGAAAACAAAACAGCTCTGCAAGCACACTCCTCTTTCCAGCCTCACAGTATCATGAGGAATTGTCCCAGGAAAATTTTTGAAACTTCAGCATTTTGACCTGGACTCCAATGACACTATATGCTGAAATGTGAGATATTCTTGTATTTTTAGTTAATTCTAGTCTAGTGTTCATCTAATCTCATTTGGCCACCTAGGCTCACTCTATGCAAGGGAGATGGATGTGGAAAGTGGGACTCTCAGAGGGAAAACTAATCCCAGCCAAGAATAAGCTGTCATCAGTGTAAGTTTCTTGACCCATGCCCAGGGACCTCAGAGAGGACCATCAATGTATATAGCTGTCACTGCAAGTTGTTGTTATTTTGCTCTTCTGTCATCTTAGAAAAGAAGGTACAACAAGGAATGATCTGCTTCAGAACAAGGATAATGAGCAACTTCTTGACATGGTACCTTTTGTCCTGGTTTGATATATGCCTTAACATGTTTAAGAACAGGCTTCAGGTTGTTTTCATATCGAACGCACAAATTTTCAATCTTGATTTCCCCCTCCTGGGGCCAGTCTTTGGGGACTTGAGAGGGATCTGAAATAGTTACAGAAAAACAAACCAAAATGAAAGCTATCAGAGGGTCACCCTTTATGATATTCCCCTTTATGATTTTCCTCTTTCTTTTCTCCTGCCTGGGCACCTTCCTGGAGCCACTTGAGAAATGGAGTCCCAGTTCCCTGCCAAAGGGGAGCTGGGAACTGCCTGGCAGGCACATTAGCACTTAGCTTCCAAATCTTGGCAATTAAGATGAGAGGACAGAAACTAAAGTGGCTCTCGGCAATGAAACGGGGAGAAGCGAAATGAGTAGAGAAGAATGTAGCGTCAGCACAGTGTTAACATGCTCTTCGGTCAGTAACCAGCACAGGAAGGGCAGTGCTAGGACGGATGTTGTTACTGCTGTGCAACATGAGCTGCCGACATTATGACAGCCTGCATTTAATCCTGATTTGCAAATACGCAGGCAGGTTTTGTCTCCAGACTAAAGGGCTTGGCTTTCCAGGGAGGCTTGCTGACATGCGACCCTTTTCGGTATTGCACTTCAAGCGCTTCTGAAATACCAGTCAAACCCAATTTGAACTATGTGGAATACAAAGACCAATGTGCCATTCAGGAAAGAGTTGCTGAGGCCTGATTGCCAACGTGACCCCGTCCTGTAGTCCCCATTTGCTGCAAAGACCAGAGATTTTGAAGCATGTGACTGATGATGCATTTCTAATTTTTATCCATATTTTTGTTTTCCAAATAGCTACATGGATGTTTTGTTCATCCCATCTATAGCTGTGCCCTGGTACTTTCTGATCGTACTACAGGGCCATGCTCTGTCTCCATGGCATTTGTATGGGTTTTATTTTATGTTGACTAGCACGGGCTACATGTTTCTTAGCTGCTTCTTGCTGTCCTTGTCACTCAGATGAGTAGGAGTTCCTGCATGCCAGTGAGAACAGATTTTGGCCAAAACAGACATATACATTTTGCATGACCAAGTCTACTGTGCTTTCACATTACCACATTAAAACCCAAAAAGATTAGAGTGCAATACCCAAGTAGCCATCATAGTTCTCCGACTCCATGTTGAGGAAGCTGTGTACTTTTTTTACTGCGCCCATCTGCACCTCCAGATCAGCCAGATTCCTCACCACCCAGTTCAAATAGTTGGTTATCTGCATGACAAAATGAAAACAAGGACAGGGTTCAGCCTTCTGTCTGTTCATCTACCTGTTTGTGAATAAAGGTCCTACCTGTTTGCAAATAGATTTGTAAAAGTCTTTGTCCTAACTCAGCACGGTGGGTCTCTTATTGACATTACAACAGTTCATTACTCAGTGCAACAGCATCACATAAGAAGCATCACGTAAGAAGCTCCAATACAAATAAACCTGACATAGTAATTTAATGCTTGGTATTCTTATCCTTGTTTTTTTGAAGGAGAACTATAGAGAGGCTGTACCTACAATCTGAATATGTGACTGATGAAGAGAATCTCTTGTTCTCAGCGTCTAGTAATCAGTACTGAAAGGCACATTCGTTAAGCACACAAACACAGAAAAAAAAAAACCAACCAAAATTGGAAGCGTTGTTTGGAAATATTACACTTTCTAATCTTTCAAAGACTGCAACTAAGGATGAAGAAAGTTCACTCTTTGCAAATAGGTTGACAAGATTTGATAGACATTTTATTTCTGTTTCTATCTGTGTATATTTAGATAATTCATTTCTTTGGAAAATGTGAGGGGTTTAAGCATAGAAATATATAAGAAAAAATGTATTATCAGTTCAGTAGTATTTCCTTCTTGGTTTTTATTCCCATTTGTAATGAAAAGGATTTGATCAATAGTAAAGGTATTATTCATAGTAGATAATAGTTGATGATTAGTTGTCTAATATTACCCAGTAGCTTAGACAAACTGATCTCTAGACAGGACTGTCTCTTTGAGGCTGAAAATTTTAAAGCCATTTCCTAACCATTTCCTAAATTTTCCTAAGTCTGCATTTAGGTGCTCATATAAAAGAAAAGAAAAAACTGATCTTACTAGGAATAGTTGATCACTTGGCACCTTTAATTTTAAAGAGGTATTTTACATACCTGAATAAAGGTTTGGAAACAATACAGTGAAAGCATCTTATAGACAAACATATTCAGAGAAAGGTTTTGTCATTTATTTGTGAGAGATTGCTGAATCTGCCAACTTTATTATGAATAAATCACCCAGCTGCACTTCTTTTCCAGTAACTTAATACTGATGCAACAGGCATACAGGTAATAATGCTCACTGAGATTCAGCACTAACATTTGTTGCCAGTTTAGAGGGTTTGGTTTCTTGCTTTATGCTTAACATAGAGTTACTTGAGGGGGGATTATTTTCTTTGTTGTTCAGAAAACTGTTTATTCAGTGTCCAGCTTTTGAGTCAGAAAGTTACGGAAATGGGTACATTTGCAGATAAGCTATACACTATGCAAAACTGCTGCTTGCAGAATAGCAGGCTACAATCATAGATTTGTCAGATTTCATAAAGAGCCTGGCATCTGAAAGGCTGTACCCATTATCTCAACCTTCATTGCAGTTGTGCAAGAGAGCTGTCAGTATTTATACAAGGGGAGAGAATAAGCTTATGGATGCCTACTATAAACACAATGTTGGTACAATTAGTTTGCTCTCATCTAGGTCCCAACATCAGCCCTCTCTTAACTTCAAAGAGAAATAATACAAATACCTGTGTCAGAGAATGCAGATAATGATCCAACTGTATTCAAAATTTCATGAGTGTTATTGCGGGGCAGGAGAGAGACAGGTAATCACTTGGTGACTACAGCATTTTCTCCCCTGCTATGCCCCGCTTCAGCACATGGCTACATTACACTAATGATCTGTTTGCAAGCACAGACTAAATACAAAGAAGGCAAAGACGATGCAGACATCCTGGCGCTTCCAGATCTCTGCTAATGAAGCAGGATTACCAGGAATGTTTTTAGAGCAAAGCTGAAGCACTGGGACTGATTCTCAGTTGCTGGCAGTTTCTCACACTGCTGCAATAGCAGCACAAAGGGGATCTAAGGCCATCCTAAGGCAGCTGTTGAGAACTTTCTGTTGCAACCATGGGCCCAATAGCATTTATGTGCAAAGCCAAACCTTTGTGTCAGACCCATACCCATAGCCCTCCCTCATACCAGTGCTGTAAAGCAGCCAGATTTTTGCCATGCCAACTACGATTTCAAAAATTCTTCCTGCCACTATCGTCGTCCTGCTTTTGTCCTCACTCTTATGGTTGATACAGTGATACTTCTACTCTCTGTGGTGATTGCACACACTCTATGCTCATCATGGACTCTCAGCCTCTTTTATAGTCCAATACACTAAAACACTGTACCTTCTCCATGACTTAGCTCAAATAGCTCAGTGCTAACAATAGCGTCAGAATGAATTCGCAGGCATGCTACCAAAATCTCCTTCTTCCTAACACCATCTCCTCTGTTTTCCTGCTGCTACCTGTCATGATGAACCATGACTACCCGTCATGATGAACCATGACTACTAGCCCCAAAGATTCAAATCCCCAAATCCATTCTGATTTACATGGACATATTGGAGCATCTGAATAGTTTCCCTGCGAAGGCAGAACAGGTATTTCTGGTTCTTCAGCAATTATTTTATGTGGTCTTTACTTAAAGATTACCCAGGTTATGACAGTCTGTGGAATATTATTTTCTGGCAGGTTTTGCCATGTACAGGCGGAACCAACACTATGTTGTGCAGAACAGAGTGCACAGCAGGTCCTCTTACGCACTTTTAATTTTCCTGCTCTACTTGGGAGCACGCAGGGCCTGGGAATGGTTGTGTTTTTTTAATTGGCTCATAAAACCTGAAGCAAGTCCAAGTTGCCCTGAACTCTCAACTTTGGCTCAAATCCATTATTTGCAAGATTGTTTTTTTTTCAAGATTAAGAAAGCTGGAAGATAACCATGTATATGTATTTAAAAAAATATTATAAAATTAATACCTTGGTCTGAAAGTTCTCAGACTTTGCCTTGGTACATACCGTCAGAGCATATAGGAGACCTAGCCCCACAAACCCCGAGTTAGGCCCTTCGGTGATGGAAGTGATAGCTGCAGTCAGAACTATACAAGCACCAAGGTAATCCTGGAACGAGAAGGGGAGAGAAAGATTCTAGGCAACAGAAAAATTTCTTTAGTTGCAGAGCAGGTTTGCTTTAATGAGGATTATTTCTATAATGACACCTAGCCCTTAATTCTGGTTTGTTTTTCCTGGAAAGGGTCTGGGATTGTCTTGCTCAACCTGAAACACTCTAAAGGAACTTGCTGAACACAAGTGAAACAGGCCAGTATTTTCTGCAAATCCATTTTGGCTGGGGTATCTCATTTTGGCCACTCCAAAAAGAGCAGGTATCAGAAAAGGTAATGAGCACATAAAAAATAAAATAATAAGTATGACATAACGACACCCCTAATTCCTACCACTAAACCAGAACAATTCCACTCTCTCCACTCCCCTTAGGGTTGCCTACACACAAAAAAGAAGCATTGGTGACTTCATAAAGTCCATGAAGAATTTTGGTAGAATTTCTACAGGTCATGCACACGTTTTATTGGCACAAGTGGGCAAACTGACATACAGTGTCTACATAATGCAATGGGACAACGTGTATGGTGAATGCATCCCTAAGCCTGCTGTACACTCCTCACAGCCTGCAGTGAAACACCATGTGGATGTTGGCGGTGTGGACTCTGAAAGAAGTATAGCTGTGTTGCTGTGGTGCTGCAAATGGGCTGCTAAGCCTTGCTTTTGCCACAGCACTTTGAATTTCGGTGTGATTCTGTGGTAGATACCTGAAGGATCTCAGCTCTGTTGCATGGGGATGACTTGCTTTACAGGCTGTATTATAAAGATCTGACTTCTCACAAGCTTTGCAGGAGCTTGAACTCATCTTCTTGATGTGTACCTCATTTCTGAAGTGAATGCCACGTGTGATCTCATGTAGTTGTCAAGGTGCCTGATTCATGAGACTGCTGATATTCCCACTCTCCCACTGCTCCCTGCATTATATTTACTTTGGATTAGAGGGTTAGTATTTTCCATCCATTTTTTTTCCTCCTGTCTGTTAATATCTTGCCTGGAATCTTTCCTTCTGAGACTTGAAATGGGGGCTTGCCTATTTAATCCTCTATAAAAAGTGTTGATGAGCAGATGACAGACTCAAGGTTAATATCCACAGGAAAAAAGAAGCTTAATGGTCTTGAGTCTCCATCAGCAGTTGAGACAGAACTTCACAGTTGCTATTAAATCCTACAAGATTTTGAGTGATCTTAGTACCACTGTGCCATTAGGCTGAGTTAAATGAACTATTCCTTGGCAAGAACACATTGTTTCTAATGCTATGAGGAAAGAGATGTATTCATTCCACGTGTAAGCAAGTCTATGACTATGAGACATTAAGAGGCATTGCCACAGCTTATTCCAGGACTGGCTGTTGCTCTGTTATTTATCTGTCTTTGATTTGGAAGCAAGTTCAGCTTGATCTTGGATGCTGTAGGAAGCTGAAAGCTTCATGCATAAGAGAAAGCTTTGCCGTCAGAAGAATTGGGGCACAACTTTGTTGCTCTACCAGCACACCAGGAAAGTGAGGATTAATCATGCCTGTTACTATTTGTGTGTAGCAGAATCAGGTCACTGCTCTGTTTATTCACAACTCTTTCAGTGTCAGATGAATAAGGAAATCACAGTGACTTTGCTTGTCCCTTCTTGCCTTGCAGATCAGAAAAGTTCCTCATCTGCTGTCACTGGAGAGCCCTCATAAAAGCCAGGCGCCTGTCTCACTGGCAATGGCTGTGTTGTGCCCTACTGTCATTTGTTTTTTTCAGCTGGAGTCTAGTTCTGCCATCCTTTGTGATATTGAACAGTAAAATCACAAACAGTATGGCCTCACAGCTGTTGCAGGAGAGATACTTCAGGACCTAGAAGCTCAGTGGTGCCTAGAACAACCCTGGCAGAATGATGGCACAGTTCACAAAACTACTGAAAAAGCCATGCTCTGCTTTGAAAGTAGTTCCTGCTGCAGCAGGTCTGGAGACGCTGCACAGTAGTAGAGAAAGCCTTATTTCAAGTTATGTAAATGTTTGTTCTTGCACTCTCTTCAGACGCTAGACACCACAACAGCAAAAGATGAGGGAGAATTGTATTTTCTTACTCCTGGCCAAGAAAGCTGAAAAAACCCTATGGGTTTAACACAAACAATCCTGATCTATTTTAAGGAGCAGTGTGTATAATCTCATTGTGAGATTAATTCTCGTTATTATCTTCTCTGCATCAGGCAAAGTCTCTGTTTGCTTCCAAGGTTTCAAAACCATGGCTGGGACGAAACCGAACGTACCGTCCTGACCTCCAGCCATCTGTTGGCAGCCGATAGAAATAAGTAGGCAATGTTGTTCGTGTCTGTTAGTTCCAGCATACGTTGTTTAAATCTGGCTTCGTGCCTGCCAAGAGCAAAATTGTTCTATTACAACACATTACACACTCGTACAAAAAAGGATGAAACATTAAACCCTTCTCTCCCTCCTCTCCCCTCAAACCAAAACTTTTTGCCCTTCTGCTTTTGCCAAGCTTTGGGTTAAAAACTCTTCCCGAAGGACCCATTCCTGCTGCCAGAGGTTTCCTTAATGAGGCAGAGCTACATATACAGTGGGGAGGAATTTGTTCAACAAACAATTATATTGAACTAGATTTTGGATCAGAGACTGTCCCCTCAAAGAGACTGCAATGGCAGAGTGCAAGGGACAGGTTTTACTTCCCAAGAGCATTTTTTATAGCTGTGGACTGTGGCTGCTGCTGCCCTCCAGTCCTGTCACAGGCGAGTGCTGCTGTGGACCCTCACATCTTCCTCACAAGCCACTAGCAAGAGCAGAAGGCTCAGCTGTCACCTTGAAACCTGATTTCACAAGTTACCTGGCCAGCTACAGGAGTTGTCAACAGGAGTGACATATTTAAAGTTTCAACTAATGTAGACTGCAGATTGATCAGTAGATCAATACCTTTCAGCTACTCAGCTCAGCTGGTTTCTCAGCCTGTCACATGTTGCCTAAACAACTTGGAAAACTACGAGGGAGAGCTATAGATCATTTCTGAATTACGAAAATGAGTGGTGTTACCTCCACTGTCACTTGTTTCTCTTTCCCACATGTAACACCCATCGCATTTAAAAACCAATGTAAGGATGTCACAGCGCCTAAGCGCCGAGGTACACTTTGGGAGGGGACAGGGAAATCTCCATTGGCCTAAGTATTAAATGCATGGCATCTTGCTACTTTAGGTATGACCTGCAGTCAGATGAAAACCATTTCGTTGTTTCATATTCTACTCATTGTTAAATACTCTCACATGAATAAACTAACTGCACTGAACTTCATTCAGCAGCTTATCATCTGTTTTATCATGGCAAGCTCTTCCATTTTAAAGTCTCAGAGCCCTGCTGTGAAGCACCTGTAACCCCTGTTCTGCCAGAAGAAGCTTTTCTTTTTTTTTTTTCCTTTTCCCACTGATACTTTATTTCTCTCTGCACAGCTTGTAAACATGGCAAGTAACCTCCCCAAATAACTAGTAATAGCAACAACACAGGGAGGAGCAAAGATGCACTGACTATTCTGCTCGTCTGCCTTTCTGGCAGCAAACCTCCTGTTTTCCTAATGGAAAATATGACATGCTCAATCTGTATCTTTTCATCCCTATCCGGCTCATCTTCTGGGCAGTTTTAGACTTTTATCCTGTCAGATGACAAACAGCAAATGTCACTGAAATTGCTTTCTGATCCAACTGTACTACTTTGTGGTAAGTTATATGAGGAGCTACTCTGTTTTATCCTGGAACATACTGAACTCATACTACAGGGAATGACTAACAGACTATTAGTAAATGCAAGCTTGCTGACAAAAACCACTAGAGACTTCAGGTTTGGTTGACAGTAGAGCACAGATAGGGCAATGAAATGGCTTTGATTAGCACCAGAGATCCTGGAAAACTCAAGCAATGCTTATAGTGCCTAGTCCTTCCCTAGGGCTGCCTTTTGCTCTCTGACATCCAAGCCCATATTGCCTTTTTGTAAGGTAAAGAAGAGTTGAACCACTCCCAAGAAGTGCTAAGCTCCTTCATCTTTCTCAGGAGATGATGTGATGAAAGGCCACACTGAACCTCTCAAGAAGCACTCAGCATACACCAGAATCAGGCCTTAATAATGACATATTGTTTCAATATAGCATTCTGGTTAATAAAGCTTGTTAAAACACTTCTTGGTGACTACTGCCTCACATCTCTTCAACACAGCAACATTTTTGCTTGTCCTGCCACAGTCCTTACTACAGCACTCTGTGTGAAAAGCCTAGGTCTTAAAGCTAGCTTGAAGTGACAAAACAGTCTTAAAGCATGTAAATTGCCTTGCAGTGAGATCTGCACTAGTTTGAAATTCTACATTGTACAGAATGAGCACAAGTTGCACTTACTGGAGAGCATCAAGGTGGCACTTTGACAGTCATGCTAGCTATAATGTAGTGAATATATGGGGAGAATTTGGCCTATATTTCATGTAGTATGTAGAAAAAAAAAAAAAGCCAGAACAAAATTCTGAATCTTTTGGAATTTATTTTTCAGTTTTGATTGACGAGGCTAGGTTTTACAACATTAAGATCAAGTTCTGTTCTACTTTAGTTTTCTTGGAAAGTCTCTCAAGTTGCATACTAACTTTCAGTTAGAGAGTGCTATAATGATATTTCCCTGTCTGAGGAGTGGGTTAAACACAGAAAAGATTCAGGAGCACTTAGATAGCACAGCCTGTAGGATACAGCAGAGGGGTCTGAAGGTGTGGATCGTGTGCCTGCCCAGCAAAGGAGAGCTCCCTGCTGTCCAAGTCAGTCATGGTTAAACTAGAGATCTTAAAAGTTTAAATATCCTACCCTAAAAAAGTCATCATCTTTAATTCAGCAGAAAACCAATACAGATAAATTACCTTGCTACTGACAGTTACTGTGTTTAGAGGCACAGCAAAGCAGTGAGATGGCTTAAAGTTCACCAAATTCAACAGACATGCTCCAAGCAAGCTGAATGGGCCAGACCAAAACACAAAACTCCTTCTAACTGTTTATTTTACTGACCTGAATGCTCTAATGGTGGTAAGGCCTTCAGCTGTCTCGGAGAAGTGACACAGTAAAGGTAGCTGGGTGCTGTCGTCAAGTTCCTGGAGGTCCCTGGAGCCATTACAATGTAAACATCTCTGTTTATAGGGATTTTACTGCATAACAGACATTTTATGTATTGCACATATTCCTTTCAGGATCACACAAAATAGTATTTCTGTGGTATAGAAAGACACTGACATGGGAATATCACATTTATCTTTTGCCATGGGAGCCTTTGAATCATCTCCCAACCACCTCCATGGTCTAGCTTTTGGCTACAGCTAAGCTTCTCTTTGTCCCACAGTGATTACGACATTATTGCGTCTCTCCTGGCTAAAAACCCGCTGTCCATTTTAGCCAGATCCTAATCACCTTTTATTCTCAAGCATACTAATTGATTGATATAATGAATATAATTAACTTGAAATCAGAACAGCTATTTTAAACATTACAGCATATTATTTGTGGCTCTTACATCAGCTATAAAATAGAGTTTATGTATGTGCAAGTTTATTTTATTGCAACTGTATCAGCTGGCCTAACAAAAAGGGTGCCTTTCCATATAAACTTTGCCTCATTTTGAGTATCTGTATATACCAAAACACGCTGAATGTCAAATATAACAGACAACAGCAGACCTTATTTGTAGTGTTAACATTATCATATTGGTTGAAATAGACACAGCACTGACAAAGAATTTATATGAATAAGAAGTTTCAACAATTATTCAGCAATAGCATTTTCAAGACCTGCATGGAGAAAATTTTAGTCTAAAAATTTACAGTCCCCCAAAACAGGAACTTTTTCCAAACCAGAGAAAAATACATCTTTCTGTAACACTGCCATTGGCATAGCAGCCAGTTGTCTAAACAGAAGAGAGGCCAGATCATTAGATATTTAAAGTCTTTATTAAAATCCTACTGTGTTTGCATACTGTACTAGATAGGCCTGGAGAAATAACTGTTCTGTGATGCTGAATGTTACAGTATACAGAACTACATTTGCTGCTTATGTTTTGGTGATAAATATGCTCTCTTTCAGATTAATGATGGAAAATACACAGAAGTTTTTGAAAGATGTAATGGAAATTACAGCAAAGGGTCAAGGTTCTGCAAGAAATACTGTAAATACTTTCGTTTCTAAAAATTAGTGAAGCTTTTATGCCTGCAAAGTACTGCATGCAAGTAAGTTATAAACACTGGCTGAAGCTATTCCTTCCTCCTATATTTCACAAAACTATTTTTCCTAGAAGTAAATTGGATTTATTCATCTCTGTTGTGGATTGAAAGAACACAACTCAACTCTAAATGCCTCACAAGTGATTTAAAAGAGTTTAATTTAAACAGATTAATAAAAAAAAACAACCACAACAAAACCAACAACAATTGCTGATACACATTTTCCCAGAAAATTGTAAGGGAATAAAATGAATGAGGTAGTTATGGATTTGCAGACCAGGGCGTGTATGTGTGTTTGCTGACCTACAGCGGTGATCAGCCTCTCACTACCTTGCATGGTATGGCCATTGGAACACCATGTAGGAAAACCAGGTTTGGAGATGGGTAGAGACTTTACTCTCACATATGAAACACAGAGAGAAACCATAGTATTTCCCTGGGGTCTAATACATCAAATTTTGCCTACTCTAAAATACTACTTCGTGTATTTTAACTAAGACGTTTAAACAGTGTGCACTGCTATGTGTAGCAAGACAGGGTGACACTCAGAAGACCACAACGGATTTAAGAATGAAAACCAGGTCTCCTGATTCCCCAGCCATCTTAAGACTTTTTGTATGGTCACATACAGCTTTAGTTTGGAAACCTGGTGGGGAAAGAACAAGATTTCTTCAAAGTCTCAGGGATTTTAAGCAAATTATTTCAGAATTAAGCATTTTTGTTTTGTCAATTCTGATTATAGAGTGTTCTTATGAATAAATGTCCTTGGACATTCTGAGGAAAGCTGATGAAAGGTAGGGTAAAGTGAAGTTAAATTATTGATATGTTGCTCTGTGCCCCTCCTGCTCCATTAATTTAAGAGGAATAACTGACACAGTTCTTTCCCAGGCTACCTAAATACGAGTGTCATCTGTGATAATACTGGCTAACTGTACTGGTACACTCAGTTGAAAAACACCCTATCTCTTAACTGGATGCTACAAAACACCAGTGAATGCTTTAGCATGTGTCTACTGCAAAGACAGGGTCAGAAGTGACAGCTGCTAATGATGGTACATTTTTTTGGCCAGCATGTATCAGAAAGTGGAGTAAATTCAGCCAGAAATCTGGCTGATTAAAAAAAAAAGAAGCATGACTCTAAGAAATCATGGCACTTTTCTTGCTTAAAAATTGTACTCTTTATAACCAGCCAAAACCAGCCAAATGAGTTTCTGTGGTTTTTTTCCCAATATGAAGAAAAAGCCGTGACTGACATTAATCCAGGAAGTTATTTTCCATTCTCTACTAACCCTCATAAGGTCAAAGAGGAGCTTTGACCAGATGCAAGCTGACTCAGTTGATTAACAAACTTCATGCTCATCTGACTGTAGCCAACAGTGTACAAAAGTGATGCAACTAGTGTTACTTCCCCAAATACCCCATTTGTAGTAGGCCAGCTGGAAACATCCTCCAGTCTTTTTCAATGTATCTTTCAAACTCATACCTCAGGATAAAAAGCAGGATGCCATGGTTATTTTCCCCTTATACTACCTCCTATAACCTCACATTCCATCACAATTCTTATGTACAATTTTTTTAGAAGAAATTTTCAGGATGGTTTTTTGATACATACTTGGAAGCAACTCTGAAGTATTTCTGGATGAAATAAAATGCTATCCCAAGAGGCACAAGGGCAACAAGGAACCACGGAGTGGCATAGGAGATCATTCCAATGGCTGACAGGCAGAGTAAGGTGGACCGGGTAAGAGATTCCAGCGTAGGAGGAATGTGCTAGAGCAAAATAAAAAACATACATAAAGCAAAAATCATCAACAGTACCACTGTATGTCTTTTCCTATAGAGGACCACTGGGAAAGTGGAATGGTACCACTGTGCATTCATCGATATTCTATATCAGGAGCCTTTATGTTTCTGTGGGTCTACTACTCAAATGTGTTGAGACTAAAAAATGAGTCAATAGTTTTTTCTCTAAAGGCCAGAATTTCAAAGTTCATGGGGAATAGGAGCCATTTCCACCTCATTTATATAACAGGCAAGAAAGAGAAAATTCTTTGTGATATCCCAAATATTTAGAGAAATAGCATGCTCTTTCTCAGATCCTTTTAGTTTTCCTTTGATGTTCCCATCACTCTTACATTCAGGATTATTGCTCATCCAAACATTTGAATTCATAGCCATAATGAAAGCATCCCTTCCTCTCCCTGAATGATGTAAATTTACATGTGCTATAGACAGCATCGAACATCTATTTCTCACAGCTACTCCCATGTAGTCAAAGTTATTATATTCTACCCTGTTTCCTGTTTTGAGCCCAATATCTGGTGTTTTGCCAATCCAGATCTTCCAACAGAAGCAAAAAGTCTGCAAACAGTTAAAAGCCACCATCCTCTCACCATGTTTATTCTAATGGTTACCTGCCCTTATTACTACAAATGTATGTACTTTCTATTTTGAGTTTGTCTATTATCATTCCCAGAGCCTGTTTTTGCTATGCCCTTCCCTACTGAATATTTTAATACATCATCTTATTCAGTAGCTAAGTGAAAATTTACAAAGCTAGGGTGCAATAAAACAGAATATATTGATACATCTACCTGATCAATGATATTTGTATCAGCAGAGAAGCGATTTAGAATTAGCCCCAATGGAGTTGTATCGAAGAACCTGTAGAACAAAGGAAAAACAAAAGTTACCTGAAAAGGAGTTCCAGTTTTGGAGAAAACGTCCGATCAGACAGAACACAGAGTTGTGTCCAGCCATTTCCCAAAACCAAGCATTAAATATGAATAACATAAGAAATAATAATGTCTGCATCCTCACTATCTAAATGCTTTGCTTGGCATTTCCCCTCCCAAAACTTCTAAGTCTCCTCTTCCTTCCTGCTTTCATCCACACTCCCTCGAGATTTAAGATCCCTTCCAAAGATCACAGCATGTCCCTGGCTGCTGCCGAACCTCCTGCATAGTACTGGGGACCAGGACTCAGTTATTTAATGAAAACACCTTGATAACTGTATTTGTTATGCAGGCATCCTTTTGGCCATCCTGCTGCCTGTGAGATACTATGGTTATCATGCACAGAAACTGTCCCCGGCCATCAGAAGAAGTCTGGTGCCCACATTGTTTGACACCATGCCCATCGCTTAGAGTTGGAGCTGGGTGCCCTGGAGCTAGAGCTGCATTGAAAGTTGTCCTTGACACCCCAGCCTTGAAGGGGATGTCAGCTGTCTGACATATCAGGCAGAATTTTGCATGTTCTAACATGGAATTTTTTCCCCCCGATTACATCATTAGTTATTTACACTTTTTGAGGCCTTGAAGGAAACAGGGCAAATACAAGAGCTCTTCACTGAAATACCCTCCCAGTTACATAGAGGACAGGTTTTGACCATGTAGCTTTTCAGGAGGAACCTTATTTTTCCTGTACCTGATTGGTCCAAGGATGATCTTGTTGAGAAGGTTATGGTGTAGGTTCTTGGCTGCTGTGAGGCCCATCCACTCCACAGTCAGAGATGTGATGAGACAAAGGACAATCCCTGCTCCAGAGAGGATGCTGAAGACAGCTACATGATAAGTCTAATAAAATGACAAATACATCAATCCTAGAAATAAGCACCCATTTCTCTTTTCTGCTAGGAAGTTCCCAAGGTACCTGGTAGCAATCAGCTAGTACATCACATCACTTATATTATATAATTATATTAATATGATCTTTGGGAAATAAAAGAAATTTGATGCAGCTTCAATTCATTCAGTTCACATAATTAGAAGATCTGGCAGTTCTAAGATTCCTCAACCTACTGATGAATACCCCTCAAGACCTTGAAGAGGTCTGTGAAGATAGACTGTGAAGATAGACTAATCGGACAATACAAAAGTATGCAAATTGTTAGCCAGGAAACTTAGACAACCAAAGCAGACCCTCTCAAGTATTAAGGCATTTGAGAGATGTTGGAAACTTCCACTTTATTAGGTTCAAGCACCACTAAAATTCCCAGAGCAAATCCTAAAGTAATCTGCCAGTGCTGTAACACATTTAAGCCTTCTGAAAGTTTACTAAGTGGATTCCAGTGTGATAAATGAGTCAAATTTACAGCTATAAGCAAATTGTGTTTAAGTATTACGTTTGAAGACTTTTTTTTTTTTCCTGGCAGGACAGTATTGGACAGCCAGTACTTAGGAGAGTGGGGTCATTGACTTAGGTGTTAAAAAATCCAGATGGAAAAGTTTAGTATGAGATTCCTTCCTTTGAAAGGTCAATAATTTTTCTAAACTCAAACATGCTTCTATTTCAGTTTTGCATGTTTGAAAATACTGATAAAATTTGAATCATCTTATGTTTTATCATGAACAATTCATCCATTCTATATAATAATCAGTCTTACTACATCTGTCTGTCTTTCCAATCTAGCTGGCTTCTATATGAACAGCAAACAATTACTTTAAAACATTTTTCCTTTTTTCTTCCCCTGTCAAGCTGGAAGATATGACCCACCTTGTTTGTACTCTTATCATCATCAACATTCCTGGCTTCATTTGCATTGTCCTTGGATGTCCACGTAGCAAGCCAGTAATCTATGGCCACTATAACTGAGTGTTTCAACAACTTTGAGAAAATCATCAGAAAGAGCAAGAAAAATCCTCCAGATGTTAGGTATCTCCAGCAGGTTTTCCATGGCATCTTTGTCCTGAGCCTCAAGACAGTTGACATATTATCATCTTCCTCTTCTTCCTCTTCTTCCTCTGTGACTCAGACATTTGATCAAATTAGTTTGAAGAATAAGAATTACTAGAATACTAAGAATCTGGTTTCACTGGATTTGGTTGACTTTTTTTTTGTTTGAGTTTTAATCTTAACTGCAAAATTCAATAACAGCAAACACTTCAGACATATTTTCATAAGACTTCCCCTGTGCTCTTCAAGCAACTTTATAGACCGTCACTCTTTGACTTGTTACAGTTTTGATAATAAAATGTTTTTGTAAATCAGATCTTCAGCACTGACTACTTAGACACTAGGCCTTTCCCAACCTGTTCAGCTGCTTTTATCATACAGTCAGCAGAGCACTTTGGGTCACATGGAAGATTCTAGAAAGCTCTCCATCCAGAGCCTCTGTCTTCAGTTGCATGAAAGAGTTCAATTTTCTCTTTGTAAAAGAGTGCTAAAATTTTGTCTGTGATGAAGTGACAGTGGTTCACATTATACTGAAATACAATTGGTAGAAGACTTCTGCTATGGGAAGTATCTATTTCATAGGTGCATTAAATATGACATCTATTTTTTTTTTTTTTCCAGGTAATAAGAATATATGTCTCACAGCCTTGCAGGCCACACTTGGGGAAGAGAAATGTTGACCTGCTCTTGAGAGCCCTGAACTAACAGCAATTCCACTCATTTCTGATTTTGAACATTAAAAATGAATTAGTAACTGACTGGGACTTTTTGGGACACCGAGACTTTGTGTACATTCCCTAGGTAACGTAATAAGTATGGATGACCTAGAATGCAATGTCAGGTTGTATTTCTGTTCCAAGGCTATTGATATGTGGTTTTGATCTGAATAATGCTTGCTTTTTGCAGGCATTCTGTGGACTATATGGATATGTCTTTTTTTCCCCTCGTTTTCTATCTTATCCCACAAAGAAGATACAGGTTTTTGGCAAGGCTTTCTTGCACAGACCAGAAGGAGGAGTTTCAGAATGACCTCAGCTTAAAATCCTCCAAGTAAATGATAAAGTGTGCTGATGACTGCACGTAGTAAGAGGTGTTCTGCTCAGCTCTGCCAAAGAAGTACGAAGCCAACATAATATTTCCATTTCAAGGGTTTTGAAATCCAGATCTGCCTATCGCACAGTGCTTGGTAATCTTTTCAAAATGGAGAAATCCAGGACCTACAGACCTATAACTTAAGATGACAGTCCATCATGAGCATTGCTAAATTAAATACAAGGCAGCAATACAGAATCTGTTAATAGCCAGTGTGCATTCTGCAATCACTCCAGCCAACACTGCCATGATAATCCCTGCAATTAGGGCTTCTGTATAGGCAAGCCTACTGCTTGCCAGGGCTTACTACTCCCTTTAGACCTTTAGCTTCACAGAGATGTCCCGGATGGGTCTTGTTGCTAGCTGCTAATATCAAACCTTTCTGCCCCTTCACACCACTTTAAAAGTTATGTGAATCTGAATCTGCACCTCTAAAAGCATCAAGAACTGGGGAGAACAAGAAGCTAAGCTTGAGAACAAAGCCTGAAGCTTCTCCTATAAATAGTCTCAGCTAGAAAAATAGCAGGTTAACTCCAAAAAGGAAATGAAAATAGGTATAAGTTTTATCACATGGTCAAGCCTGGAACACACCATTCACAGATGTCTCATGAGGGATCAGGCAACAGCTGATCTAACATTATTGTATCAACGGCTAGGCAGAACTACCTCAATTTGCCTTATTTACTATTCTTACTGTTGCTTTTCTTCTATCTCACCCTCCAAAACCTTAAGGCAGTATGAGTCATCAAATAAATTAACTTGGCTTTGTACACCCTTATCCCTGCACAATGTTTAGAGAAATCTATAGAGAATCCTTTAAACAAGTCATACTGCAAACAGGTCAAAGTATTGGACTTCCCACTGTTATTACCAAGTATCATCAACATCTTCATCCTTTGTTGCTAAGAACTGCCAGCTATTCAAGTGGAAAGGCAATGAAACACAGTAATAGAGTAAATAAAGTGAAATGATAAGACATACCTTCATCTTCATCTTCAAGTTGTGATTTGGATTCTCTGGGGTACATGGCCCTTCTAAGAGTTTTTCTCTCAAGAGTAGTCTGGTCTGCTTCCATATCCTGTAATATGGAAATTTATTTATTAATTTGAGAGCTTAGATGTCTGCCACCGTGGTAGCACAAAGAGTAACCTCAGAGAGATGTCATTTGGATTGTTTATCTCACAGAATGCAAAAGCACACTACTTTAGGATTTATCTTTCAGAAAATCCTGCTTTGTCCACTTCCTTCCCTCTCTCTCTTCTATTCTTTCATTCCCTCTCTTCTGGAATGTTAAAAACTTCAAAAATAGCCTCTAAAGCATCTTAAATGCTCGTGGCAATAACAGAATAAAAGGCTAAAAAATACTTTAGGAAGTCACTTAGTCCATCCCTTGCCCCAGCAAAAGACCAGTTGTGCACCACATTTTAAAAGGATGTTTGCTTAATGCATGCTAACAAACTGCCCGTGACAGATATGCCACACACTTCTTAGACAATCTATTCTGGTCCTTAATGTTCCTTACAGTTTGTGTGGTTTATCTCTAATGTCTAGTTTAAAACTTGCTTTCTTATATGGTTAGCGTTTTTTAGAAATCAAATGAAAAATATTTCTTTTCAGAAAGGCCATCCTTGCCCAAATGCCCCTATTTACCTTTTCCAATTCTTGATCTTGGCGATTCATCAAAGTTTTCCAGTGTTCGTATAGCTCAATATCCTTGTTCTGGATATCCTTTAGTGTCCCTTCTCTAAGCACCATTCCATCCTTCATGGCTATGATCTAAGGCAGAAAGCATCTGATAGGTCTACTCAGCAACATAGATATCATAATCACTGACCTGGATCTACAAGACGTGTCAGTATTGGTGAGATTACCATTATGTGAATTTCTGTGTTAACTTTTTTCACTATTTTATTAATAACTTCTTAAGTTTGTTGACACAACTCATAAACTGAAATTTCTATAAGCCATTCTTACCTTTCTTCTAAAAGCATGGACAAGACATAATAAGTAATAGTCATATTTGCAATTAACTCATCATTCTCCAGTGGCTTTCAATCAAAATCCTACACAAATAATGTAAAAATAAAATGGTTCCTTCTACTATAAAATCCATGTTGTGTGAAGTGGCATAGTCATATGACATATGGAATTAAGAAGGAGAGACTCTATTACAGAGAAAAATAGTGATCATGTTAAGCATTATTGTGCTAACTTCAAGTGTACGTTCAATCTTTAGCAAATCTGCATCATGGTATCTCTTCTCTTACCCAGTCAGCATGTGGTAGATATTGTAATTTATGTGTCACCAGAACAAGAGTCCTCTTGTCTTCTTGCAGAAACTTCAAAATCCCTTCCTGCATTAAATGATCACTTAAGTGAATGTCCAGCGCAGAGAACGGGTCATCCTACAATCAAATAAAATTTAAAAATATTAGAACAGGATACAAAAATTAGTTTTATTTCTTTCAAAAGTTTTTTAATAATAGAAAGCATCTGCTAATGACTACAACCTAGTCAGAAGGCTGCACTATGAAACAGTGAGCTAGAATCCTTTGCTCTTCAGTTCATAGCGATGGACTTGGTTAATTGATAGAATTGATAGTAGGACCCTCCTGAGAGCGAGCAGAAGTTAGACAATCTGTTCTGCTCTTCCAGTGTTAATCTCTGTAGGAAATCCCACCTTCATCAGTCTCTCAGTATGTTTTACTGCTGTCTGTGGGGGATGTTTATTTCCTATCTATCTCTTTAATTTGTATTTAGGGTTGAATACAGTCGCTATAGTTTTCTAAATAGAATTTTTTTTTCAAAAGCTAAATATCAGGTATGACAGCTTTATTACTAACTTTCTATGCTTCATGTGAAAAAAAAATAAATCTTACCAAGAAGACAATGTTGGTGTTCTGATAGAGTGCTCGAGCTACGCAGATTCTTTGTCGTTGGCCGCCACTTAAATTAATCCCCTAATGAGTACAATGGATCAGAAATGTGCATCTTGGAATAAACATTATGATAGGACTTTATTTTTTACAATTATACTGAGTTCAAATAAAAAGCTTCATTTAAATGCTAATCCTGTTGATAAACAAGCATAATCCTCATATAATATCAGAAGAAAAATGATTATTCAGCAACTAATCATGGGTAAGTGTAAATTATGAAGAGCTTCTCTAAGCACAGTAGCCTGCTTACATTGAAGAATGAACACTAGCTTCACATTCTGCAAGCAAAATATAGGAAACTTTGATTTAAAAAATCCCATTTGAGAAACAGCTGAAGAAGGAAAAAAGTTTTCTTTTTTTTTTTGCAGTAATCCCTGGTGAATTACAATTATTTACCAGGCTGGCAGCCCAGTACAGATTAGGACTGTTTGAGTGACATCAGAAAGCAGCTTCTTAATACAAAGGCTAAGCAGACATAAAAGCATTCATATTATTTACTCTTTCTCCAATTTCTGTCTGATCACCAAATGGTAGTAAGTCAATGTCAGGCTGCAGAGAGCACGCATCTGTAACAGCTTTGTACCTGTAAAAACAATACGATCACTGTGATTATTTAACCAGCCATTTGCTTTGCTGACACAAAACCCTCCAGCTCAAATTCACTGCTAAGATGTTATGTCTGGACAATTGCAAAAATAAGTAGGGCGAAATTATTATTCAGCAACTAATCATGGAGCATTGTAAACTAAGGATTGTAAAAAATGACCTATTTATTATTGACAAACCTACTTTTTAACAATTCAATTACGTAAATTATAGAGTACGTTCCTCCCTATCATGAAGCTGTTTTGCTGGACTCTGGAGTATTTGAAGCCATTTTCCAGTGAGTTATTATTCTTCCACCCTTAGGTGCCTCTTCATTTACTTCAGTGTGATAATACAGGAAAAAGGATCTTGTCCTGTGTTATCAGTGCTGCTGATCTTGCCTAAACCAGGAAACCACTTGCAAAAACTTAAAACTTGTTGTGAGATCTCTAGGTCTGTGGGGTATCGCAGGTGATCTGCTAACACGCAGCTGGGATAAGACTATGTGAGTGGTGAAATTCAACCTTTCCCCTTTGATCTGAGCGAAGGTAGGCTGATGGATGCACTAGCTGAAGGTTCTGGTCCCTGAAATTTTAGATGCTTATTGAGATTTTGAGATATTTCATCTTTGCTAAATTTTGTTAAGTGGGAATGGAGTCATACATCTTACCAAAGCACACACTGAGAGGAGTGGAATGTATTTTTAATAATTTAAAACAAAGAGAGTGTTGCCTTTGAAAACATCAGCAATTTGTTTTCCTCAAGTCAAACCACTTCTTCCACAGCATTTGTTAGCTGACCTTTTGGAAAGACACAAGAAGCAAGTGCTAGATAGGTGTAACAGAAGCTGTGCACCTCAGCTTTCACACTCCCTTCTGTATTTCTAAAGGAAGAATTAAGGTTATTTCCTTGAGGCACCCCATCTTCATACATGCAGTGCTTTTGTAAAGTGGCTGCTCCATTAACATGATCACAGCAGGATTAGCACATAAACTCGGTGGAAACATGCCTAGAATCCCTATCTTCAGAGTCCTCTGGCAACCTTGGGCTCCGTTAAACAAAACAAAATATGTCAGTAGCCTCCAAAGATGGGATTCATGTCACCTAACTTTAGCTGCTTGAAAAATACACACATGGCTTCCGCTGTATTCCATGGAGAGCCACTGCCGCTGTGTGATTCCTCACAAACATCTCAGACATGCACTCTGGTTAGAAGGGGAGCCTTGAAAGACTAATTTAAAACAGAAACCTTCCTTTGAGATGGCTAAAGTCAGGTTAGCTAAAGCTGCCCCAGGGTTAATGTGCATTGATATTGTTCAGAATCCTCAAACTTCCTCCAGGAGAAGCCTAAAACCTCTTTAAAAGAAGCCACCGGGTGTTTTTGCAAGGGAATTGATATTTACCTCTGCTTATTAAATGGGCTTCCAAAGATAATGTTCTCCTCCACAGTTGCATTCAGCAGCCACGGCTTCTGAGCTGCATAAGCCACTGAGTATCTGTTTCTACGGTAGACAGATAAAGAGTGTTAGCAAAAAGCAAAGCACTCACATTATGAAACGTCTGAGAATCAGGCTTTTAAAAATTAATGTTATGAATATACATTCATAAAAATACAGGGAAACACATGGGCAAAGCAACTGCTACAAAAGTGGAGGGAAGAATTTTAAATTAGATGCTTTTGTTAGAACAGTACCCACTCTCTCCCTGATGGCAAAATCTACACTTTTGGTTGTAAACTATTCTACTATAAATGGCTGGTACCTACCTCAATCTAGTAACTGCCATTTCTATCCAAAAACAAACTATAAATATTTAAAATTATTAAATTCTCACAAGAATAGTTGTTTTTTTTTTTCTCTAATGTCAAAACAGGTAGTGAAAAGGCACTGTTTAAATGGCATCAGTACACTTGTTGTGCTGCTTTCTGAAATTTTAGATTATTTTACGTGGCCCTACATGCAGAAAGCTTTTTCCTCACCTAATGCTTTTTTCCTTTGAGTCTATTAGGTCCTCAGTGGACTGATATAATTTAAGAACAGAGGGCAGTTTAATACAGATTGGGAAGGACTCAATACAGTCTCACGAGTATTTATTAGACATACTTTAAACATGTCTAAACATCTAATGATATGTGTACACTAGGGGTATGAACATTCTTTACTTCTGCCTATTTTGCCTATGTACAGTGGCCAAGAAGGTCATGGAATTTCAGACATTTTTCTGAAATGCCTGAGATGTGTGAGGAAGGAGGTGTGAACTGGTACCAGCTTGTGGATCTGAACACTTATCTTCCTTCTCAGTCTGTTTGAAGGTATTGCTTCAAACCAACTTTTTTATATAACTTTGTATGTAAGCATCTAAGATTTGCTACTGAGAGAGAGGGTGAAAGGGTATGAGAAATAGTTGGTTAGAAGCAGTCAGCAGTATCAAAAAAATTTAAAGAGATTTAGCAGTTCAATATGCACTAGTATTTCCTCAAGATTACCAGGCAGCAAAGCATGGTGTGGCTCCCAACCACAGCTGTGTGTGCCACTACTTGTCTATCATTTATGATGTGTTTTTAGTTCAGCTTGTCCTTCTTTTATACCTGCAGGCCCTTTCCTGAAAGCCGGGGGTGGAGTCACTGCTGGACTTCAGCTGTACCACAGCCAGCTCCCTTTGCACGCTGTGAGCCCTGCTCCATCACACAGCAGTCAAGCTGGGTTACAGGCAGCATGAAACCCAGCGGTGATCAGAAAACATGCAAAGACGTAGGAGGGTACACATAATGATGTCTTATGTCTAGAGGCCTTGTCTGGCAAGATATGGAGCACACTGAGCTTCCTGTGATGTCAAATGGGAGCTGGGAGCACTGAATATCTTTCAGACAAGACTGAGGTAGTGGTACAATGGCTGGAGAAGATTGGGATCCACCTGATTTAACATAATCTGTCAGTCAATCCTACAGTAAATTATTATCGTCATGGTAAGAAAACACAGAGATGGCTGAAGGGTACACAGATGAAGGTTTGAGAAAATTCTGAAGAAATGAATGAGTGTATTATGATACACTAAAAACAGAAATAATACCTTCTGGATGCTTCAAAAGAAGGTTCCATTTCATTTACACTGTAAGTTATGGTAAATGACATTTAGTAAGCAGGAAATAGAGAGAATGACATTTTATGCAGGTTATATATACAAAGAACTTGTAAGAACTTAAAAACTTAAAAAAACCTTTTAAGTTTTAAGAACTCAGCAGCACTTTGGGTTTTTTTAGTTCTTAAAGGGAAAATAAACAAGGTCTAATTAAAATACAACTTCTCTAAATACAATAGTTTAATATCTATAGTGCATAGTGGCTAAACAGGCAAGCTATTTTGTTAGAAAATTTATTAAAAATGAAAAGTGCGTTGCAAAACCTATTAAAAATGACATTATTAGTATTGTCTGGGCATATCAAAGGTTGACAAGCAGTAAGTTAGTTTCTCCACATAGTTCAGCCAAAGACCTGCAAAAATTGGAAACTACTCTAATGTCAAATTTCTCCTGGAGCAAAGATAAGCTTTGCAGATATGATTTTGCAAGGTGCAAACACACTTTTGAATCAGAGCAGATTTTGAAGCTGTTTATAGCAGTCAGGCTGCATCAAGCCATGCATGGCACAACATGGAGGCTTTTCTTGTCACCCTCCACTTCTTAAGGATCATATCCATGAAACACATTTTGAGGAACATGCAATGGCAGTAATGACATGAATTATTTTAAGCTCCCTCTGTTAATTGACTTATTAGAAGTGTTGAAGGCATGGAATGGCAGTCAAAGCAGTTCTGGACCAAAGGTGGTGCTCCTGTCCATGCAAATCACTGCAAAAGCAAAACCTAAAAGAGTAAGTTTATGCCAGGTAAATGGAAACAGGCATTCAAAGGGACTAGAAAAATGCATTATTTGCCTGACTTAAAAATAACCCAAAGAAACAAATCCTCCCCTTCCAAGCCTATGAATCCTCCAGATGAAATATGTTACTGCTGAGACAGAAATGTCTGCCTGCAGCTGCACTCATAAGCAGAGGATTCAAGTTTGGCAAAGGCCATAAAAATTCTAGTAGGAGAGCCCTTGTAATGCCAGCCTTGCATATTAAGCATCTTCCCAAAATTCTAGAACTGAGATATGTTGTTTTCTGTGCTGCACATCAGCTCTCTAAGAACTGTGATAATTCACGCCTCATAAAGCACACAGTGTGTTTCCTTCATGCACCTATCACTAGAGAAGTTGTCACATCAGAAGTGAATAAACCCTGTTAGTTTACTCAGAAGGGTCAGAGAGAAGTAAATTGAGGCTCAAAACAGATATTGCTTCACCAGAGCTGGTCCTTTATTCAGCAGAAGCCTCCAGTCTTCTCTACAGTAGAAAAAAGTTAGAAGAAAGCAAAAGATGGAGTCTAATGAGAGATTAAAAAGAGGTCAGAAAAACAAAAGAAGAAACAAAAAAGAAACAAAAAAGAAGAAAATCTAAATTTTCTCTTTTATCAGCAGAGCATTACAATGGTTGAGAAAGGGATAATGCTTTTTCATGTATACATTTGGGAGTGCTCTCTGAAGTACAATTTAACAAAAACTAGGCATAAGCCTTGCAAGACCCCATGCAATTCCATACCAGATTTAATATGCTTGCCATTATAATAAAATAGATTATCTGAGTGAGCAAGGACTAATTTTAGGATCTCAACTTCTTAAACACTTCTTCCTTAGTTATAAATTTCATTCTGTGCTTAGCTTGACAAATACACTTTAATTCTTCCAAATTCTGAGTGAGATTTCTGTGAGAATTGATGTTCATTAATTATCTCATGAATAAACACATATAAGACCTTTGCTGAGCTGTGGCCTTCACAAATAAGGGGATTAAGTATTTGGTCTTGTACTTTATTACCCTCTTGAATCTGAAAGAGTGATGCAATTGCAGAGCATGGGAGTGAGCTGAAACTGAAGCTCTTTCTAAAAAGAATATTTTATTTGCCTGCTGGGATTTGTAATCTTTGCCCTCATTTCTTGATTTATTGAAATGTGGCTATTCATACTGATTTTTATTCTGTACTGTAAAATATATGTGAAGCACAGTGAGTTCAAGTCTGAAATGGTAGGAAAGACCAAACTGATTAGATATTTTTCTAGGATTTTTAAATATATAAACTGATCTGTCAGAAATCGAAGTTCTAAGGAAAAGTCAAGAAGAAACCTTGTTGAAGTTTGGACAACTTTTATGCTAACTGTGGAAGTTTTAAAATAGCCTAATGCATCTCTAACTAGGCCCAGATTCCTCAGCCTACAAAATGAAAATGGAGAAGAAAAAAAGGATACAAAATCTCTAGGATATCACTGTAATGGCAGAATGAACAATGTCCTCTGCTAATATAGGTGAGAGATTTGAGGCAAGACAAGGACAGAGCCTCTACACAGATTCTCTTCAGCAGTTTGGAGAAATTTGTTCCCATCCTTGCAACCAGCCATAGCAGCACAGTAGCACTAGTAGGTGTGCTGGCTTTGGCTACTGACATTCATCTGGGCCAATCATTTATCCCTTCAGCACTCATAATGCCCTTCTGGTAAGCAGTTGTACTTGGCAATCCTTCTGAGGGGAGCACTAACTTTTCCTAATTTCTTGAAGCCTTCCACAGCTCAAGGGCAGAACAGGCCATTTGGGAAGATCTATGCCATAATTCTTCTGTTTCCTGTGCTTTTCACTTTGTACACAACAACTTGTTTGCACAGAAACCAGTTCAACGTACAGAAAATGTACACTAAGTGAAGGGCTTCCACTTAGCCACTCTGCTTGGCAGTCTGAGAAGATGGTTCTGAGTGTTTGGCTGAGCGTGGATGAGGGGAATAGATGTCTCTGCATATTCCCCACATCTGTCCCTGTATACACTGAGTAAGTCAGATTTGAAACAGGTTCAGCTGAATCACTGCATGTGGAGAGCCTCATGCATCAGTGTTTAAGAAGTCATTGGGAAAAAAAAAAGCCAGCTCCTTGTCTAAGGTTTGTAATGTATCTGAGGCATATCTCATATAAGTGGGAAGAACTGAAATCTGACCCCTGGCCAGGATCTCTTACAGAAAGACACACTAACACTCTTTCTTTCTGATCCCAAACCAGTGACAACCCTGGCAGCAGGACACACAGCTCTCACTGAAGTCAACCACAACAGCAACAGGATATTCAAGCTCCATGATGGGCTTTCACAATTATGAATGCCTCATGATGAATGCAGGATTACCCCAGTATAACTGGGGCTGAAATCAGAACCATCATTACTATTACTGTTGTTATACCTGAATTTTTCTGGGAATTCAGCTAGTCTGCATTTCATCCCTGGATCAGTAGCTGCGTTAGTCATGCACGTGGAATCACATGGAAAATTATTTAAGAGAGTAAATAAGACCTTTGTTATGGTTTTGTAAAATATAGGATCCGCTTATTTAAATACCTGAAGTATCCTTCTTTATTCATCTGTCTGTCAGGCAGTCTGAAATTATCAGCAAAACATGACCATGTTTGCACCAGCTGTATGACAGTACCAGATTATAGGTTGCAATGGAAAAATGAAATGCTTGCTAAAACCTGAGTTGCCTGGTTATGTACAGACTGCTAATCAAGTTATGTACAGACTGCTAATCAACTGGCAATATGATCTTAATCTCTTTTGAACAGTGTGAAACTCTAATAGCATTTCATAAACTTCCTCTAGTATCTTTCTAAGACTTCTTGTTTTCTTTAACGTTCCTAAGACTCTTTATCCATCTCTATAACAAATTTGAGTCTTTCTCAAATATATCTTTGAAAACAATGGTATGAATAATTTCAAGGTACACACCTTGTATTTTCTTAAACTACGTAGAAAAAAAAAAAGCCTGATTGTGATGTTAAAGTCTTTACTATATGTCTCAAATAAATTAACTGTGGTAAGTCATGTATTCTTCTTCCTTCAAAGCTTAAACTCGCACGTAATTAAGCCAAAGTTAGCCATCCCTTGGGTCCAACTGTACCTGCTACTCCACTGAGATCATACGTTTAGAATAGCAGACAGTGAAATATGGCTAGAGGACAAAAAGTGCCATGCATACTAGCACAGAAAAAGCAAAATTATCTAGCTTGTAACATTACTGTAAGAAAAAGATGATAGAGGAAGTTACTACTCAAGAGATGGGGCAACAAAATACTGGTCTCTGTCAGAAAATTCACCCTTTCTCCCCAAAAAGTCAAGAAGAGTTTGGCTTAGTAATTTTAAGGAAACAGAACTGATCCTTAAAACTAAAGAAGATGTCCTGGGGTTACAGCACACCCCTTCCACAGCTTCTGCCCCGCCTACGCTGGAAGAGTGGTTGCTGCCCCACTTAAGTTTCCATAGGAAGTTGTCATTCACTGGGTCTGAATCCATGTGGATCCTGAGGCCTGACCTGACTGGCAGTTCCCTCTTCTGCAACAGCTTCTTCAAAGCCTTCAGCCCTTAGGTATTCAGTGTCCTCAGGCTGCTTTCTGAATGTATTACTGTGAAGAGTAGCACTGATTTCCATGGGTGAGGCTTGGGCACATAGCAGGGAAGGGGAAAAGCATTGCTCACATATTATTGTAACACCATTTTTTTTTTCTGCTAGCAGCAGCATCACTGAATGGGAAAGACAGCTTTGTATGCTGGTACCATACATATACCACGCAAGTGAAGAAGCTCCAGCCTATCATGGTTTCACTGGTGTGTACAGTAGCAGCATAACAATGCTGACTTCAATCATAGTGAGTACTGAAGTCTATTTGATAACAGGAATAGTATATGCTTTCTATTCAGGTAATTTACTAGGGCTAATATATTAGATATTAATTGCCAGGCTAACCTCTTTCCTTTCCTGAGCCACTCTGCTCTGCCTGCTCTGAACCATGTCATAAGTTTGCAGGTGATGCCTTCCAGAGAGGATCTGGATGGTGATAATCATTCAACATGAAGTTCTAAGACATGAAGTTTACATTTCTCACAGCTAACTCCTTCTTAAATAAATACAGCAATTAATAGCTATATAAAACATACTTGCTCCAGTGAACTTTTCCCTCCAGCGTCTGCATCTCTCCCAATATAGCAAGGAGAAGTGATGACTTGCCACAGCCAACTTGGCCCACAATCATTGTCATCTGACCTATAATAATAATGAACACATTTTGGAAAAAAAAAATCTACACAAGGCCCAAATAGATCCAGTTAGAGAGCACTTGAACTAGTTGGTTGAATTTGTTAACATCCACTACATAAATGGGTAATGTTACATGTATTAATCTATGGAAATATGCATTAATGGACTGTGCAAATACACACTAATCTCCAGAGGAATAAGACTATGGCTTTGACATATATCATCATATATTGTATGTGACTGTGTTACTTCATGGAAGTTATTTAGGGTCAAATCGTGTAAAGTGGGGAGTGATTATTCAGTCTAAGGTTCCATGAAAATTTGGGCCAATCTATTAAGTGACTGCAACTGAAAGAATATCTTTTCTGCTTTGCTGTATTCCTTGCTGCCCCCGTCCCCACCACTTCCCACCTTCAGTCCTACCCTGTAGTGACAATGGTGCTTCTCAGATCTTCCCATAAACTAATTGAACTCACTAACTGTGTTAGCTAGTGTGTTTGCCAGGTAAGCTTCTTGCCATCTTAGGAGTTAAGGGTCTTATTCCTTCCAAAGGAGGTAAACTCTTAGACTGGCTCACCCAGCTTGTGAACCCATGGCCTCAGATTGTAAATTCCTTGGAGAAAAGACCTTCTGCTGGTGTTGTATGTGGCACTGGGCCACAACAAAGAAGTGTTCACTCATGTATAGGACATCTAATGCTACAGCGAAATAAATGACACAGACTTTGGGATTACCTAATAAGTATGTGACATTTTAAATGTGTCAACCTAAAGTAGTTAGCTGTTTTAAAATCAAGCACTGGATAGGATATAAAAATAAAACATAAGACTACTTAATAACACAAAATACTAACAGTGTTAGGAATTTTACAGTAACAATAACAATAAGTTGTTACTTTTTGCACTTGCTATTTAAGTCTTCCAAAACAAATCAAGTGTTTTGTAAACCTGTGGAATTCCTAGCCAAAAGACACAGAAGATGCAAGAAATTACAGGAGATCAGCTGGACAAGGATAAATTAATCAAAAGAAAATAGTTGAGGATTTCTTGACAGACAAACTGTATGTGGCTCAAGGAATTCTCTGAGATTAAAACAGTTATGAACTGGGAGACTAATACTGAAGAATGGTAAAGTATAATATCTGAGTGCCAAGTCCCTGTGCACCCACTGGTATTCACTGATGGAAATTAAATACTGAATTAGATGGTCCGTTGGTTTGAATAAGTCTGGAGTTCTCCCTCTTTCTTTTTTTCAATTTGTCTATTAAAAATAACAAATTTTTTTTGGCAACCATTTTTTTAATAATTAATCTTGCTCTTGACTTTGTTCCTGCTATTACGAAAACTACATATAAACTATATAGACATGTAAAATAATTTATTTTTTGTTTATTTATAGTACTTTAGGTTAATCATATAGCTATATTGCCAATACAACTCATGATCTTTTATAAATTTTTAACCTTCATTTTTTCTTATAAGAACCTATATGTGTGGTTTTGTGCTTTTCACAACATCAAGAAATGGAATTAGTAATGATTTGATACTACATATATAATGTTTAACAGGTGCATTTATCCTACCTGTTGGGATTCTGATGTTTATGTTGGACAATGTAGCTAAACCACTTCCCCATGAAAAGTATCCATTGGTCACCTACAAAATAATTACCATATGTCAGATATTTAAACACATGAGGGAAAAATTAGAATGTCTAGTTTGGATTTAAAATATGGTACTGAAATAAATGTGTGATTAATAGACATAGTAAAGTATGCTCATACACCAAAGAAAAAGCAAGTTGGGTTAATAAAGATTGCCAAATTCAGAAAAGTTTTTTGAATAAAAAAAGTCATATACACAAATATATATACAGTATGAAATGCAATAAAGGGATTATCTTGAGTTGAACTCTATCGCTTTAATTCTGTCAAGTATAAGATTAAAGACTAAGAATAATGATAATAAGATCTCACAGGTGACAACCTAAATAGCATAGCTGATCAAGGAATCAATAATCCTGTATATTATGATATATGGCCTCTTGTGAATGGATTCTCAAAGTACAAATTGCATATTCACAAGGTTTATGCTGGATATAAGAAAAATGTTCCCCAGTGTATCCTAGACTTTTTGTACTTCCTTTGGAGTTGACAGGTCTGTGAAACATTCTTTGCATAGAGCACAAGGGCATGTGTGGGAATATTTGGCCAACGTGACTTACAATAATGTCATAATAAATGACATGTCATAATAAATGTCAGAAAGTGGTTTAAAAGTTTTGATCTTGGTTCTAAGACTGAAAGAGAAGTGCAGGAAAGTCTAAAAAATCTGTATTAATTTCTGCATATCAGATTATCTAGGTTTTGTTCCTTTAGACTCATGATGCCTCTCTTTCCTGAGAAGACAGAGAATCACTACAAAGAGCTGGTCTGTAACAAATTCTTCTCACTTTAATTTTGGCTAAAGTACTTATTTATTTAAGGGCTTGTTCTTGCAATGGACAATTTGCTTTTGGAAAAACAGCAGTAATTCAGCACTATCTGGTACTGTTGCAGAAGGACCTGCTCCTCATAAAGCATGAGACAGTGTTTTCAAACCACCTTGATTGCGATGTCATCTATCTCCACAGGACGTGTTTGCTTCCTTGTTGGCTGTTCATAGCTTTCAAGCTGATACCTCAAGGGCTGCCTCCTGTTGATGGCCTTGGTGTGCTACATAATGAAATGAAGAAAGGAGAAAAGTTTGAATTCTCAAGACAGCATTTGTTTCCTTATAAAAGACAATCCATTCTAGGTCACAAAAAGAAACCAATGCTTTTCAATATGTGTGATAATAAAGACACACTACTGTGATGCACATAGTGTCTCAAACACCCTTAACTGAAGCAAGGGGAATATCTTTCTGGTTTGGATTTCCCACGCATAATCATCCCAAATTTCAGCCCTGTCATCCTCCTTCAACCATTAGGCAAGTCTGCCCTACCTGAGGTAGTTCCAAACAAAGCTGTGTCAGTAAAAGTGTAATGACATGCAGTTACCAGTTCTTGGAAGCTGAACAGCTGCAGGAGTGAGAAGCATCTTGAATTAGCTTGTGCAGGGTACCTCGCTAATGCACAACGGTGACTGTGGAGCTAGCTCGTTCAGAGCTATCTGTAAGCACCACTGTATTGAGCTGGACTAGCACACTCTTAGTGATTCCTTACAGCTGGGTTGTCTACAGTGAATGACTTAACCTTTACAGATATTACCTGTATTTTTCCCTCTCCCCATCATCTAGACTTTTTCTGTCTCTCTCTGTAGGGCTGGGCAAAAGGTGGACAAGAGAAACAAAACAAATACTGAAACAATGTCATTTTTGTTTCCTTTGTTATAATAAAGCCAGAAAAACACAGAATGTGTTGTTTGGGTTGGTAAACTAATTTGATTCAGCTCAAAATAAAACTTATTTTGTGATAATCCTTTCTTTCTGTTGCTGTCTTCAAGTTTCAGTCACATTTAACATGACATAACCAGTTTGAAACAGGTGAAAAATCTAGCTCTAGAAAAATGTCAAAGGGAAAAAATATATTTTCCCAAATAATCTTTCTTAGGTGTTTTTTTTCCCCTCAAATTTTACTCAAATTCACTGTATGTTTAGCACTCCAGAAACAGCATTTTAGAATTCCTTTTTCACAAAGTTTGGTGTTGTTTTTCCCACCTCCAGTTCTGAATTTCCCTGAGAAGGAATCAGTCCTACCTAAAAATGCCCAACATGCAATGGGTTATGCTGTCAATATACACTACAGACCCCATAACTACAAGAAACGCACCTGAACCTTTTATAAAAACTGAGAAGGATTAATTTGAATAATGTGTAAATGTGTTGGTGCGATACAGGTTTTTTTATTGCTACTGGCACTTCAGCAATGCTTCAACGTGTTTGGAGACCCTTCATGTCATAGAAACACAGAGATCTTGACACAGAAGAGGCAAAACTGGTCAGTGTTAGTGAGGCTGGAAGTCAAAACTCCTGGGCCCTATTAGCTAGGCAATTAGTCTTGTATGGGGCTATATGACCTCTCTGCTTTGAAATTCAGTCTCATAAAACAGAACTTACAAGCCCTGTGTGCTTCTTACAGGATTCATATGCTACAGAGTTGTCTCCACCTCTCCAACTGTCATCTCCAATCTCATCACTCAGGAGAAACTCATTCAGCTTCTGTACACTTGAAAGAAAACAGGTCAGTGAGTTAAATAAACCCAGGTTTCCATAAGAACACTTCCCTTTTTATGCAGTCCAGCCAGCAGGATGTATCAGAAGTGTTCCAAAAGAAGTTCATGGGAAACTTTTGTTTCCTATTGGGCTGTCTGCCACCCTGATGGCAACTGAAAAATTATTTATGTGAAAGAAGGACAGATGAAAATATTGGAACATCCCACTGCTAGCTGGGGATGAAGAGGAGATCTAGTCATGGGAATACACTAGAGCTCTGTGGGAATGGTTCCCATCTTGGCAGGCTTATCTCTTCTGTGTGTTTATCATGCCTACACACATTCAGGGTGCATGAATGAGTCACTCACCAACCTACGTCCTCTGAAAATGCCAGTGCTCTAGGTACATCCTGAGCACAGCTTTTGCATACACTGCATTCAAACAGGACTACTACAGCACGAATCAGCACAGCCATAGCCAGCCTTGGAGAAATACAGCAAGAGTTCTCTTTGCCTACTTCTTAAAACTGTCCCCTTGGAAATACAGCACACTGGTTCAGTTTTATTCTTAATCACAGAAGGATTTCCTCCTCTTTCTGCCCCACTTCCTTTCAGAGTGCCGTAAAGACCTGGTCTTTATAGTTCTGATGAAGGGATGAACAAAAGCAGCTACTGGTCATGGTGAAGGTATGTTACTTCGCAAAAACTAAAATCAAGGTGCATTGAGCCAGAGACTGAGAAGGCAGAGGAGCATATGACTTCATATCAGTGATTTGAACATAAATCTGCAAATGGGAAAGTGGTCCTCCTTCAAGGCCTGTCCGAGCATTTCATATGAAATTATCAATACATGTTCAAGCTACAGAGATATGGTTAGCAAGAAAGCACTGTTATTGTCATTATTTCCTTCTGCCAGTATGCCTGTTCCTATCTCCTCTTTTGAAAGAAAATCTGTGTCTAACTCCCATACCAGAATTTCAATCTTATTTAAGTGCATCAAGCAAGAATTTGTCTTCTTGTAGAAGATAAAAGACTTTGTTCTGATCATTTACTTAAGAATGCATCAACTATTACTTTGCATTTGAATGAACATGGGTATCCTCAAAAGCTTTCATGGTACTAGAACTACTTTTTACATTAAAATGGAGACTCTGAACAAAGTATAAGCACTTAATCATAACACAAACGAGCGCATACTTGATACATACTATGTATCACATACATGTATCTGATTGATGATAAAGCCATTGAGTGGCCAAGCATACATTCTTCATTCTTCATTCGGGGAACATGATGTTCATGGGAGAAAGATGTTAGGAAATAAGTTTGCCAAAGGGCAAAGTTTGTTTTGGCAAATGTGGTCTTCAAATAAAGTCCTGAGAAGTGGCCAGCAGTGCTAAGGGAAATGTACACACCATTTTGATGGGCTATGCTAAATATAGTGCAGAGATGTAGAGGTTGGGATGATTTATAAAGGAGACTTGAGATTTTCCACTAGTCATTTTCAGCCTAGGGAAAATCTCCCATGTGGCCCTGCTCTTGCTTTGATAAAAATAAACCCTATTTAATTTTTTTTTTTTTAAGTGAGTGTGGTGCTGGCAAATGACAGCTGTGGAATGGGAAGTCCACTTTACTGCTATTTGTTATTATTATTACCCACCAAAAGAGGCAGTGGCAGCACCAATGCAATACCTTGCCAGCGTGCCTCAGTCTTGGCAAGAAGGAACTATGTTTCTCAGTGGGAAGGTTAGTTAGTCTTTACATCCTTCTAGTGCTTGGCATCTGACATGTCACTGCCAGTTAGGTGTCAGTTTGTGCCTCCTGGGACATCTTGGCAGTGTATATGTCTACATAACTGCCCCATGACCACGACTCTTTCCATACAGACCACTGATGCAACAGCCAAAAGTCTGAAAATTGACTTACTACCAACCAGCTCCCTTGAGATTAAGGGATCTATATCCCAGCATGAAGGAAATTGTTTTGTTGGGCTATTTGCAGACAAAAATGCCTGGAACAAGTAAGTTTCTGATGAAGCAGCACATTTTATGAGTTTCTTTTTCTTTAAATCTTCTCCACTTCATGCCAACTTCCTCACTTTTCAGCCATGCAGATCCCTAACCCTTACAGACTAAACTCCCAAATGCTCCCTTGCCATGTTTCCTATCCTGCATCTCTTTGCTGCCATTCAGGGGAACACTATGTCCTCTATAAGAAAGTCCTGTAGGGCTTAGTTTCCTTTGAGTAACTAGTCCTTCAGTGTCCAATGTTCCTCCATCCACCCTCTTTCCTAAGAGAATCCATGCTAGTGCTAGACAAAGAGGGCAGGACAGTACCAAATTCTCACTTAAAGCCCAAAGCACCCTTTGTGGAGGTACAGTTAAGCCAGTTGCTCCTCCTTGCATCAGCATGGTCAGTCTTGCTAAATAGCTTCACACCAGTCTCTATCATCTCCCTCTGTGTTGACAAGAGTCCAGAAAAATAATAGATGAGAGCAATGGTGGGTGGCCACACTGTGAGAAGAGGAGCATATACCAAGGAAGGACAGCCTAGCTCTGAATCTGAACTGCCAAACTTGGCAAAATTATTAAAAGAATGGAACATTTCCTTGCCTTTTTATCACGTAGTAAAAAGAAAAGGTCACTCTGATTTCTTTCACATTTTTGAACATCAGAGGCCCACATCTAAATCCTCTTCCACATGAGCAGGTAGAAACAACCTTTTTCTCCAGCACCTTCACTGTTGTATTACTGAACGTAGGTGTTCAAGAGCTGGAGAACCTAGAAGGGCCACTTACCTTACGATAGCCTTGACTGCAAAACGAACCACAGTAGAGAGCAGGAACAGTGGTGTGACCAGGATATGGAACAAGGACAGTGAGGCAAACGCCTGGGCAGGCTGAAGTGGCTTGTCATTGGTATATGCGTAAGTCACAAAGGTCTGTCACATCAAGAAAAGAGTATGTCAGGATATAGGACTCTTGAAAAAGGTGGGCAAGCACAGCAAAATATTTTGCTCAACTAAGGCAAATAACTACACACATCAATGTATTGGGAATCACAGTAAACTGAAAAGTGTCTTCATTAAAGTGCAAAAGATTTTTAAAACTTGCCAGTGATTTCAAGAGATGTACACATTTAAGAATGAAAAAAATTTCTTCATAAATTCAAAGTGCTAAGTTTTGTGAAATTTTTTAATTGACTTCAGGGTTTAGAGGAAACACACAACCCAGAAAAATCAGTAAGAATCTAACAAATCTTATGGAGTTTTTTTACAGATGCAGAGCTATGGCCATATTTCATCTAATTCTGGTACATACTATTAGCATAGTCTGAATAATGTCCTGAGAATGTGGTCTATGAAGACTCCTTACTGACCAGTATGTCACAGTCCCTCTAGTGCATTAGGTTGAAATTTGAACCTGGCCAGAGGACAGGCAAAATTTATTTCTCCTTAAACTGAAGTGTGCCCTTTCTTGAATACTGAAATGATGGCTTATAATGCACTTTGAAACAGAAAAGATTTTTGCTGCTAGACAATAAAAAAGCAAAGCCATCCCAAACCCCTTTAAAACAAGAACTTCTCAAAAAGAGTCTTATTTCACAAGTTGCAATGATTTTTTTTCTTTATTTCTCATAGTAAAAATGTATATTTCCTTTTGTTCTAATCAGTGCAAACCACAGCTGGTGAGATACCAGCTCTGGGAACGGGCACTTCCAGTGTCACGCTATCCTAGTTAGCAGGGGCATGTTAATGAATCTGCTGGCTTTATGAGAAATATGTCCTACAATAATAATGGTGTCTTTTCTTTCTTTATTTTTTTCTTTATCCCTCTCTCTTTTTCTCTCTCTTTTATCAGGAAAAGTGAAAAAAACCATATCTTACTGCAAGAACAGCTGCTATTGGTATGGCTGCATTCATAAAAACTGTAAAAGAGAAAGAAAAATAGGCATCAGATTATATGAAATAAGAAAAAACCATTTTTTACAGTTAGTTGTATGGCACTAGAAGAATCCAGTTATTTCCAATTCAAGTATTTAAAACTCCCAAAGGAAAAAATGGTTCTGCAGGAAGAAAGTTCCTTCCATGACAGAGAGAGATCTTAAACACACAAACAAATAAGCCAAGGAATTATCTTATTTGTGTACTTTAGTGAGCTGGAATAAAAAGTTTAATGTGCACAATTATTATGCAACACAACTAAAACATTACCCTCTCAGGTCTCCTACATTACAGAAAATAATATTTATTTCAGATACTAATTTATCTTTAAGGTTCTAATGAAGGTGACAAAAAACGTACTACAAAAAAAAAAATCAACAGGACAGTCTCTCTATTTTCAAGTTTCTGTGTTATGTATTTGTGTAAAAGTGTCATAGGCACAGCTGTATCTCGCTTTAGTTGAAGTCAGGAGGAATGTTGACATGAAGAACAGGATCCATTTCCGAGCACTAAAAACAGTTACTTACTGGAAAGAGATGTATGAAGCGCAAAGGTTTTGAGACTGGTGAGTTCCTTCATTCTTGTTTCTTCCACACTAGTACAAAATATGTGCTCCCAGGCATAAAGCTTTAATAACTTAATGCCTTTTAGTATTTCATTTGTTTTCTTTAATCTCTCAGTAGAATAGTCCTTCATTTCAAAAGAAAACAAGAATAATAGATTGATAATGATTTGGAGTTTAAATGAGAACGCTCTTTTCCCTCCACTTCTGTTGTAAAATGATTTATAATTTTACTTGTTTGTGATTTTGTACAGGCTTTCAGTTGCCATACTGAGTTAAACACTATAAAAGTCCATGTCATTTGGAGACATGGACTTTTAAAATGTGTACAATCATGGGGGGAAATTGAGTGATCCTGTTCTGAAAACAAAAGTAAACCAAAACATCTGAATCTTTCAAGCAGAGGGTGAAACTCACAGAGGTGGATTAGTAGGTCAGTGGTACCCATAACAATAGACAGAAGCCTAAACGTGTGTAATTGCTGATAGAAGATTCATTCTGGGTTTCTTACAGACCAGTTATGAAAATAAGTGAGATATTTATTGATATATTTAGCTAATTGCCCCTCACCAGAAAACAGTAATCATAAGTTTTTGTAAAATCATAATCCAAAAAATGTTATGAGTCAGAGCAACTCAGAAAAGATCAAAAAGAAAAATTCAGACATTTCTGAAATTATGCAAAGTTAAATCCTATGCTGGTTTAAAATGGCACAACTCAACAGGATTAAAGTGTGCTGAAGATTAGATCCATGTATGTATGATTTGATTACTGAATATTAAGATAACAAGGATCTTTAAATATTTGACAAATCAAACATCAAAGGTTGATTTTAAAAGTTCAAGGATCACAAGAATAAAGTTAAAAATTAGACAAAGAATCAGAAAACACTTCTAACAGGTGAACTAAATTAAACAGCAAAATAAACTTACAGCACTGAAAAGTGTACAAGAGATATAAATCCAGCAATGCCAGCTGATTTTTAGAGAATACCAGAGCTCGAGGTGAGAGCATAAAGTCTCTGGCCATTTCAGAGCGGGGTTGTACACATTCTTTAATACAGTCCTCCTATAATTTATCAGTCATTTGTGCTGTTTGCTAACATCCCATGAAATACAACATCTGAATGTAGGAAAAACAACCTCACATGGAACTGAATTCAGAAGAAACTGTACTAGTCGGGTGAAAAATACTCTCTGTAGAGAAGGATGCCAAGGCCCACATACCTTTTTTGGATTCGTCTGACAAATGTTAGGAAGGAAGAGATACTGAGCTACAGAACAACAGAAAGGGAGGGACAATGAAATTAAGGGGTGTTTTGCCTAAACCTCCGCAATGAACATTCACTAACAAGAACAGAATCCAGAACCCCTGGGTTCCCTGTTCGCACTTCAGGATCACAAATGTCATGGAATTAATTTACTTACGAGAGTGCTCTTCTGAGCCTCAGCCAACTTCGTAGCTATGAAGTACTGTATCGGAGCTAACAGTACAATGACAGCGGCACCAACCAAGGCACTTACTCCAAGTAAATTATAGAGTAGGATCACACCCATTATTATCTATGAAGAAAAAAGTAACATAGAAAAAAAGTACATTTCAATATGCCAGAATGATAGCAAGAAAAAAGGTTTTTTCTTCTAATAAACAGTTAAATGGTTCATAGGAATGAGTTGAGCCCATACTTCAGAAGGTCATGTTTTGAAAGTGTGGGAAATGAACCCAGAAGCCTTTATTTTTGACATTAACTGAATAGTTTGTGTTACTGACTGCTAGTCCTAATTCTAGATGAGGTTTCCACAGAACAAAAGGAGCACTAAAATGATGGTGCTTGCCCCAAGGCATTTTACAGAATTACTGGCCTCAACTCTTATTTACACTAGAGCTCCTTACATCACTTTGGAATTATTCAAAGGTCTTAGGACTGTCATGAATCACAGTTGCATTCTGTCGCAACTGCAGACAGAGGCACATCTAAGACAGGCACCGAAGCATGAAGCAGATGTGCTGGAATGACACAAACCTGAGCTCATGCATCAATACCGTATAGCTCTGTAGGAAGATACTAAGATGCTACCTTAGCCTGGCAGATGGTCTGGGAATGCTTCCCACAAAGGTTTACCAGGTAATGGCTCTCATGCAGCTACAGTGATCCTGGTTCCAGAGTTCATACAGGCTCTACTACATATTCTACAGATAATCATTCACTAGCCACAGCAGTCAGACCACCTGTTTGTTTAATAACATTCCAAGTGTTAACAGCAACACTTCCAAATAAACCTGGATGTGAAACAGTGACTTAAAAAGAAACCCTTTGTATTATTTCTAATTTCTGTCGGCATGCAAAGTTTTTTGTCTTTTTCTCCATAAACTATTTTACAACCCTCTAAGCTCTACCCAATCCATTAGGAGTAGTAATATTGCTGACTATTATAACAGATTACTGATATAGTTCCAGGAATTTCAGCAAAGTAGATAGTGGGTTCTATCCATTTTAAAACTTGTTTAATGTCAGTGGGATCACCTATAGGTAAGGACCATGCCATCCCACCCCAAGCTAAAATGTTGAAGGTGCTACAGGAGTCCAAGCTTCATGCAAAATCAGCATGGCTTAGGTCTTTAAGCGCTTTTGAAGGTTTCTTTCAGGCTAATAATTTTTACCTTTCCTTCCTACAGATCTGCCTACAGATCTTCGCCAGCCTTGTTAAGAACCCAGAAGTTTACAGTAACTAAGCTTGTTTAGATGAGTGCTCCTCTGAGCACTTCGTGCAGCACACTGTTGGTGCTGCTGTCAGCCACTCCACAGGATTCAATCAGTTTTTGCTCCCGCCACAAAACGTAGTCACAAGGGGATGCTGCAAATGTAATACTTAGTGCTGGTCAGATGCCTGTGCTGTTGCCATGTGGCAGAAATAAAAGTAATGACTTGTATCACTAGTGGAAGAAATACGAGCAGGGAAAGGATGACAGGTCATCATTCTTAAAGTCACAGATCAGATCTATGACATGGAAATTCTGCTTAAAAAAATCTTCTCTCTTTACTTCAGAGACAGCCTCCCAGGCCTTGAAGGAAATGATGGGCCACATTTCTGCTTGTTAGTCTTTCTAGTGTATGAGTGTGAAGTCCAGATGCCTCTCTGGATCCTGTAGGAGTCTCAGCAACATAGACTCTTTTCAATCAGGCTGGAGGATCTCTGAAATCAGGCCCTTACTTTGATGCTCTACCTGAACAGGCATTGCCCACAGATTGGGGCACAGGAACAAGAACCACATTAATTGATTTGTTTCTATGGCAACCAAGTTATTGATTTGTCCCAGCGTCATCTCTCCCATGGACAAGTTGGATGTAGAAAGCCTCAGGATCTTATTGTATATCATTGCCTGTAGGAAAGGAATAAAATGGAAGATATGAAAATGACAAAATTATAAAACAGTAGCAACAGGATGTTTCAAACTGTGGTATCAGTGTTTACCTAAGACAGCCCTTCTCCCAGTCTCTCACCTGAGATAGAGAGAGATGGAGACAAAGTGAGAGAAAGCACAAGACAGAGAACTAACTTTAAAAAATTTCAATTCCTCTTAAAAGGTTTGTTGCTTAATGAAGACCTAAAATAGAACAAAATGACGAAACATCAAAATGTAGAAGACTGGGCAAAGATCTTTTTTTAACAATCATTTGGTGATCTGCTTTTCTGTGGCACTGTTTGTCAATGAGATCCTTGTTTCTGATAAGATAGTTAAATTCATGCTATGAAGTTTTGATCAGGGTGGGTACGTATTTCTTCGGGTTGCTCTCCTTTATCTGGCCATCTATTTCCATAAAATTTGTACAAGCTTAACTGGGTTTAAAATTAATCAGGTCTTATGTCTACCAGAATTTTAAAGACAAATATTGTGAGCCCAGTTTGCAGATATGACCAAACATCAAATAGTGCAGCTTTGAGGAAGTTTTTAAAACAAGTTTTGGTCTTCACTCTGTTTTATCCATAAGCAAGGTATGCCCTGTAGAATTAATCAGAAATGCCTGCAGAGCATGGTGAATTACATCAGCTGCTTATGGTCCTAAGAATCCCCATTTTGGCAAGTGGGAGTTACAAAAGCACAAGGAAATAATCAGGTACTCTTTCTTCACCAAGTCTGTACCATCTATTCTGAGAGAAGGCAGAAAATTCTTGAAACATCTACATCAATCACGGTGTGCACAAAAAAAGAAGCTTCCATGCTGAGATGATATTCCTGTGGTTTGACCTGACACCTGGCAAAACGTCAGTTCCACCTTCTGTTTTGCACACAGTGCTGCTGCGGTCTGTGGAGTTTGATCTGCAGAGATCCCTGTTACAACCCACCCACGTGCTGAGCTGGAGCTGCTGGCTCCAGTTCATAAACATGAGTTTCACAGAGGGTTAATGGATGCTGGTTTTACAGATACAGTTCTGCAGACGAATCACTCCTGTCCCATCCCACAGGGCTCTGTGCGAAAGTGCATAAATATTCAGAATCACCACTCATGATACATAGATAATGTTCCCATAAAACATAGTTTGGCCAAAGATACTCTGCGGAACACTCTCTACACAGTCAGCAGAAGTAACCTCATAAACAAATGAACAAAGCAGATGCAGAGCCAAAATGACACTGCTTATCTTCATATATCTAACGCCATCTGCAAAGATAAGTTCTTACGTGCACAGAGTGAGCATTAAGCTTCTACCTGTTAGTACCATGGGTTTAGTTTTTAGCGAAAGGAATTGCTGCCATCAGTTTGGCTATGCCAGTGATACTGCTTTTTCCAGTTTTCTGTATAAAAATGCAGTGTGTATCTTCTCTCAAACAGCTGAGTCTTCAGATAAAGAACAAGACAAATGAAAGCGTAAAGTTGGAGATATTATTAATGGATTTCTTGGCCGATCATGGTAAAATCTTTGCTCACCAGTAAAGCACCTCTCAGGTTGATGCCAGTTTCTGTAGTCACATAGTAGGATGCCTGCAGGAATGTCCTCTGTAAGATAAGGGCCAGGAAGAGAAGAACTGCCAAAACATAAACATTCCTGAGGAATTCCTCTGAGGAAAGATATGAATTTGATGGATCCTTCACCTGAAAAGAAGGGAAAAATTATCAAAGTGGCACAGGAGAGATTGCATTTTCCTGAGACACTGGAAAGAAGGAAAGTCAGTCACTGAATTACAATAAAAATATTGAGGGTATTATGGGAAATGTATAGAAATCAGATTTCTCACTGTCTTATATATCAAAAACATTTGGATACATATTAAAGACTCTGCTCATGTTCCAAAGACATAGAAACTTAACTTTTAGCAGTTGCAAAATTAATTGTTTTTAGCAGGAAAGGTAGAATGAGATCACCATGTCTGCCTTATCTTTAGTTTCTCCATCAAATGCTGATGCGTTGTAGGATAGAAATGCTACTCAGTAGAAAATAAAGCTCATTCCACCTGCACCAGAAAGAAGATGCAAGAAAATATTTTTTTGTATTTAGGATGTGTTGCATTTGCACATTATGGACAATGCACAAATATAGTATATGATACCTATGAATTCTGAAGAAAATAAGAATATGTATGCCAGTATTCCCCACAAAATAAGGTTTAAATGCCTCAACAGGGGAAAAAAATCTTATTTAAATAACTTTATTTTTTTCATTTTGTAGTTTATATGTTCACTGTTCTGCTCTGTTTCAGACAGAAAAGGAAACAAATGTACCAAAATACTGCAAATGCTGTTCCTTTGGTATTTCCGATCCAGCTGGAAGCAGGATGTACTCAAATTCTTAAAAAAAAAAAAAAAAAACCACAACAAACCCCCAGAAAACCCCAACAAACCAGAAGAAGGGAAAAGCCTGTTCTACTGAAATAACCAGCCTGATTCTGAGATATCTTCTGGGCAAATATTGGAAAGTAAAACATGTACATACCCTCTTGAAGATTACCTCATGACTCTGGATTAGTGTCATCTGCTATGAGTCTGCAGGCAGGAGAGAGGTGCTCTGAGCCGTCCAGGTTCACCTCACTGCAGTGACCCCAGCCTCTCCACACCACACACTCCTCCCTCTGCCACAGGCAGCTGACACCCAAAAGGTGTGGATAAGCACCTAACAGTGTTTTCAAAAGGTTCAAGGTCTGTAAGACACCTAAATCCCACTGAAATAATAGGACTAGGTAGCTCAACCAGCCCAAGACTCCTTGAAATGAGGGCTGCTTGTGTGCATGATTGGTCAGATAAATCTATGTGGAAACTCCTCACTTAACGTTCTGCCGCATCTAAATTCTCCATGTTTACATAGTGGGGATGTAAATAATGAAACAACATTTGTAGATACCTTTATCAATGCACATAGCGTTCTCAGGAATTAAGGGGGAATAAGCCTAAACACATTAATTGAAACTAAAGAGAACTTAAAGGAGAAACACATAATAGCAAGAACAACCGAGAGAAAGTTTATCCATAAATTGAAAGCAAACGTATTCTGAAATATATCCAAGAGAAATAGTGACTGTCATCAAGCCAGGTCTTTGGAGTAGTTTCAAGTTCTCCAATGATTTTAATCCTCCCTTTAGTCAGCATTGATTAAAACTTTAAAAACTCCACAACCAAAACCATTACACTGAAGGGTACAAAAGATATAGGAAGCATACAAGGTACAGATTTCTAAATTTGAGACTCAGAAATGATAATTTTAAAGTTTAAATACCTTGTTTGTTCAACATGCAGAAAAAGCCTATTTTTGAGGCAAAATATACACTTTGCCTTTTAACTTGGTGGCTCAAGTCCAAGATGTGGAGGTTTAAGGATGATAAAGAACTTTATTTGAGGAGCTGCACAATTACAGTCTCATTCTTCAGTGCAATAGCTGAATGAGAGTCTAAAGCCAAATTCAGACCATCAGTCAAGAAAATGAATTTCAAGAGTGAGCAGCCAAAGAGATGTTTGGATAGTGATGATAGTCAAATGCTTTATCTGGAGGGAAAAATGTTATTCCACTACATACCTATTTGCCCATTCAAATACAAAACACTCACTGCATGAAGTGTATGGAGACGTTTCAGAAGACAGACATAGGAAAATTTCTTCATAATGTATTCTCTGCTGTCAGCTAGTAAAATATTTTAATCTGTATCTTTTCACTAGTTACTAATAAATTTTTTTTCTTATGATAAAAAATATTCTATATCAGAGGTTGGCTCAGTGCTTAGAGGTGGTCTCTGAAAGTTCAGTCTTGCTGAAACTTGAAAGGAACTGTGAACTAGCATCTTTTGTGCATCTCTAGTATCAAGAATGCCATTGAATAAAGTGGATGCTTTTCACCTTCTCACGTGTCAATGCATTTCATCACAGCAACAAGCAGCATAATCAGTCACAAACAGGGAGTGACTACTCTTGGCTTCCCAGTGGAAAACAGATTTTAGAGAGCTCAAACCTGTCAATGAAGTCCAAATGGACAGATGGACAGAAATTAAGTACAATTCCCAGACTCATCCTTGCTGGATGCATCACTGACCAATGGGTGTCCTGCCTGAAATGAGGAGGCACAGTTGAAGAGGAGCAAAAAAGCAGTTCCTTCTACCCAGAACTGCACGAATGACTCCACCAAGAGGCAGACAGCTGGGTAACTGGGGGAAGCCTGCACTACCTGTGTTGCATTCATACCAAAGACTTCTACTACTTTGTAACTTGAGTGTCTTTCACAGAAGATTACTCAATTTGCTTGAAAGAAATAATGCAATAATACAATGATGATCGTAGACATATAAAAGCATGCAGCCACACGTATTAAAGACCTGATATGAACCTAGACCTACTACCAAAACAAAGTCTTTCTATCTATGTTTTTGGGTTACCTTTTCTGTTGTATTTGTATTATTGGTTGTATTCTGGAAGCCCTGGACAATGCCAGAAATGCATAATGGCCCAGCAAAACCCAGTAAGTCAGCCAAGTAACGGAACGTGCTGCTGAGAAGAATTGGTCGTCCAAAAGCACTGTACATGGCTAACCATATGGAGGGACTCCGATTGGGCTGGTCTGCTACCTTTTTCTGGAAAAGAGAGAAACAGGTATCAATGCGCCTAGAAGAGGCCTCCTTAGCTGTATACGGTAACTTCCATTTTGTCCTGTCTGGATGCCAAATGGTTCCTAAATGGTGTTTTTGAGTAGATAAGGTAGGGAACATGCTGTAGATATCCTAGATTTCACACATTCTTCACAGCAAATTCAAATTCTGCCTCCTCTTGGTAACTGTGGTTCCTCACCTCTAAAGCTTAACGCTTTTCTAAACCTGTGAACACAGGAATGCAAACACACATTAATTGTACTGGCACATAGCCATTGCTTCTTGTCAAATGTGCACTCAGGAAAAGGTCTGACCTTTCAAGCCCTTGCTGATATGGGTAATCTTGACTTTCACAGTAGGTGTGAAACCACTTGATCCAGTAAAGGCTTCTGACGTGAGAAAGGGATCGAAGGAGAAAACACAGACAGACACCTACAAGAACATAGTTTAATTTAATTTGTTTGACTTTTTTCTATCTCTTGGATGCCTTCAAGGAAGACACACTTCAGCCAATCACTAATTACTCTGCTCAAGAAGATGAAAGTAACAGGCTGTGTTGGGAGGTAGAATTAAATTGACCAAGGGTCCTTTCTAGCCTTCAGTTCTGTGAATCTATGCAGTATCACAGCTCCTGCCTGAAAACAATAACCAGCAGATATCTCTGCATCTAGTCAGAGGAGTTCTGATATTTCTGAGGTCCTTTCAATCTAAAGAATGACTTTTTCTTAATAGATCCATAGTCTGCAGAGTATATCCTTGTGCTTCAGGCAGCAGCTTTTGACACTAAAGAAGCATCTGTCATTTTTCAGGTAGCGCAGATGCAAGTTGTGACCCAAGCCAAGCCCTCTTGAGTGTTCACAGAGACATTTTAAGTATAGCAACAACCCCCTGCCCCAGCAAATTAACCAAAGAAAGTCAAGTCTGCCTGTACGCTGCCTGGCTGACTCATCTTTTTTCCTCTCTTCTCTGTTTTTTTCTTTTATGCCACTTCAACAATGAGCTACAGTATGTGCATGGTGCCGAAAACTGTACAAGTGTACAGGAGGGCCAGATGGCCCTGTCTTCTAGAGAGGAGGCCAGGCTGGTCTTACCCAATGCCAAGAAGCTTAGTATAGAAAAATAAGCAGCATGAGGACAAGTTAGAGCTAACATTGCAGAAAATGGAATGAAAGAATGAAACTGCTTCTTCTGATGAGGAAAAGAGCACAAGGACCTCATATAAATTTCCCAGGCAAAATGCTCTGAATTTGTTGCCTAATGGGTTTTGAGCGAGACTGCACTACAGGGGCTACTGTCATCCTCCTCAAAAAAACGATTTGCACTTCAACAGCTTGATAGGAGCTGAGCTAACTTATTAGGAAAAACATCTGTTGTCTTTCGGAAAAAAAATGCACATACTATTCTGGGCATTCAATTAATGGTAAATCTGGTAAACGGCAATGGCAAATCCTTATTTGTTTAATAAGATTTTACTATTTTAATAGCCAATTTAATTACTACTACAATTGACAGAATTTTCACCACTACATGAAATCTAGTTACTTTTCATTGGAAAAAATACTAACTAAATTAAATTATCTAATAATCTCTATTGCTAAACACTGTTGTTTCTTCTTTTTTTAATCAGGACTTCAAATTAGCTGAAGTCTAATGGGAGGGGAGAGAAAGAACAGTAGATTTTTATTCTAATCTTAAACTCTTTTCCAGAATGGTTCTTGAGGCCCAGTGTTATGGGTTTGCAGTATAGTGTGTTGTATATGCCAATCTTATCCTTTATTTAAGTGCTGAAGGATGATCTGTCAATCACCACTTATTATAGCTCTCTGATAACCACTGACATGTTTCAGTAAATCCATAATTGGAAGTTTGGCCAACGTAATAAGAATTAAATAAAAGGCTCTGTCTGGGTTTTCTGCATCAGGAAAATGTTATGACCACAGTTATTATTTTCTGCAGTTTCGCAGTCCCTTTAAAGCCTCTTTGCCTTGGGAGGCCACCTCATCCTGGGCATAAGAGGCTGGACAGATGTACTTTCCTTTTGGAAGGTGCGAAAAAGAATCTTAAAGCATAATGTTAAAAATGATCCTGTCACAGAAAAGGAGGAGAGCTGTACTAAAGACAGGGAAGAGTTGCAGCAAGATTTAATCAGTTTGCACAACTATGCATCTCCGTATTTGTTTAAATTTGCAAAGATTATTTTTGTTGGTATGATGGGCAGCATTTGTTGTTTTGTGAATTACCAGGTTGGACTGCTGTTCTCACCTGTGGCACTTGTTCAGGTTTTCTTGTCTTTGTCACCTCTATTTTAAGTCACTGTAATTTTCTCTACCTTGGGCACTCAACAGTTGAAATAAGAGCAATGAGACAGCACTTGCTGGTAAATCAAGCCACCTGTAAGGTACGCCTCAGTAAATACAGAAATTTGACTGTTCCCTCAGTGCTGGAGCTGACAACGTCAGTCTGATTCTGAAGGGCAATGTGCTGTCCCTGTGATTTCTAGCTATCTATCCTCTTCTTTTTGCCATAACACGTAAGATCCACAGTGGCACATGAATAGCAGGTACAGGAAATTCTGATGATCCTTGCCTTTATAAATGGCATTTTTTATTACACCATCCCCAAAGTGAAGCTTTCTATTGACTGTCAGAGCAAATTATGTGGGATTTTGGTTGATGGGGTAAGCCAGATGTAATATCAACGTGTTAAATCTGCTTTGGGATATGTGATGTACGATGCATTAATATGTGGTTTCAAACATCTAAACAACTTTTATAGAAACCAAAATAAAAGCCAAACAACAACAGAAACAGGATCAGATTAGTGGGGGTGGATTGTGGGACAGGTACTACCCACATACAGGACATTGGTCCAAAACTTTGGCTGTCACTGCATATTATCTTCTTAATCTTATTAAATAATTCTTTATCTTCAGCCAAAATGTCCATTAATGTAGTAGGAACTGTGAACGTGTATTAAAGAGAATATATGAACTTAGGGTCACAGGTCTAACCCTATACGTATGATCTGCAGAAGCAATGTTCCTATACACACTTAGAACATCTCCAGGATTCTTAGAAAGGTATTATAAAATACTGTAAAACGAGGTATTTCTGTTTCTATAGGAGACTTCCCATGAAAGCAAGAAAATATACCATGTCCATTTTTTTTTTTTTTTAATATTTACTGACAGTAGGAGATAAGGAAAGCCAATGGCAATGTGGATTTTTGGTAATACTTTGTTTAGGAAAAAAACTCAAACAGCATATTTAAGTAAGTTCAATTTTCAAAAGAGTTTGTTTTACCTTTTTACAGTAACTTCTAATTTGCAAGAACATACTCTACGTTGTTTTCTTATGATATGCTGTGTTATGCTATGTTGCCAAACACTAACTATCTATAAAACCAGTAACAAATTACCTACATCCTCCTGTAAGAGTTGGAATGCCTTTTGCAGTAGCGACTACTAGACTAATGACCAATTAGAATGTCACCCACCAGCTACTTAGCCTTGTATTGTGTTGGTTTATATTACTTCATATTATAATAAAATTACTGTTAACTGGCTTCAAAACTCTATAAAATACAATGTATCATGAAAGTGATATTAAAATTAAATTACTTGGTGCTTTGAAAAATATACATATACCTAAATAATTTTGAGTAGTAAATGTATTCATAATGCTAAGAACTGCTTTATGAAAACCTGAAAATATAAAAAAACATAGAACATAATAGTGAATCAGTTGTGTCACTGAGAAGTGTTAGCTTAGGTCTCATGTCAGTGGACAGATCTTCATATGCTATAAGCCACAAGAATTCTAAGTAGTTGAATATGGATTTCAGGAGTTGTTCACTGACATCAAAGAAAATAATAAAAAGTTGAACCCAGTGTTCACAGACTTCATGGCTATACAAGTGGCAATATCCTATTTTAGCAGCTATAAAAAGTTAATCTCAGACCCACTAGTTTACCCTATATGCTTGGGACACAGGTTTGAAAATCAATCATCAAAATTTAATCTGACTCATTTCCTTCATGCTATTATTTGGTAGAGAACCTCAGCTGGTTTAATTTTTATCATATGCAGAAGGGATAGCAAGACATCACATGAGCTATCTCAAAGGCATTTTACAGTACAGAATATTCATGGTCATGTTCAGCATCTTTCATCAAGGTGAGATAAGAAGGGTTTGGAAAGGAACAGAAGCCTACTTTCTCCAGGGCCATGGAGCACAGCTGAGAGCAGCTATCTCCAGGCACAGGCAGGGGTAACCCCACTTAATCCAAAGGATGCTCACCCGCTGCAGGAGATTAGTGTAAAATACACCCTGGCAGCAGAGACAGTGACATATCATCTCTTCCAGATTGCAGACCATGCTTTAACCTGAAGGATTTTCCAAATTCCATGGCTGTTTTCTGACCCAACCATGCACAAACCAACACATTTCTCCGAGAGAGGGAACTGCCTGGTTGTTTGGATTGTCTTTAGCCCTTTGCTTTACTTTATCTATGAAGTATCAGTTTACTTTAGGGTTAGGGCCTGTTTTTGAATATTAGCACAAATGTGCCAGAGGCTGCGGTAGTCTCAAGATTTTAAACAACTATGGAAAACAAAATATCTGGTGTAAGCCAGATATATAAATGTAGGTGCAGGCAACTGTATCAGTACATTTATGGCAGTCTCTGTATGTGCACGATGCACGCTGAGGGAAGCTGCACACTCAAAGTCTGTGTTCAGGCACATGAGCAGTAGCACAAGTAACTCGACTTTTGGCACCTAAACCATGTATTTGTGCTGGCACACACAGTATCTGCAAGTGTAAATGAGCTACAGACAAATGCTTGCACCCAGTCATTATGCCTCTCACTGAGAATGGCACAGACATTCAGATCCTTGGGGCATGTAGGTGCCTAAGATTGTTTAGACTCTTTAAATAGGATTTAGGCACCAAATGCTTCTTTAAGGAGCTGGCCTAAGGGATGCATTTCTTTGCTGTGAAAAGCTCAGTTCCAGTGACTCAGTAGTTTTCTGCTTACAGCAGGAGGGTCTTGGTCTCCAGCCTCTAGTCCCTGTAAGCATTGGCTACAAAAGGAAAGAAAAGCAACCTAAATCTATTAAAATAGAAACAATTGGACTGATTATGGTTTCATTTCTGAGGGCACAAAAAGGACCCTGCAGCTCCATCATTTGCTGGGAGCAGAGAGTTGCTCGTCCTGGCTTCCCCTCACCTTGCAGTTCTAAACTTGTACATTGTGTGGAAACACATTTATCTGGTGTGTGCAGGAACAGGATTTAAATGCTTTTTTCCTACATGCTACATTTTCCAAAGTGGCCTCTGAATGCCTGTATTCTCTCTGTTTATGCTTGAGAATTGATATGTACATACAAATCAAGGAGGCATGTTCCTGAATCCTTCCTAATTTTTCTGCAAAAGAAAAACTTTCTCTTTTTTTTTGGCAGAAATCACCAGCTTAAAGTACAAATGAAACACTACAGTTTTTCCTAAATACATCCAGAAGTTTCTCTGGGAACTCTTGCCCTACCCAGTGAGTTTGCCCAATCTTGGTTTTGTACTGGGTCTGGCTGGGATGGAGTTAATTTTCTTCATATCAGCCTGTATGGTGCTGTGTTTTGCCAAAGTGACTAAAACAGTAAAACTAGAAACTAAAAATGCTAAAACTAAAACACTGTTGACAAGACACCAGTGTTTTGGCTATTCTTGATGTGTGGTTTTGGCTTCATTCTCTTCCTAGAGAAAAAACTGAAGATGACTGTTTCCAGCTGAAACTATGGACAGAATGTCTTCTAATTTAAGATGCTGTCACAAGTAGCTAAGATTTAAACAAAGCTTTCACTTTTAAAACGAAATCTAGCAAGTGATCAAGTCTGTTATGGTTTTAGTTTCCAGTTGCTCTCAATCTGGCAACTTCTCCCCTGCTGTAAATTCACTTTAAACCAAACAGTAACCATTGGACTGGAACTTCCTAGGCCAGTTTTCACCTTGGAACAAGCAGTCCTAAGTAAAAAATTCCTAAAACTAGGGTTTCATAGAAGCAGAAAAACTTCCAAGTGACAGTATAATTTCTAAGGCCAAACAGTGACATGAGCATCCTTGGTTACCTTTTGTTCCTCATATGCTTCTTTGAGACAAACATAATTTGTCAGTGCTCTCATTGCAATTGGAAGCTTTCCAATTGCCTTCAGGTCCACAGGTTTCTTGTGAGCAGATATAATAAGAGTATTCATCCACCAATAAGTCGCCTTTGAGAGCAAATTGACAAATGGCTGCAGAAACCTCACCCCCAGGTCCTGCAGATCCTCTGGTGGCTTTACTTTCTGAGGGTTCATGAAAAAAACATACCTCTGGAGAGGAGAAAATAGACAGCATGTGCTCAGGAATTAACGGTAATTTTTAGTAAAAATTATGTATAATACAATGACAGTGTCAAATTTGCATTTAAAGGTAATTATACATTGAATTTAAATATAATTCACATGTAAATAGGAGCATTTCCATTTTGGCAGCCTAACTGGCAAGGAATTGAGCCATATGGGAGGTGGACACAACTCTGTAGCATACAAGTACTATGTATCTCTATCTGAACAAAACAAAAAATAATTCTTGGGATATAATTATATTTTTAATTACCACCCGTAAGAACATATGCCATCTTACACATTCACTACACACAGGGTTTATCTTCATTAACATAGCATATACTGTGTAGATTACATACACATATATCCTTACATGCACAAATATGCATGTATGTATATCTATCTATACGAATACATATGTACTCTCTGTGTGCATATACACAGGCACACACACATACCATATCTGGGGGACACATCAAGGACATACATTTTGAAGGAGATGCCAGGTCCTATTGATTCCTATAGAATTAACCAGACATTTTCAGCTAAGCTAAACCTGGGCATAAACTTGAAACAAGCCAGAGTTACTGGGACAAAAGATCCATATTCACCCCCAAAATACTATTGATATTTTTTCAGATGCCAGTAAAGAAACCACATACCCTAACTCGAATGACATTGATCTCCACAGCCATCAGCAGTCCATAGAGAATGACCATAATTCCAGTGATGCAGAAACGCAGCTGAGAAAAAGGCACACCATCTTGGCAGTATCTGACAAGCTTGATTGTTTTGGTGACAAAGGCCATTATCCAGTAAAGAAAGAGAGCTGTAAAACAGATGTACATGCATAATTTTTTTTTTTTTCTAAAAAAATTAACTACAGCAGTGCTGCAGAAGTTTTAGCTCTCTCAAACAGAAATATTTCATGGGTTAGTGCAATGCAGGCATAGTGATCCTGTATGTCACCACGATATAGATGTGTGTTGCATGATGTCAGCCCAAGTCAGGAACTCAGGTTCAAGAGATTTGCTTTGCACTTCCTTTTCCCAAGTCACTGTTTCCTTTCCTGGACCATCACCCTTCAAAGAGATCCACAATAGCAGATCTTCACACAGTTGCAAAAGTGCACTGAAGGTAATCTGAAGGGGAACTTTGTTATTACAGCAAGGTAAAAGTCACTTGACAAATATATTGTGTCTTTGATAAAGCAGAGTGCATCCCGGGTGAACATATAGAAATGTGCCCATTTTGAACAACAGTTCATATAGTGCAATTATATCCTGCATCCTAGATGGTATCTGTCAATGGCTCGTTCATGTTGTGGAGTTACAGGCAATTTAAACAATGCACTTGTATGAAGTATTATCCTGCAATGTCTAGGCAAACTCTTCTGACCATCTCCAGACCGAGAGTGTAGACTGGGTAATCTCAGAATCAACTGCAAAGGATGCTGAGAAACAACAGCCATCTGCACAAGATGGTTTGTGATCAGACTACTAATAAAAGTGGCCTTTTAAAACAGCTTTTTTGAATGAAGACAAGTTTTTGCTTCAAAATAATGGGCAGTGTTGAAAAATACCTAAAAGTTCATGCTAGAAATACAACAGGCATACAATGCTTCTCCTTTTGTGATCATTTTAAAAACAGTTTTCAGTGTGTACCTTATAAAAGGCACAACAACTCCTACAATAATACTAGTTTTTAATATTTTTTTAATATTCTCACACATTTCATCATCCTCTTCAACTCACACAAGCTGACTTCAGCTAAACAACTGGAGTTTGTTATCAGACTTAGACTTACCCAACAGTAACTTTGGAAAGTTAGATGTTTCAATATTATGGTAATAGACTATGGATACAGTGGCAGCCACAAATCCCATTATAGCTGGCAGAAAGAGATGCAAGTGACGAGATTTCATTTGTCTGAAAATAAATAAGGTAGAAATTAGTGAATTTTCTGTCTTTTTTTCACCATTGTTATATTCCTAGGTGTTCTGTTAATTTATTTAAGAGGACAAATATGACTTTCCTAGAGACAAAAATATTTTTTCCATGTGAATGCTTTTACTTTTGTCAATATTTACTCGTCATTATAACTTGAAAGGAGAATAACAAAGTGCTAAGAATAACCATTTCACCTTCATCCCATTAAAACCCAAACAGTTCATTAAATGATGCCCCATCTTATTTGGGGAAAAGCTCCTCAACCCTTACTAGCCAACCCATCATACTTCAACACCATACATTAATGAATGCAATTAGCTTGGCCATCCACCAAATATTGTCACTTACGTATCAGAAACTATGCCCTCTGCAATTTCACACACATGTACAAACAGGAGGGTGAATGTCAGGATCCACCGCAGGTTATGTCCAGGGAAGTGCAGCCAGGTATTGTGGTGAATCTGGACTTTGGAGCTTTGGCTTCCCCAGCCTGAGAAATAAGAGTAATGAAAGAGGAAGGTTATCACACAGCCAGCCAGTGACTGATCTGGTTTTCAGTTCCCTATTTGAATCCATAGGTCACACTTAATAGTATATAATCAGCACAAAAACCCTACGAGACTATGGTGGCTGTTATGACTAATAAGATGGCCCAGGAGTGTCTGAGTTGCCATGTAGCTCCCCATAATTCAGATCTGACCCTGTAGACAATGGGACAACAGACTTCCCTAAGGAGACAGGCCTCTGAACAAGAACAAAAGAAACATCTCAGAGTCTCACTCTTACACAACAGGGACTGACAGATCTTAAGTGGGGGTGCCATTGTGGTTTGCCCACTCACAGACAACAGTGGGCAAAGTTTCCAACTGGTACAAAAGTTGCATCGTCCAATGAGGCCTCAAAGAGATATACTTGCTTCAAACCAATAAAATTTATTATCTCTGTCTCAGGCCTGGTTGGGAGTGCTGTCTCAGGGGATGCTGAACAGCACTTTCCCAGTCTCTGCTCCTCAGGCACAGCCCAGCCTCCTTGCCCCGTGCATTCCTGGCACATTAAAGCTCCCAGTACAGCACGAGGACTCAGCTGATTTATTCAACAAATTAATCTTGAAGCCTGTTTTCATGTCATCACCACATACGGCACCTATCCTTCCCAAGCAAGATCCTCTCTGAAGCCAGCCACCTGGCAAGAAGCGGGACACAAAGAACGTGAGGGATGTGACAGTGCTGGGCAGAGCTGAAGACTGATCAGAGGTTAGCCTTTCATGATGGTGAGTCTTGTCCTGCATGTTGCTTTGGCCTCTGTCCCTTCCTACCCTTCTACAGGGCTGTCCTGAGTCAATCAGCCCAAATGGCTATACTTTTACTGTAAGGCAGCCCCTGGAATTCCCTGACAGGCTTCCTGAAGCCCACAGAAAATCCCAAGAACAGCACATTTCAGGGAAGTAAAGAAACAAAACAAACAAGCAAAAAAACCAAAACCAAACCCAAAGTTGTTTAATTAGGGCAGTGAACATTGCATCTGCTTCTTTCAGTAACTACAGAATTGAGTTTAAAATCCAGGATATGTTTTTGATGCACAAGGATGCAGGATCTCATCATGCCTAGAGGCTCATCAGGTGACCCGGAAACACATAAACCAGAGCCCAGCTTTATTCATTCTTGGAAACTGTCAGGATTTCCCCATTTCATCCTTGTTTAATAAGCAAAGTACTGCAGAACAATATATTCTCTCCTCTCCATATCTATCTGAAGTATTTTCTATACTTTCCTGAGATTTTTCTAATCTAATATGGCTTTTTCTGACCTTGTTCCTATCTTTGTCTCCTCCAAGCCACTTTTCATTTTTATTTCCTCTTTGCCCATAGATCTGCAAAAATGTGGCTCATCATCAGTTTGGAGTCAGTCAATACTGTGGACTCCAGCTGGCTTTTAATGCTCTGTTCAAGAGCTATTTGTCCTGATAGTCAAGGTACAAAATAGAAAACACAGACATACGTACATAACATATAATTTAAGCTATTACATTTTTTTTCCTAACATTGTTAGATAATAAAGGGAATTTTCAGTGCCTGCAATACTATTTCAGAATTAATTGGTTAATAGCTGTAAAAATATTAAAGCAGCCTGCTACCACTTGATGTATAACACAGAATGTTGTAAAAGGTTATCTCTGCCCTCAGACCTTGTATTGAGTTTCCATCAAATACTTCTGCAGAAAGCCCTGTAATTCAAGGATGACTTGCACCTCATCTCAAAGGAAGAGCCAGAACTGATGTAAAGATCCAGCACGTTGGAGAGAGTTCTCCATAACACCTGGGGGGTTTTCCAGTCTTTACTTATTCTTTTGTCAGAACTTGCTTCTTATTCCCTTGCTTAATTATTTAATTAGTTTTCAGTCAACGGATCTTGTTATGCCTTTGATTGCCAGGTACTGAGTGTCTTAGCCCACAGGTTCCTGTAGCCTATTAGTCAACCACTTCAGTTTCTTTTTGCATAATGGAAGTCCTTAAATCTCTAGTTAGAATATAGTCCCAAATTCACATCTTCCTTGTGGAAGAAATGTATTATTATGTCCATACACAATATTAGGAAGGTAACATAGATGAAGTGACATGCTATTTCTCATGCAATTGTCAAGATAATATTTATTTTTATTAATACTTATTGCTTTTTTGATGGTTACTCAAGTCTTTTTATCTCCTACAATCAGCTAGAACGTCACTGTTTGACAGCTCTGGAAAAGTATTAAATTGTATTTATTGCCTCATTATAAATAACTAAGATAGACAACAATAGAGAAAAAGCATTATGGGAGTGCTAGTTTAGATTTTATTTTTTTACAAGAATATGTAATTTAGAGACACTTGACTGTCCTAAATTCTTCAAGAGATATTTATAATTTCTTATTTTCATTCCTGTAGAAAAAGATTATCTCCTTTGCTCTACTTCTGTTTATGAATGCTGACAAAAGAAGTAATTATTCTGTTTTAAACGTTTCGTATCCTTCTCCTAACCTTAGACTCAAGTTGCACATTTTGGATATTCTCTGAAATTCACATAACTTGAAGGGAATTCATACCCACTGTCCTACTGTTCTAATATCTAATAATAGCTAAAGTTGCAAGTTGCCAATTCAGATCTGAAGAAAAATTATCCAGAGGGAAATTTCAAAGCATTTGGATCTGATTTCTCTGGTTCTCATCAATTTTTTTCATGCTCCTTATTTAGTATTTGTAGCTAAATTTCCCACCATTTCAAGTGGGTTGGCTTTGGGTCCTCTGGGTTAAGCCATTCTCATTCTACTTTAAAAAAAAAAAAAAAATACAAAGCATCCAGTGGTTTGCACTACAGGCCTTCAAGCACATATAAACATGACTGAGTATAAATACACATTCAAGTGTTTATACGATTGCACAGCTCCATGGAATAACTCACCAATGAATAGAATCGGGAAGGTGATAAATAGCAAGAAGACATGGGGTACCAAGTTGAGAGCATCCACAAAGCAGACATTTCTTAGGACACCAGCACTGATGTTGTAAGCTGAAGCATTGTCGTTACCACAAAATGCGAGCCTCATCTCTTCCAGAAGTTCTGACTACTACAAAAAAGAGAGAACAGAACCAAAACTGCTATAATTCCATTTAGCTAAACATAAAATAAATAAAATAAAGAGATACAGAAGGAGCACACTGAACAACGCATAAAAATAACTGAATTGTATTTTGAAAATGCTTTTGGGCCCCATCAAGTATAAGCACATTAGAATGAGGGCTGAGTACTATTAAATGTACTGTTTAGTACATATTCAGTAAATACACTATGCAACTACTAGCGTTCATTTTATGCATAAATGTTATGCTACAAGTTCCCTATGAGAATATGAAAAACAAGAAAGCTTTGAAAAGAAAACAATTTTTTTCTCAAGAAAAGTCAAATGCATGGAAGATGAATCCTGTGTTACTGGTTCTTTGATGATCCAACATCTGTGCAACATCTCTGTTTATATGATTGGTTGCACTAAATTTTCAGGCTCACTGATATTTTGTTTTTCTTCATTATCCCATAGAACAGTAATGGCCCTGTACACTAGTCATTACCAATAATTGCCAAACTCTTAATCAAAGTAGGCTGTACTGAAGATTGCACAAGCAGAAAATTTGCTTGATCCTGCAAATCCTTATGCACGTGCTTAGCCTCATCTAAGCAGTCCTCTGACTTCCATGATTTCTTGTGAGATTACCTTTGTACACCAAGATAAGGTCATGCATTCGTGCTTGCAGAGCGTGGGCCATAGTATAACTCAGAGTTATGGCCAGCTTATGGCTATTATCAACCTGTACATAATTTATTTATTAAATCTTCTTTATAAGAAGAAGAAACAAGATGGCAACCAAAATGTTTACTTGCTTGCTTCTTTGCCTGAGACATACACAGTAACACAGTATTGTAGAATAGGTTGTGTAAACTCTTATCCTCTCATCTTTTTTTTTGCCAAATACTAACATAGAAAGAATATCTTTAACTCAGCAAAGTATATGTATACTTTGCTGAATGCATCTTTCTGCACTGGCCTTGGCATTAATGAATTTTGATGAATTAGAACAGTATAGACATGCAAAAAATGCATGAACACAGTTTAAATAGAAAGTTAGTTGAATGAGAAGGAGGCTTTCCTTCTTTCCTCAAATAGTTCAGATTAGTTCTATGAGCCCAGTTGTTTAACAAACACAAGAATAACAAGGTAAGCATAAATTACTCAAATACTCTCTTGGAATAAAAAGATATAGCTTTTCAAAATAATAGAGTTCAAAGAGGCACTTTGACTCTTTTTTGCAACAAACTCCCTTTTTGCTTTTAACTAACTTTATTCTGGTTCAGAAAAGCATAATCCATGTTGAAATATATCAGTGAAATTTGTAAAGGAGTCTGATTGAAAAGAATGTGATAAATGCAGCCCCTTTTCCAAACATATCAGCAATTTATGGTCTGAGATTTGCCAGAAGCATAACTCAAGAGTCATATGGTATGCCACAACCTGCAAAAATGCATGCATGTACTTACTGTGGTGCAAAAGCTGATGGAAAACCCACTCAGTCTTCAGTAGAACACAATTTGATGGAGAGTTTGACCCATTCTCTATAATGAATAGAGTGATATGACCACTGTCATTCTATCATTTTATTTTTATGTAAAATTACATTCATAAAATGCATATAACTATTAACATAAAAGAAACATTACATTAATATGAATTCTGTCTGGACAGACTGAGGAGTTATTAGCAAAATTAATATGGAACTTTAAAAAAAAACTACAGAGGGATTCTTTGTTTTTAATTTGTAAAAGCTTGACATGTTTCCTTGAAGAGAAACATAATGATAATGATAATCTCTTGAAAATCAGAAGTGCAATTTCCTCATTTTTGTTGAAGGTCAGAAGTCCGAGGGAGTTCTGCTGGGAATTTTCCTCCCTTTCCCACAAATAGAATACTCTTTCTGAGATGGAGTAAGATGCTATTGTGGTCTAGCAGTTGGATTGGTATTGAAAGGCAGAAGGATCCTGGGTTCAAATGAGCACTGAATCATTGACTTCCAGTGTAGCTTTTGGCTTCTAGTCAAAAATAACTCTGGGAGATAAGATTAAAACTATGTCCAAGACAAGCTAAGAGAACTGTTGGGTTTTTTCCTTTTTCTTTTTTTTTAAGGGAAATGGAATATAGGCAGTAGACGTTACTGTGGAAGAAAGGACTATCAACTGCATAGAGACTGCTATCTCATAGCTAGGACCTACCATCAGTCTGTAGAGGTCTCATATCATACCTCAAACAGAAGTCCCTAACAGCTCTCAAGAAAGATGGATCTTTGAAGAATCACATCTGCATCTTCATAGTAATCTCTGTTGTGCCTCATTTTGTGATGGAGTATGTCCAATAACACACTTAAAACCAACTGTCCTTTGCACATTGGCAGGGCTGAGGGGAGAATCAGGTCCTATTGTTAATACTAAAGTATAGGGACAGTGCCCATCATACCGATTATAATTTTCAAAAGTAGGTATAAGCAGTCCATTCACAATACTTTTGTAACCGGTTCATTTCAAAAAAGTGATAGAATTTAATCATCTGCTCTTAAAATGAGATAGCAAATCAAAAAGCCTAAGTTGGTTAGTTAAAAAAAAAACAACAAAAAAAATAGAAAATCAAAAAGATTGCATTGCCAATTAAATAAGATAAGGCAATTGACAACAAATTCCCAGGTTTTTAAATCAGAAAAGACTTCATAATTCATCAGGACATCCAGTGATCAAGTTAGTGAAACCTCCACAGGCTTAAAATCTATCAAAACATTCTGCTATGTGTCACGATGCTCTGTTGACCCAATGCAGCTTATGATTTGGCTTCATAAAACGCTCACCGGGTACAATTTACCTTTTTAGCAGCACCCATTTCAGGACACGTATCTAGTACAGTATGGCACTGATAGAGAATAGAAAGATAAGAACTGTAGAAGCATTAACAGTCCTGTGATCTTTCTGTCCTTCCTTCCTTCCTTCCTTGCTCTCCTCTCTCTCTCCCTTTCTTCCATCCATTTCTTCATCACCACTGTGCTACAAATGAACTGGAAGTGGAGGACTCATGTTCTGCATCTCTTGATGTATGCCAATTGTCATAGGCACTTTCTGGTGTTTAGACAGAAAAGCTGCTAGTAGTTCTCTGTATCTTCAAGAGTGGCCTATGAAAATACACTGCAGTACATCAGAGCTCTAAGAAACAATTTTCTCTTCAGTGTGCCTCACAGGGAGCAAGAAACCACTTCATTACTCCCTTCCTATCTACTTCTGGGGCAGAAGGCAGATCTGATATACAGCTTTGCCCATGTGACTCAAACAGCTGGACCTTGCCCTGTTTCTTGGAAAATTTACCTAGGTAAGGGGCCCTAGAGATGCACTGATGCACAGACTAATTACCCCAGGCATAAAGTGTGTCAGGTAATTTCTGATTTTTTGCTCTGGTTTCATAGCTAGTGGAAATATATTGGATGAAATTTTACTGACATGTAAGGGAGGACACTTTGCATTCACAGTCAATGCGAGTGAGAATCCCGTTTGGTTCAAAGTTGAAATTAGCCATTACTTTCTGATGAATCAGGGCATGCCTCCAGAAGCTCATTTTAATTGACCTCAAAGTTTAACAAGCTGTGTTCATTTCCAAAGAAGGACAGAAAGAAAAGCCCCTAAGGCAGAAGAACAAGTCCTTGATTTCTCTAGACAGTATGGGGCATTTTACAACAATGCTTACACAGCTCCACCAATGTTAACAAGAGTTGGACCATGACAGGTTTCCAGATGCAATTGCTCATCCAAGGAAACAGTGTAACCTTCAGTCTTCTTCAGATGAAAATTTGGTAATATAATGGCAAAATTTCTCATGCCAATACTTAGATCCCATGCTTGTGAAGTCCAGCATAGCTACAGATGAACACATTCTTAGGGCTGCAAACAGTGCAAGCTGCATGTTCAAAAGCATCAGATGAATTTAAAAGTCTAAGTTGTATTTTCAAACAATATTTCAGTATTGGGAGTTAAGGCTAAAGAGATCTTCAATGATTCTAAAAATCATCAAAAACTGCAGCAGGATTTAGAAAGGAAGATGGAACACTTTTATGACTGATCACTGATGAGATTTGGTTCCCTTAATAATAATTAAACTGTTCTTACATTTGCTTTAACTCTTCTAGTAAGGCAATGCTGGGCTTCAGTCAGAACTAGATCTGTAGAGAGGTGGATAGAGGTATCTTCCCTGTGTGAGGAAGTGCTGTTTGTTTCACTCAGTGCTGAGATTTAAGTATGTGATTAAATACACTGAAGACTTTTTGAATTTTTCCTGAGAACCAGCTGTTGTTCATTCCCAAAGACAGAATCCTGACCACACCAAACAACAGTCTAGTGCTGTAATGAATAGCCATGCTGAAGATCTTTGAATTAGCCCCAAGCAAGTCAGAACACAAAGCTGACTCAAGGTTTCGTCCAGTGTACCCAAAGGTGATTTTCTCCTTACCAAAGATGAGAAGACAGACCTTTTAGGCCACAGTAATATGCAGGGAGAGATCAAAGAGGAAAAAATGGTCTACAGAGCTACATGAGGTGAAATTCAAAGAGACTTCTGCTGTCAGGGGGTGGAAGTGATAAAAGCAGTTATTGCTGCAACTCAAAGAGGTTATCACATGCCCTAGAAGCAGTTGCCCTCCGACATCTGCCAAGCCCCCTTCCTTGGTAACACTGACAGCAGCACAAAGTTGGGCTTCCTGGAACTGTACATAGGTGAATTAAGCAGCAAGGCCAGATGGTTTTATCGTCCTCAGCAGTCTGCTGCTGTAGGCAGCTGCCTGCATCGCTGTAGGCTACACAGTCTAGTAGACAATCATGCAAATATTATTTCAGTCTCAGAATTAATAGTCTCAACCACCATGGGGCTGTTCCCAAGATAAGAAGCCCTACTGAGCTGTTGCAATGGCCATACTTCCGTTCCAAAGTTGGCTTCTGTAGCACTCTCTCAAGGATCCATGAGCCATAGGAAGGGACAGTCACTGGAAAGAAAGCAAAGGCCTCTTATTCTCATACGGATTGTCAAGACCTTCCTCTAAGCGCATGTTCAAGTTGGAGTCTTTGGAGCTGAAGGCTTCTTTACAGACAGATGGCTTTGTCTAGCAAACAGCAACGTCTGCAAAAAATGGGAGCAGTCCAACTGCTACACTAAAACTATAAAATTAATAACTCAAGCATGACTATTCAGGAAAGAACAGGTGAAAGGATAGCAAGTCACTTTGGAATCTATTGGTCACCTGAATTTATTGACCACTATTTCTCACCAGGTAGTAGCAGCCTTTCAGAATATCCATTGAGATGCTCATATACTCATTTAAGAAGAAAATGTTATTCATAGTCATTATAAAAAATGGCTTTCCCAGAGATAAGTTCCCTTTCTGTTGAACATAGTAGACCACCAAATTATGTCGGGGTGATTACACTGAAGTGAGTACATTGCAATAAATGTGCTTCACTACTCATTACAGCAAGAATGTTATACTTTACAATAATGTTGCCAAGCATACTAGGTTTAACCTAGCATTTCAGTCAGGGGAAATGCAGTGATGTAACAAAGACCACCTGATAACAAGTATGTGCTATCTGAGGGTACTTGCTATGTTTATCATCCCAATAGGAGTGCCAAGTACCAGGTAATTTTTTCTTTTAACATTGTAGGCGGGAAGGCCTTTGTCCTTCAAAGCTATTGACAAATTGCTCACTTTAACTTCAGTCTTTACAAACTGTAGAACTGGTCAAAAATTATCAGAGGTGGTTTTTCTTTCTCCCTTTGAAAACTGCCTTTGCTGAGCAGACAGCTACAACCTAAAGCCATAAGCACAGAGAAGGAGAATGGAAAGAACGATCAGCAAGACAGGCCCATGATGGTGCCAGTGCAGGGCAAGTTTCAGCTCATCTTTACATCATTTGGGAATCTGATTCCCTATTGTTTTACCTTAATGAGGATGTGAACTATCTGAACAGCAGTTCACCCTGCAAAGAAATAGCAAAAAAATCTAGGTCTTTTAAGTATTTATATTGTGACGCTAAAATCCCCACCTCCTGCAAGTTGAGACTTTCTGGTTTTGGGCTAAAGTGTACAGACATCGTCATGATATAATAAACATAAAACAGTAAAAAAGATATTCAGGAATAAATAGTCATTGTGAAGAAGAAAAAGGTTTTGGGAAGAAAAAGAATAGGAGAAAGTTCTAAACATGAATATGATGTAGCATTGAACCTAAACACTTACAAATCTCATTTTAGCGAGCATAAATGGGGATTGTCAGGGCCCTAAGCCAGTTCCTGAGATATATTTTCCATGAGCAGTTGTGAAGAAGATAATGGGAAAATGGTAGATAATTTAAGTTTCCATAAAAATTACGAGAACATCCTCACAGAGTCCAAAACTGTAAGAATTCTAGTTAAAGATATTTTAATTACCTTAGGCTCTTTTAAAGTGGACTTAAAAGTTTTCATATTCGAGACTTTCATCTTACCTGGATTATCACTCTGTTCTGCATGTTCTGCAAGATATTTATGACCATAAAGAAAAGAGTATAAATATACTAAGATATAAAAAGAGTGAACCTTGTTTGGGGGAAACAAGAATATTTTGAAAAATATTTCAGTAGTTCTACATTGCCTACATTTAAAAATATATATATAAATAAATAGCTGCACTTCCTAATTAAAATATATCAGCTTACAGAGCATACTTGGGTCTCAGCTCAGGTTTTTTTTCGGTCTTACATATAATATGCATTATATGCCCATATATGCATATACACATGTTTATATATGTATGTTTCTATAGGTGTATGCATACAGATGCCGGATGGAGAAAGTACTCAGAGTTTTACAAAAGTTATTGATTCTCATCTTCTGAATAACTGAGTCATTACAAAAGCACAAATTGTCTTTCCTTCTTGAATTTCACAGAGAAAATTTTAACTAAGGACAATTTATGAATTTACAGGTTTGGATAAGCACAATGAAAGGCCTAACTCTGAGTTTTGCCACAGATTTGGCAAATCTGTGCTCTGAATCTTTTTCCTTTCTAAGTATAAACCTACCAGTTTGTTCTTCTAACCTTCCTAAAAGCACTGGACCTAATGCAAGCTATGTGATCTATAGTTATACATTATTTGCAAAGAGTTCTGCTAAGGTAATGGCAAATAGTGCTGCCCCTTTAAAATGTATTTTATCAAAAATGATCCTGTACTAAATATCATTTTCCTTTTTAATCCTACTTCGGCTGTGACCACCTATTCTAGATAGCCCCTGCTTCCTTGCTAAGCACTGTCCCAGTTACCTTGGGCCTTAAGATGATGAATTACCTGATACTTGCCGGCATTCACATCTCTAACTGCCATATACCAGCAGTCTGATCCAGGCGCTACTGCAGTCAATGCAAAGAATCTCATTGACTTCTGCAGGTTTTTTGGATCAGGCTCCAAACACAGAGAAAGTCACAACAGCAGTGGTGCTAAACAGGCTATTGGCACCGAAAAGCATTTCACACAAACATCTGCAGTGGTCTCACGCATCTAATACGTTGCTTTTTTTTCTTTTTTGGTAAGCTTCTTAACACAATGCGATTTCCAACATCAGCGTGCTACACTGCCTGCTGTAAAACCTTCGACTCCACATGCCAAGACAGGACAGTTTAAAAAAAGAAACGTAACCTTGTGAACAGCAGCAAAGAAAACATCAGCAGGAGGGGACGGTAAAGGCTGAGAATGCCTGCGAATGGAAAAGGAAAAGGAAAAAGAGATGGGAGTTGTAATCCCAGGAAAGAACGAGGAGCAGCCCAGTCCCACAGATATAAAGGGAAGGAGGAGGAGGTGGTTAGTGGGAGATAATGGGGGAGGGTCATCGCATGCCCCGTTTGGTTGCTGAATGTTAGATCAAACTCTGTAGCTTACCTTTGCAAACACAAAACCAAAATACCAACCCAAATTGTCACTCGGTTGTGCTATGTGATCAATATCATCCCGATGGCAGGATTTTCCTCCACTAAGTGAAGCCGTTCCAAGCCCTGGAGTGGATTATTTTTAGGCTAGTGATGGGAAGATCAGCTGCTGCCTCCTATCGAGTTTCCAAAGTGCACAAACTCTTCTTGTCTTTCTCATACGCTGAAGGGGGCAGGAAACTGGGAAGAGACAGGCAAGCAAAAAGCACCAATTTTTCGCCTCCTGAAGCTACACTCCTCTGGGATTTCTTCTGCTTGCTTTTAATTTCATTCTTCCCTCACTGGAGTAGTAAGATTCCAAGAGGCTGAGTTACAGCGCATTGGGCTATTACCAGATTCTGAAGTAATTGATTCAGACAAGGTAGCCTAACTTTTGGCAGGCTTGTGGAGATTCAGCATTTGCTTTCTTTTGAATTAATCTTGGATAATTTGAATTTGACAACATAATTTTGCACGTCTCCCATTATCTTGAGCAGAAGAGAAAAGAGAAGTCTACTCAGATATTTTATTTTACCCTAGGATCCCTATAGACACTTCTGCTTAAAATAAAGAACAAATCCCACTTTTTGATCACACGGATCTGTTTCTTTTGAAACAGATTTTTTAAAAACTTGAAATAAAATTCAAAACAAATTTGATGCTCATACCAGGAATACAGTATCAACACAGTAGCCTTTATTTACAAGGGATAATATTTTTTGGCTGCAAAATACATTGTATATGCTCACTTAGAGAGAAAGAAGTTCCAAGAAAGCCTATGTGCAATCGCTTGGCTGGTTTGGTCATTTTCTTTCAGTGCCATTGAACCAAGGTATACCCAGGTTGAGATTTTCCATGGTGACAGTTTCACTTGAGTCCTACAACTCGAGGCCACAAATAGCAAAGATCTGGGACTGGGTGGTGCATCACAGGACACGTGGTAGCGCAGGGTGGTTTTGAGCACAGCTGTTCAGTCATTAGGTACTAGAGCTGGAGGCCCTTGGGACAGAATTTGCTTAGACCTTGCAGAATCCAGGCGTTGCATCTAGATCACTAGAGAGCAAGTAATTTCCAATGGATTGAGGTCAAAGATGTCTTCATGCCATGAAAGGGATTACAGTGAGCTCTGAGCTGAGAATATCATTGGATGGCTGAGGCCAATCACTGGCAGGACTTACAAAAACCTTGGCAAACCCATCTGGCTCCTTTTTCTCTGATGTTTCTTACCTTATGATTGTAGGGATAAGAAAGCGGAAACCTCAGATGTAGAGAAAATTTGTGCCTTTTATTATCTCCCATTGACTTGAAACATCAACACAGCATTACACTGAGCAGTTGAATCAGTCCTCAATGGTCCTCCAGGACACTTGACACCTTTTACTTGCATTTACATTTCCTTTGCTTTTTATTTCCCTTACCTTTCATGCATTAAAGTTCAATGCTTTTAAAACCAAAAAGATTGTGGATGGAAAGCTTCTGCATTCTGCTATATACCTATGTTTCATTAAAGATAAAGTTTTAAATCTTTAACCCACCTAATTATCATCTAAAATAGCATCGCCATGTGATATTTCTGAAAACACATATAATTTCAGACAGAGGTGAGTAGCATTTATCGCTACAATTTTCTTTACCAAAACATGAAAACTTGGTTCGTTGTCATTCAGCTCTGCCACTTCTACCAAATGGTTCAAACAGGAAGGGAAAAAGCAGGTAGAATAAACGTAGGAGCAGGCGGCATGCTTCATTTTGCTGCTTCTAAACAAAGTGCTTTCATTCCTCTACATGACAAGCTAAAACGTTTTGAAACGCGTTTTCAAAAGGATTCAGAAACACAAGAACCTCAAATGTCAGGACACACTCTGCTCTGATCCGAAAGGATTTTTCGTATCCGCGCTCTTCCATTTGTCAGGAGGGTAGGAAAATAAAAGAAATAAAGCAGCAGCAGCAGCAATAACGGGAATTCAAAATGTTTCAGGGTATGTTCGGAGCTGGGGCCGGTTCTCAGGTGTCTCCAGGTCCGACACGCCACCCGCTTCCCCCCGACAGAAGACAAGCGCTCTGTCACCGCCACCTCCCGAAGCCCGAGCTCTTTCGGGTGCTGGCTGAGAACCAAACCGGGCACCGGCGGCACCGGGGGCGGCGATGTCCCGGGCGGGCGGCAGCAGCTCGGCAGCGATGCTCGGCC
>VZZY01023008.1:0-23891 GCA_013400335.1 Eurystomus gularis
GGACCCAGTACTGACCCCTGAGGGGTCACGCTTCCAATTAGACTCTGGGCTGCTGATCACAACCCTCTGAACTCTGTCGTTCAGTCAGTTTTCAATCCACCTCACTGTCCACTCATCTAACACACGCTTCTTAAGCTTACCTATGAGGATATATGGGAGACAGTGTAAAAAGCCTTGCTGAAGTCGAGGTAGACAACATCCGCTGCTCTTGTCTTATCGACCCAGCTAGTCACACCATCATAGACGGCTATTAGATTAGTCAAGCATGGTTTCCTCTTGAGGAATCCATGCTGACCACACCCAGTAACCTTCTTTTTCTCCATGTGCTTAGAGGTGACATCCAGAATGAGCTGTTCCATCACCTTTCCAGGGACGGAGGTGAGCCTGACTGGCCTGCAGCTTCCTGGGTTCTCCTCTTTACCCTTTTTGAAGAGTGGAGTGACGTTGGCTTTCCTCCAGGCCTTCAAGCACCTCCTCTGTTCTCCATGACCTTTCAAATATGGTGGAGAGTAGTTTAGCAATAACATCAGCCAGCTCCCCCAGCACTCATGGGTGCATTCCATCAGGGCCTATGGATTTGTGAGTGTCCAGTTTGCCTAAATGATCTCTAACCCAATCCTCATTGAGCAAAGGAGAGTCTTCCTTCCACCAGACTCTCTCTCTTACCTCCAGGGACTGGGATTCCNGTCTTCCTTCCACCAGACTCTCTCTCTTACCTCCAGGGACTGGGATTCCTGATGGCCAGCCTTAGCAGTAAAGGCTGAAGCAAAGAAGGTGCTGAGTAACTTTGCCTTCTCTGTATCTTCTGTCAGTAGGGCACCTCATTCAGCAGCAGACCTACATGTTCACTGGTCTTCCTTTTGCTAATGTTGTACTTGAAGAAACCCTTCTTGTTGTCTTTTACATTATTTGCTAGATTTAATTCCAAGAGGGCTTTGGCCTTCCCTGTTCCATTCCTGCATACTTTGGCAACATTCCACTCCCAAGTGACCAGTAACTTTTTCCATAAACTGTAAATTTTTTTCTTTCATTTTAGTTTTTCCATAAGCTCTTTGTTCATCCATGTAGGCCCTTTGCCTCCTCTACTTTATGTTTTACTCATAGGGATGTACTGATCTTGAGCTTGGAGGAAGTGGTACTTGAATATCAACCAGCTCTCTTGGCTCCCCCTACCTTCTGGAGTCCTAAGCTATGGGATTCCACCAACTAGGTGTTTGAAGAGGTCAAAGCTCTGCTGAAGTCCATGGCTGCAATCCTAATTATGGCCCTGCTTTTGTTCCTACTGTTATAAATACAGTAGGAACAAAAGTGTCAGGATTGATTCTTAAATGAACTTCTGTATTGAAATTTAATGCCAGCTTTTATTTTCACTTCTATGAGCGCAGTCTCAGCTGACATTGAATTGATAATAAGAAACAAATAAATTGAATTCTTTCCATTGATACAGACTTGAATTTGGAAGAAATTCTGAACTGAATTTTGAAAGAAAACTAGCGTTATATTGAGGCAATAACTCCAAACCTAAATCACTGAAAGCTTTGGTTAATATAGAATAAAAAATAATAATGTTCATACCTACTAATCACAGGTTTTTGTTCCTAAACTGATAAAATAATTGAGAACAGCAGTAACAAGAAAATTAAAAATTGAAATAATATTCAGAATTAATAGGAGCACATGCCATTCCATCACAATGGGAATTTACTGAAGAGTTATCTATGCTCCAGAGGCTCTCCTTTTTGTACATTCAAGTGTCTGAATGACAGGCATTGTGAAGAAATTAAAATGAAAACTAAGCAGCAATCCATTCAGTTTAGCAGATGGAGGATTTGCAGGATGCTGGGACTTGCTGTGTGTGGTCCTTGCAAGATTTGTTCTTCAGCATGATTTTGCTATGGAATAAAAATCCAATTTAAATAACTCTATAGATGCATAATTTTAATTTATAAACTATTATCTGATTTTCTTTAAAGGAATGCTATTAAGTTTGCCATGGCACTCTTTCATACTGAAAGACAATTGTTAAACTGAAGTTAAATTGCTAAACTTCTGGCCTTTGAGGATAAGCTTCAGGGACAATAATTTGATATAAAAATTCTCAATTCTGTTTATGAATCTAGGAATATATATCAGATAAATTGTCTCTGTGCTTTTAATATTAATAGAAAAAAAATAAGAATCTGCATAAACAGAGAGGGATGAACATATTCAGATCCCCCAAAACATGAAAAAAAAGGACACAGGGTAGGAGATGGAATTCAGAACCATTCTCCTCCTCTTCTGCTTTTCCATTATTTCTTATGCAAGAACCTTGATGTGCACTGCCAGGGGCATTAGGAATGGTATGCACGAAAATGTGCACTCTATTTCCAGGGAGTAGTACACTTTCAGGTTTTGAATTACTTAAGTATTTATAAACAGGATGTTTGATAAAGACCAGTGAAATCTGCCTAGAAATATCATCAAAGTTTTCCTCAACTTTTTGACCAGTGTTACCTAAATGGAACTTTCAATAGGATTTCTGTTCTAAACAGTGTATAAAATAAAATATGTGATCCCAGCATGGTGGTTCACTAATTTAAAAAGTCTGTCTTGTCCAAGCCAGCTATCAGCTGTGATTTTGTTGAGTGACTGATGCTAGGCTTTTAAATATTTTTTTTTAAGTTTAGTAAGAAGCCAAAACAGTATTACTATGACTTTATTAACAGAATCAACAGACTGCTAAGAGCTAATACAGTAGCAGCACCATACCTAATAGAAGAAATATGTACTCAGCTGATTTTTTAATTGGCGGCAGTACATGTGAAATGGACTATCCATTTATTGCTGACAAATTAAATACAGACCAATGCTAATATAATACAAGTACACTGACTGTATCATCCAAACATTCCTTTTTCCTAAAGTTTGGAAAGCAAAACCATGACCAGTATTGTTTATTAAAGCCTCTACCTTCAAATGCTGGTCTAGCGCCTTCCCTTTCAGTTGCATGTTGCCGGACCATTCTTTCTGTTAAAACAGTCAACTAACTGGCACTGGTGCTATTTTGCTTGTGGTGAGTTTTGAACCAAACAGATACATCTCTCAGTCTATACTAGACTGACCAAATTTTAAATGTCTGCTAGCAGTACATGGCTGCACAGCATGGGACATAAACTATGTACAGATTTTTTTTTTTCACCTCCCATACGATCCTGACTGGTGAACAGGTTGCTGTCTAAAGCCATCATTTCAGTCTCTCCACCCAGTCTGCAGTTAAAGCAGTTCCTATCACTTCCTTTCCTTTCTACTACATTCAGATAATCTGCGTAGCCAATAAGAACTTATTCAGTTAAATTGGTTAGAGTTTATAGTGGAAGCTATGTTGGCACCTGTTACCAACTATGGCTCATCTTCTAAGTGTGAGGACTGCCAGAAAAGACTTTTTTTGGTTCATTGAGTATGAGAAATTTGCAATAGAAAATGCATTACTGTAGAACTTTTGCTTTCAATATGCAAGTCAAATATTTTTCACAGATTGAAAGCATGCTTCCAAAATATCTGAAAAAAATCACTGATGTACAACTTGTCATTCACCGAATCCCTAGAAAAACTTTGAAGTCTTCTGTTAGCATAAGGGGAATTGTTACTGATATGTTTCAATACATGATTTAAGATATACACCAAAGAATAAAAAGGTATCTCATACATAACAGATACTGCTATCGAGTTTTGTGAGGAGGGGGCTGAAAGCAGTAATTCTGTTTTTTGTTTATGAGAAATACAGCAGATGATCTGTGGACTCTGAGCAGAAACACTGCTTTGATGACAGGGCATTAGGCTTGGTGACCAAGTCTGACCTTTGCAAAATGAAGTAATAGTTTCATATTATCTTTGCATGAAACTTTGTACATCTCTCACAAAGCCTACCTTGTGGTGTAGCTTCAATACAATGTATAAGTGGACTCCACCTTAAAGCTCATGGTTCAAAGTTCATTGCTGTATTCCACGGAATTATTGCTTCCCTTCTCCACTTCCTCCTTTGGTCAAGCAAGCACAAGGATTCAAAGGAGAACAGCAGTGCTGTGAAGCAGATGAGAGAGGATGAGAGGAATTCTAATATGAGTCACAGGGCAAGACTTATTTGCCTAAACCCCTCCAACAGTGAACTCATCCATCTGGACTTTTGTCATATAAGAAGATTGGGCTGTATCTCTTCTATGAAAGTTGAAATCTGCTTATCTGTTGTTGTTTGCCGCCTAATTCAGTTGCTTTGGTTTTTTTTTCTTTGTGCTATAAAAGAGAGAATTGTTCTTGTACTGTTAGTTCTCTGGACTAATAATGCACAAAAATCAGAACATAATGTCTGGGGTATTGCATTTTACTCTAAGAGGCATGCATCAGTGTCACAAGCACAGGGCTGTTACGCCTGCAGAGTGAGTAACTGGAGAAAGGAAATCCAATGAGCTGGGAATTTTTAGTTAAAAACAAATTGGAAGAGTGTATAAAGAAAATCATTAAGGCTTCATCTATAAATACTCTAATTTAAATTCACATTGGCATGACATTTTAAAGATTTATTTTCATGATTTGAAGTATTTGTTTTAGGAATGATTAATCCACACACAGGCTTATGGGTAAGGGAAAATTGCAGAATCAGGGTAGTAAAAATAAACAGTTGGAGTATGTGTACTGAAAGTGTGAGAAAATATTTTAGCCAAGCTTTGTTCTAGTTCTTTCTTCCTATTAGCATAGTGATTGTAGAATTTCCTGATTCATCAGTGTTGAACAGGTACTGGTTTTACCGCCAGAGTAAATAAAATTATCATCTCAGTGGTTAAACAAAATAAGCCGCACCAGAAAGATTATGGATTCTTAATGATTCTTTAAGAAAATAAAGAAACAGAAAGGATTTATTACCTGTTTTAGAGTAGGAAGTAGTTAGAACAACTGTGTTGCTCAATGTTTTTTAATTTATAGGGAAAAATATACCTTCTTTAGAAAAGAAAATATTTTAAGGTATGATCATGCTGAAACTTAGGAAATATTGTGTACAATAGCTAGAGCTCAGCCACCAGAGTCCTTTAGCCAGACATCATCCTGCAAATCCATCAGAGGAGTTCCACTGTTCTGCTGACCAGGAAGCAGAGTTGTTTGGGTGAGTTATTAGGCGGACAACTGTTATTGGCACATGTCTGTGCAGAGGCAGTGCTGTGCACGCTCATGTTTTGTTTACAAGGCAATCGCTTTTGAGCATTTGAGTGTGTGGGGAACGACTCCTCTTCTTCAGCCTTTTTTTTGGCATGTTGGCCTGTGCCTTGTTCTCTAATAATTTTTAGAAGGTTCAGTGTTCCTAATAATTACTTAAATAAATTAAATATAACATTTTATGTCTTTCCTATGTTACAAGCAAATTGCCTGATTTCCCTGCAAGTTTTTTTAGTGACTAGAATGGAAAGCACATCACAAAACATTTTTTTTCCTTAAAAATAATAATTGGTATTTATGAGGATCATGATATTTCGGATTTCAAAGACAATTGCAGCACTTGGAGTACCAGCTGTCCTTTGTCACTCTCTGGGTCCAACACAGCCTTGAGGCCTTGTTTCCATGGAGGCAATATTTGTTATTAAAGATATTTCTTCTACAGACAGACTTGTCAATTCTCATGCCTTTGGTTCAAGCTTTATAGTTTTAAGCCTTATCTGGAGCTTTTATGTTCCATCTTCTTTGATCTTCTGCCAGAAGTCTTTACGTTGCAGACTAAGGTTATCATGTTTGCATCCTTTACTTCTCAGTTGCTCTGTGAACAGCAAGCAAGATGAAGAATTTACAGCACAGTTCCTTCCTTCACACAGCAGCATTACAAGTCCTTGAATGTGGAGAAAGCATGTTTTTATTTCATTACTCTTACTGTTTGCATATTTTTCAAAGCATAAATATCTATTGTCAAATACCTTGTCGCAGCTAGGCTCCTCCCTTACTCTCCCTAAAGACAAAGCACAGTTGTGGGATGCTTGAACTGGGAATATGTTTCCCTGCAAACCATTTTCTCAATGAATCCTGTTGATTTATTAATATTTTTTCAGTAAAGGTTTAGCATGTTTTCAATTTGGGTAGTCTGTGAATTTTTAGGCCAGAAGACTCTATCTGATTATCAAGTCACCTGCTGGCATATTATTTCACCCATTTTATATATTTTAGTTGCCAGAATTATTCACATCAATTTTGCTGCCAGAATTCTAGAATTCCAACAGACTTTTAGGTTTTGACAGATGGGAATCTGCCATTGCTAGTGATAAACTGTTACAGTGGCTAATTCTCTCTCTATGCTTATTTTAGCTTTCCTTCGTTCACCACATTTCTTTCTTTTTCTGCATTATGGAGGCCTTAGACTGTGGGGTTTCTTCCTGCAAATATGCCTATATATCCTGTTCTGGGCACCATTTGGTCTTTTATGATAAACTAAATGGGTTGAACTGTTTAAGCCTCGTACTGTAAAGATTACAGTACAATTTATACCCTAAAATAATTATGTTGTTATTTACATATTCTTTTCTATAATTATACCAATCACAATCAAGTAAATAATGCAGCAAAGTTTTTTCAAATAGATACACTTTTACTTCTCAGAATTTTCTGAACTTTTCCTTATGGAGGCTCAGTAAGTCTTTGATAATAGCTTTAAAAATTTTAATAAATATTTTTCTTGCTGGAGTGCAACTTGACTGTGTTTAAATACAAGGAGGGCTATGAATTCTTTCGTTGAAAGAGAAAAATCTATCACTGCAATAGATAGACATTTTAACATAGAAAAGTAAACTAACAGACATTTTGAAAACAAAATTTGGAATGAAAAGGATTATCAGAAAAAATATGTAAGGAAATAGGTATGGATGCCATTACTTTTCAGTAATTCTCTTTGTTCAATTCTCTTTGTTCACTGTAACTAATATACGGGGTATAGAGATCCTGGATTGCAATAAGGATAAGTTAGGGTAGGTTGGGAAAGCTTTCTGAAAATAAATACACTCAAGTACTAGAATGAATTTCCAACAGAGATCGTGGAGCATCCTCCATCACTGGAGGATTTACATACATATTTGCCAGAAATGGTTAAGTATAGTTTACCATGGTTAGGATTTGGGGGATGAGTGAGCAGATGGCATTGAAGATACTTTTAGTGTTTCTTTCAAATTTTTTTTAACAATAGATATTTCTGCAGAATTCTGTGAATCTGTGATCCCATCAAAGTCAATGTCCTCCACTGAATAGACTGAGGCTATCAAACAATCTGGTAACCTGAAGTCACTCAGATGCTCTTACCCCCTGAACATTCACAGGTAGTGGATGGAGCTGGTGATTTCCTCTTTCTCTAAATCATCTGAAGCTGTTTTGGGGCAGATTGAGGAATTAGGCAGAACACCAAGTGACATGCCAGCTCTATTTTTATAATTCTAAGATTTAAAAATTTGATTCTGAGCTGTCTCATTAAAAATGGCCATACATACAAAAGTCTGACAAAGAATAACCCACAGTAAGGAGTGCTATGGATTAGCGAAGCCCTGGCATGTCTTTTTGCAATTTTGCAGATTCTATTCATAAATGTTATTAGGTGTTTCCCTTGCCATCTGTATCTCATGTCAGCCTCAGGTTTCTCTTGCACTCAGTATAGAATAGCACTTTTTTTGCCCATTAAGAACAGAAAAATAGATCCTTTTCCAAACAGATTACCTTAATTCTTTCAGGCTCTCCATTAGCAGGAAGACAGTTCTAATGAAAAAAAGCGCCTCAGAGCCACCCCGTATCATTAACGTGACCAAGAGAAGAATAAGTTTTGGGCACAGTAAGCAAGGAAATCTTACCTGCAAGAGTAGGAAGCTCCTGCTGTGAGCTTGATTCATTGATAGATGCAGCAGAAAAGATCTTTTGGATCAAGTGTCTGAAGTGTGTGAGTCATTGAATGAGGAGAAATTGTACTGGCCTTTCTGTTGATAACAATTGTCATGACGCAGTGACTTCTGAACTGTTTTTTTTTCATAGTAAGCTTTACTGGTTAAACCTAAACTTTCTTACATAACTGTGAAAGCTTCTCTGTGCTCCAGTTTCCTTTCATTTCCAGAATTAGAGTGTTATTTGCCTACCTCAAAGTAGCAAACCAAGATCCTTTTAATAAAGTTACCCTAATCTATGATGTACCCAAGTAGCATAATGGCAAAGGTATGAAACTGCCTACAGAGGGTTTGGGGGCTGACTTTCTAAAACTGTTAAAGTGACACATACAAGAAGTGTCATGTTTTTGCTTTGCAAAAACAGCATCAAGGTGATATATGGATTTTTAAAAATAGTGTCTGTAAAGTTCTTAAGATTCTTATAGGTTAGACTTTGCAGTTATTCTTTTTTTCAGGATAATAACTAGTATATACCTAGACAACTATGTACTATATACTACTATATAAATACTAATAAGTACATAACTAGTCCTGTTGTTTGAGGAAGAAGAACTTGCTGAGGTAAGCTCACAGGAGGATGCTCAGATTCAGACAGCCATTTATAATCAGATTTTGTAATGTATTTGTACTCTTAAGAATGCAGAGAAGGCCATAGCATGATTTCTAAAAGCCTCCAGGCACATTCCCTGAGTAGGATTAGGTGATTTTAAACTCAAACCTAACCTTAGAAGATGGGGACATGCAGTTCAATTGTGGCTTCAGAACAAGTTACTGCCTGCTAGCTCGCCCATCATTGTTGTCTTTGTAAATATTTTACCTGTTGTGAGATAAAATATGTCATATTAACTCTCAGTTTAAGAGTCTTAAACAAAAATATTTTGTCTAACATCTAGGTGGATTAGGACGTTAGACATAGACAGTTATAATGACTCTGCCGCTAAATGGTAACTTGATTACATTGAATTGTGCATCCTTGGAAAATGATGCCATTACATGCCATTTATACTGATTATGTATGCTGAGAAAATGGTCTCCAAATATTGTCAGCATTTATTCAACTACATCATGAATGACAGTATTCCTTTCTCTAGTTGTTACTATTCTATGTTAAAGAATTACAGAATGGTTTGTGTTGGAAGGGATCTCAGACATCATCTAGTTCTAATCCCCCTGCCATGGGCAGGGACACCTTCCACTAGACCAGGTTGCTCAAAGCCCCATCCAACCTGGCCCTCAATGCTTTCAGGGAGGAAGCATCCACAGGTTCTCTGGGAAACCTGTTCCAGTCTTTCACCACTCTCACAGTGAAGAATTTCTTCCTTATATTTAAACCAAAAATACCCTTTCAGTTTGAAACCATTGCTCCTCATCCTATCACTACACTCCCTGATAAAGAGTCCCTCTTCATCTTTCCTGTAGGACCCCTTTATGTACTGGAAAGCCACTATAAAAGCCTTCTCTTCTCCAGGCTGAACGACTCAAACTCTTTCAGCCTGTCCTCATAGGAGAGATGTTCCAGCCTCCTGATAATCTTCATGGCCCTCCTCTGGACCCACCTGAGCAGGTCCATGTCTTTCTTACGCTGGGGGCCCCAGAACTGGACACAGTACTCTGGGTGGGTATCAGGAGAGCAGGGTAAAGGGGAAGAATCACCTCCCTCAACCTGCTGACTGCACTTCTCTTGATGCAGCCTAGGATGTGATAGACATTCTGGGCTGTGAGCACACATTGCTGGCTCATACTCAATTTTTCATCCACTAGCACCCCCAAGTCCTTTGCCACAGGACTGCTCTCAATCTGTATTCCACCCAGCCTGTATTTGTGCTTGGGATTGCCCTGACCCAGGTGCAGGACTTTGTACTTGGCCTCATTGAACTGCATGAAGTTGGCACGGGTGCACTTCTCAAGCCTGTCCAGGTCCCTCTGGATGGCATCCCTTCCCTTCAGTGTGTCCACCACACCATATAGCTTGGTGTCATTTACAGACTTGCTGAGGGTGCACTCAATTCCACCCTCCATCAGGCCAGTCAGTTTCACTTATGTGCCTGGCAAGACCATAAAGTGGATCCTCCTAGAAACTATGCTAGGGCACATGGAAAAGAAGGAGGTGGTTGGTGACAAGCCAACATAGCTTCACTAAGGTCAAATCATGCCTGACAAATTTGGTGGCCTTCTATGATGGGGTCACAGCCTTGGTGGAGAAGAGAAGAGCAATGGACATCACCTACATCTCTAAATTGGAGAGACATGGATTTGATGGATGCATCGCTTGGTGAAAAAGGAATGGACTGGGTGGTTGTACTCAAAGAGTTACTGTCAATGGCTCAATGGCCAAGTAGAGAAAAGTAACACATGAAATTCCTTAGTGGTCTATATTGGGACTAGTGCTATTTAACATCTTTGTCAGCAACATGAATTCGGGTCATGGTCTCGGTGGATAAGGAATTGGCTGGACGGCCACACTCAAAGAGTTATGATCGACAGCTTGATGTCCAATTGGAGGCCAGTAACAAGTGGTGTTCCTTAGAGATTGATACTGGGACTGGCGCTGTTTAACATCTTTGTTGGTAACATAGACAGTGGAATTTAGTGCACCCTCAGCAAGTTTGCAGACAACACCAAGCTGTGTGGTGTGGTTGGCATGCTGGAGGAAAGAATCATAGAATGCAAGGTTGGAAGTGCCCTCAAGGATCAACTAGTCCAACATTTAATGGATGGAAGGGATGCTACCCAGAGGGACCTTGACAGGCTTGAGAGGCGGGCCCATGCCAACCTCCTGAAGTTCAACAAGGACAAGTGCAAGGGCCTGCACCTGGGTCGGAACAATCCCAAGCACAGTATGGATTGAGAGCAGTCCTGAGGAGTAAGACTTGGGAGTGTTGATGGAAACCTCAATGTGAGCCAGCACGTGCTGGCTCACTGATGTGACAGTGCAGCCCAGAAAGCCTCAACCGTGTCCTGGGCTGCATCAAAAGAAGTGTGGCCAATAGGTTGAGGGAGGTGATTCTGCCCCTCTGCTCCACTCTCATGAGACACCACCTGGAGTACTGCATCCAGCTCTGGAGCCCCGAACACAAGAACGACATGAACCTGTTGGAGAGCATCCAGAGGAAGGCTACAAAGTTGGTTAGAGGGCTGGAACACCTCTCTCATGAAGACAGACTGAGAGAATTGGGCTTGTTCAGCCCAGAGAAGAGAAGGCTCCGGTGAGACCTTATTGTGGCCTTCCAGTATCTGAAGGGAGCCTACCAGAATGCTGGGCAGGGACATTTTACAAAGGCCTGTAGTGTTAGGACGAGGGGTAATGCGTTCAAACTGGAAGAGGGTAGATTTAGGTTGGAAATTAAGAGGAAATTCTTCACTCTGAGGGTGGTGAGACACCGGAACAGGTTGCCCAGGGGGGTTGTGGGTGCTCTATCCCTAGAGGTGTTCAAGGCCAAGTTGGATGGGGCCTTGAGCAACCTGGTCTAGTGGGAGGTATCCCTGTCATGGCAGGGGGGTTGGAACTAGATGTTCTCTGAGGTCCCTTCCAACCCAAACCATTCTATGGTTCTATGACTGTATAGATGAAGATAAAGCAATTTGCCAAGTGATCAAGTAAACTCAGAGGTTTATTCTTCTGCTAGAAATATGACTGTGTGATGTAGTAGGAATAATCTTGACCCATAGGTTAAGGAAAGTATCTTTAAAGGAATGAAAAAATAAAGACACACATCCCACTGAAATTCTGTTACCTCTGAAAACTTAAGTCAGAATATGCTGCCTATAATTTAATATATTGATTCAAAGGTATGAGTTCTTGCATTTTAGTCAATTTTTGTCAAAAAATCAGTTTGGTGTTGTCCTTTTTTTTTTTTAATATGTTTCTCTTTAGTCCAAGTAGTCTGCTTCTGTGAAGTAAGCAAGGTTTCTTTCCTTCCTCATTTGCAACATCTGAGTTAGATTCTCTGTTTTGTCATTGTTCTTTTATAAACATTACTGATTGGAAGCTGAAGTTGAAGCTTCAGTGATCTAAACTTTTGAAAAATAATTTTCAAAATAAGGACATAAATATCACTCTCCTTTTCTGATGTTGTTTGCCTGTGAGATACTGCTTAGGCTGCTATTCCCATTGATCTTGATGGACAGATTGGCTACCCCTGTTAGGATTAAGGATTTGGGCCTGTGAAAAGGCACAGAATCATTTCAAGGTTAGCCTTTTCTTGACCTCCATTAAAGCTATTCATTACTGAAAGAAATTCTATAGGCATTGGTTGTCCTATTAAGCATCAAAACATTTTATCCAATAATTACGAGTCACAATTTTTGGACAGCTTACTTGTTGCAAAAGGCCAAATAATTCAAGTATATCTCTTTGCTTCTATTTCTCTGCTTGCAAAAAAGAATTGTTTTCATTTTGTTTTACCTTTAGTTTATGACAGGACAACTGCAATTGGTTTTATGTTATTCAAAGAAGAAATATATACAATTTTTTACAAGTCCTTGAACATGTCTAATATAATATTAGAAGGGGATAACATTCATCTGTGTTTTCGGCCTAATGGATGAGAAAACTTTGCCAGGTTTTAAGGTGATCCTGAATTTACTATATCCGTTGAGTTGACAACAGTCCTTGAGAATCTCTAGTAACACTGAAACTTCAATTGTCTGGATTTAGTGCTCTGGGTTGTTAGGGGAAATTACTCGTTCAAATGTTACATAGACTCAGCAAGGTGAAGCAAATGTTCACATATTCATAATGGGCTCTAGGAAAACCTTTTTCTTAAAAAAAAAAAGGAACCCAAACCCACAAAATAACGTAGGCTCAGGTTCAGCAGATAGTCTGTTAAACAAGAATTAGTACTTGTTGGGTAACTGGAGAAAGAATTTCTGTAACGTAGAAAGAAAATATTACTAAAAATAACACTTGTATTACTTAGGAATTGCTACTTGGTTCTAGATGTCCTACAGAATAATTAAACAGAAAAGAAATATGGGAAAAGGAAGGGTGATGGTGACTGTTAGAATTTTAGAAAGATTTTAATGAGAGGAAGAGAATGAAAGGAATGGGGTTGTTAGATTTACAGAGAGCTTCAGAAGCTCTTCAAAATAAGCTCCTCATAGCTAACAATCTAGCTTCACTGCTTTCTGAAAATGAGAAAGCTATTTAGGCTTTTTATAAGAACTAAAGACTATCATAGAATCATAATAATATCGTAATAATCATATTATCATAATAATATCAGTGAAATTGAATGATAATACTTTGAAAAGCTATCATAATGTTTTTAATATTTAATTCTAAGTAGACTTGTAGAATAATTGGTGTTGTCAGAGTAAGTCATTAACTCTTTTTGGTATGAATTCTACAGAAATAACAGATGACTGGAGTTTCAGTAAATGTGCTCATAGGCCAGTAATATCTAATTCCATTTCTGAACTTTTGCTCATTCTGAAAAATCTAATCTAGAATTAAAAAGCTGAACTGATAATTAATCTATACTGCCTTGAGTAATTGGACCAATACTGTCATTTCTTAGTTTAGCTAAATATGTTCTGAGCTATGATTTGTTTTGTTCTTTCTCAATGTATAGGCTGTTTTACAATGTAAAATAATTGTTGTAGCACTTTTGAAGAGGTCTGTGAAATTCAATATCTTTTTGAAACATGGACTACAGCTGAATGCCACAGTCCACCAGAAACCTCATTAACACCCTGGAATAGAGATAACACTTTCCTGACCTCCATTCTATATTTCTGTATTTAGTTTTTGATCTCCATGTTAACTCAGGGGCTTATCTTGTGTAGTTTTGTCACTGCCGTGGTCCAGAAATCCTTTTATATACCACCAATTTCTATGAGAATATTTTTTTTTAAGCATCACCTTTGCTTTTTGTTCCTGTGTGTACAGTTCCTTATCTATCTACTTTAACACTAATTAGAATAATTACTTTCTTACTACAGTATTCTGTGGAGACCAGACCTTAAAGGCATGGACATCCACAGTTCAATAAACAAGGTTAAAAAATACAAAACTCAAGAATTCTTATGTATTCAATGTAACACAAATGATAACTGACAAAGATTGGAAAAAAAAAAAAGAACACTGCAGGAATCAGGATAAGTGTAAGTGTATTTGAAGTATTGTCTGAAATCTCCAGTTCTGTGCAGCCTCAAAATGCATCCTACTTGTTATGCTGAAGTGTGTGGAGTCAGACCATTTCGCAGAGTTCGCTTGTTGAGGGTTTTTTTTTATTCCTTGTTTTGCTTTTTTTCCCCTTACCAAGTTTCAGTTTCCATTAGTTGCTACGGAAGCATCAGAGAAGTGGGTTAAATTTTATACGATGTTTTCTAACCTCCAGGACCACCTGGAAAGTACCTAGATTCTGTACACAGAAAATGCACTTTAGGTAAGAAAACTATTACAAACCAGTGATTACAGAACTAACATGCAATATGGGAACTTTTTATAGTTTAAAATGCAAATTATATATAGTTTTAATAATCTGCGAGTACCCCTCCAAATTCTGCTGATTGCATGAACATGGAGGGGAGGGAAAATCTAAAATATAGAAGTGGGAGATATAAAAGACATGCTGGGTTTCCTACCTGATCTCTTGCAAGTGCAAGATAAGTTCCTGTTGCCTACTTTTGACAAGTTGCAAGCATGGCATATCAGCTAAGTCATTCTGGTTCTTTCAAAGAGGAAATGTTTCCTGAAAGTTTTGTGATATTTACTTCGAGTATGACAAGAAGCATACTTTTTGAAGTTGCACTGGAATGACACCAAAAATCTGGTAGGCAGAGATCACAAGACAGAGCTTAAATAGACGTCATGTGGGAAACATCTATTTTCTAAGGATTCTGTTCACTACTATGATCTATCCTTTTTATCAGAGTAATGACATATTTTATTTACTTGCTGGTAAGAAAGGTGTGTAGATAGCTGTGCAGCTTTGAAATACAGACCACATCATTGGAAGGATGAAAAGTTCTGTTTTGGAATGAAACCAGATTAAGACTTTAGGAAGAGCCATTTCATCACTGAGGACTTATATTATTTGAGTAAACATTAAAACTCTTGCTCTCCTACCCGACTTGGGTGCTGTAAAGATCTTTCTAAGCTACTTCTGCTTTTTTTAAGATTAAAAAATATATTTGGCAATATGCATTCTGTTGAAAAATTATCCCATTTACGTTTTAATTGTTTAATGAAAAGAAGTGCTTTTATATCACAAAATATGAACACTAATTTATCTTTTCCCCTAAAGGAACATATTTGACAAAGCTTAGAAATGGTTCTGCTTTCAACAAAAATATCCATATTATGTGTTTTTAACCCATTCTAAAATAGAAATTCTGATCACTTTGAGTTAACTGTAATATTATTAGAAGTTTAAGTTTGTTCAGGAAATACCAATGGAATTGGAATATGCTCAGCTGGAGAGAAACTGCTCCACAAGGAAGCTCACATTTCTGAATGACTTTTTGCAAGCTCACTGGATTGGATACACTTCTTGCCGTGTTGTGGAAGTGGAATACTCAGAAGCCTACTTTAATGTCACTTTTCCCTTTGAAAACACCACTCATACTAAGATTCCTGCTCTGACACTGGCTTTCTAGAGCATCTAATTTATGGCATAAAATATCATTATTTTTAACAGAGCATAAAGATTTCTTACATGAGCCCTTAGATTTTTATATATATCTATATCGTATTGAGCATATATAGCTGAATATGATATATGATAATATGTACCTTCAAGCATTTCCGATTTATCCCCCAATTTTTCCATTCATAGACCATAAGTGTCCGATTTAACATCAAATTCCTCTTCCATAGGTTTAATAGCACCTAGTTTGGTACTTATGGAAATTTCATAGGTAGAACCAATCTCTGTCAGCTTCCCAGGGTGGAAATTACAGGGGAATGGGAGAGAATATGGAGCTATTGAGGGAGAACTCCCTGGAGTGATCTCCCTATCTTCTCTCCAGAGCATATTAACAATAATTTCTGAACTGCCACAGGTGTATTTTGAGGGTTTTTTTCCAACAAATACAGGAAGATAAAATCTTTTGCAAAACCTCCTAAGCTAAAAGCTTTCCCTCCAAAATCTTACTGCTAGATGTGTGAGCTGTGCTTGCAATTATTATCAACTTCAGTGAAGTTAGTAAGATGCCACTATGTTCAATAGTGTTCACAGTAGTGGAGTTCAAATTACAAAATTACACTACTGAAGAAGAACAGTCCCTTTCCACAGCTGTGAAATTATTAAATATCAAAAACCAGCTGTTTATTTTTTAAATTATGATTTCCCAGCTTTTAAATTAATACCACCACTGTTGATTAAACTCAGGGTCATATGAATTCTACAGAAAAGTCTCAGATGCTGCTGGTTTCCGTGGCAACATAATTTCTATCAAAAAAGCTTAATTTTATTGTGAAAGTTAGTGATGCTTTCAGCACCATAACCCTTGGCAGTTTGTTTTGAAATGATCTTTTATCCTTTTTCTGCAGTACAATATGGTGCAGAATTTTTTCCTTTAAGAAAACATAAATGCTTGGGAGAAGTTACTAATAAAACATTTGTGTTGATGGTTTGTCAACACTAGTAAAACATCGGATATATGTTAATCAGCTGTCATTGCCTGCAACCTTGATAATATAGTGGGGGTACTGTTCAATGTTAGATCTTTAGTTCTTTTGAAATGAGTTGGATGTTGTTCACAAGTACAAAACCTAAAACAAACAACCCCCTCCCTCAGCTATCATATATATATGTATGGATATGTATGTATCCTTCCAAGTACTAGGTGATATTTATATTTGTTTTATTTTTAAGCTGTAAGGGTGATTTCTTGACTATCACTGCCAAAATGGAATTGCTGTTCCTCATGCAGTTTCTCTTTAACTTCACGGGCAACTGCAAGTAACAGGGAATGAACTCTAAAGTGTAGGTTTCTATTCACCATACTGGGGATAAGCTGTTCCCCTGCAGGTTTTAATGGATATTTCCAAATGTGTCACTTGCTGATAGTAGGTGAATGAAAGCAGGTTCATATATATGAATTTTCCTGAAGATAATGGTGAAGTTCTGTAGAAGTTGGCATTTGCTCTGTACTTCTAAGCAAAGTTAGCGTGACTTTGAATTCACATTTATTTTCCACAGCCATAATTTTGTTCAATCAGGACAGTATCCATCCCTGTTTCTGCATAGTCTTTTTTTTTGACAGTTAGTACTCTTACTTGTATGTCTTTGATATCTTTGAAGTGCTTTCCCACCTACCTGAACCACATCTAGTGTACTGAGCATCCAGTCTTTACTGAGCCATTCAGTTCTCCTCATACTGACTCTGTTGAGGGATGTGCTGGGAAACTCTAAATAACTTAAGCAGGTTTTTTTTCCAATAACTTATTTTCATATATTAATGCACAACGGGAAAGTGTGACCTATGTTCCTAAGTGAGTGAGCCTGGCAATACAATACAAAGTAAAGGATTTATACTCCCCTCAGACAAATGCTGGGCACTGTTTCATCTGAGTTGTCCCTTTGAAGGATGTGGCTAAGACTCCTCTCATCTGAATGGAACAAGATCAATCTAAGCTCTTCTGAGGGAAGATCCATATTGCAGATCACCACTGCAATCAATCAAAACTGAGATTTCTTCAGTGGACATATAATCACCCTTACACATACAGAACTGGAAGTCTGGAGGAGCCTGCCTCATCTATCAGGAGATCAAGTATGAGGAAGCAGCTGTCAGAAATTGCTAATGAGATGTACTGATAGAGCTTTATGCATACATTTACTCACCTTAGGTCTATGCAAAGACAAGTGTAAGCTCAGTTATCATTATGCTAATTTATAGCAGAAATTTAAATAATTGTATATTCAGTCCTGTCAACTATACTACTCCGTAGTTGTGGCCATTCAACGAAAACATGACCTCTTTCCACAAGCACCATTAACAAGTTTCATTGTGCCTTCAAAGAAGGCCCACCCCAGTGTGTTTTCCCCAGTTGCAGCCTGATGCTGATTTTGCTACATGAAGAGGATGAGGTCAGCAATTTCTGACCCAAATTTGCCATTTTTTGGTCTTCTTTACTAGATCAATGATGGGAAAGAGGCTGGTTTAGCAAAATGTATAAGGCCCTGCCTAACTTCAAGTACCTAATTTGAGCTTAAGCCTAATTTAAAAATAATTTAAATCCAATTTAAATCAATGGGATACAATGTGCCCAAATACATGCAGCGTTAGGGTCTATGTAAATAGGACTCAATGCAATATCCTTAAGGTCCAAGGTTTTTCTTTAGTGGTAGAAAGATTCTAGTTACTGTTATGCTAAGATTCTGTGGAAAACATTCTTAAAAAAATTCTGAACAATGTTCTATAGAAGAAAGCATGCCAGAAAACTGGTATAACAATATCCTTGTATTCTGGTAAGCTGGTAGTACAGAGGCACAAGCCCTACTGATGTTTGCTATCAATCAAACTGTTTGTACAGAGCTCTTCCTATTTTTCTCCATTTCTTCCTTACTGATCTAGTGGAAGGTGTCCCTGGCCGTGGCAGGGGGGTTGATCTTTAAGGTTCCTTGTAAGCCAAGCCTTTCTATGATTCTATGAAAATACAGAAACAAATTGTGAATTGTCATGGTTACAATTCTTTTTAACATGGCATTACTGGAGAATAAGATTAGTTTAAGGAATGCATAATTTGTTGTCTCGATGATAGTCACATTGCTGGATACTGACAAAATTCCGTTAATCTTTTTTTTCTAGCTAATTAGGGTTTCTAAGCCCTTTTCATGAAAGCATATCCTATACATAAATCTAGTACATCCAGAACTTCTGTTGAATTTCTTTTATTATTATTGTATCACTGTTTCAGTAGTTCAGTTTTAGAACTACAGACATAACTATCAAGGAGATTTACAACTAACTGTTATCCCAGCATTTTATTGCTCAGACTGCACTACAGTTCCTTTACAGACTTAACATTTATCCTGTGACTTCAGTTTAAAAGTACAATTTCTGTCTTTCTGTTGGTAAGAGCTGTTTGTATCATGAGATACTGGAATAATTTTTTGCCCACAATACCTTTTTACTTATTTTGGATAGAATTCTGAGTTTCCAATAATAATGATTTGCTGGTAAACTAGAAGTTCATTATCAAAATGCAGTTCTTCCTGCCATGCACATCTTTCCTGCCAACACTGGCTCATAGCGTTGCTGTTCCTTTCCTTGTTCTACATTTCAGAACTTAAGAACAGTCAGTGGAAAGCTACACAAGAAAAAATGTTATTTCCCTTCCCCCTTTTTTAAGTGTTTCTAGAGACTATACTGAAACCCAAACCAAAACCCTGCTTTGTCAGGGGTCATCTATCACTATCTTCAATATTTTAACAATATCCTCCACTTTCCCGAGCATTTTTTTCCCCAACTGTTTTTTTTTCTTTCTTTCTACCTACATATAGCCAAATTAATCCATATCCTTTTTTCTCATCACTGTTACTAATCTGAAAAATTGGATGTTTCTTTCTAATCTACCTATTCCCTCTCAAAAAGGAAATATCCATGTGGCTTATTCTTTGTGCCTTAAAAAATATTTACAGCTCAATGTTCTCCTTGATACATAGTTCACCTGCTGTTTTTCCTGATGCAATCTTTCTCTGATAAATCTCTCACTGAATACATTACCGGTTCAACATCTCATTAGCAAATACATAAGTGTGAGGGGATGTATGTGTGGTCAAGGTGTGTGAAGATTAAGGAAGGTAAAAAAAAGACATTAAAAAAATATGCACCTCTTTATGCTTCTGTAAATTACTATTTTTACTACTCATTTGTGTGTATAGAAAGTGTATACATGCATATGAAATAACTCAGAATTACAATTCTAGAGTGAAAAGTAGTTATTAAGAAAGAGAACATAATTTCATTATGAACAGGGGAAATAATGAGGCCTGGCTTCCTATGGATTTATGTCCTTTGTCTTCTAAATCCTCTCTTCTGACTGCATTGCTCCCAGTTCCTTCCCAAGTCTCCTGTGATGATCCTACTGGCAAGAAATAGCACTTCCTGCAGTTAATATACAGCCACCAAAGAGAAGTATATAACAGCTGAATCCTGTCTGTCTTTCCCTCTATTAAAGCACTAATTTCTTTCTTTCCCATACAGCTGCTGATTTCCAGAATGTGTGCAGGAGCTTCAGGTTTTTATCTGTCTTTCAAATTTGTCCTCATCTGGCCAGCATTTGCTGTGGTAAAGGAAAGTTAACAGACATGTAGCATTATTTAAGATGTCTTGTTCCTTAAGTACCGAATTAAACATGAGATCAAATGAAAATATATAGTTTGTGTAGAACAAAGTAATTTTGGAGCATCAGTTATTATTCTAAGAGGCTTTTACTCACACTATAATAATTACTGAGCATAACAAATAAATAAATTGCTAGTAAAAGGATGTACAACTCTAAGAATTTTTATTTTATTAACATGTCTGAGCATCAAATACAAAACAACCACCTCATTAACTGTGCTGCATAATGGAACTATCAGAATTTACAGCCTCTAAACATACCCTTTAGGCAGGACAACACTTGCCCTCATTAATACTAAGCCAGTGAAAGCAAACAACTGGTAAGCATGGTAATAAAAAGGTAGAAACAATGAGCCCTCAGCCCCTGAGGGAGAGCTGTAATATATTGCCAAAAGAGGATCTGAGAACTGAACTCCAAGTGGATGATAAAAGTCACTGCTTTTATGGCACATCATTACTTTTTTCCATTCACTTAACTTCTCTGCATTCCAGAAATGGTCATTTTCTTTCTCCATCTCAGAGGAACTAATGACTTCATCACTCCCCTTACCCCCTTTTTCATGGTGTTCTTCCTTCCTTCTGTTCCCACCAACTCTATTGTCTGTACGCAGGGCAGTCATCCCCACTTCTACCAGACCAAATAAGCCAAATTTTTCTATATGGGGAGGTCTGCAATTAAGGTATTCCTCCTGTGCATCTATATCAGACTATTCTTTTTCATTAATAAAATATTTGAAAAATTACAGTCTTATATTGTTAAAGACCCAGTCTTTAAATAGAATTTTTTTAAAATGAAGAGTTGCATAACAATCCCTCCAAAGTATGTACCCAGTGCTTCCAAAGGTTACAGAATGTCACCTTTCCAGTTGAATCAGTAAGTGTGATAGTTTGTGTGTGACAAGTAGCCAGAGAAAAGAATATAAAAATTTTATAATAAAATACTGCTCAAAAGAACTCAGGCAGGTGTAGACAAAATGGAACTCTTAAGGAAGCATAAAAGTTCACTAGCTAAGTATTTGTCTCTCTTTGCTATTTCATAAATAACATTAAAATATAAGCCCTGAATCCATGTAAAAATAGACTTGAAATGGTAAAAGGAGTTTGTAGTATTAATGGATTAGAAATAATTAATCATTCTAGCATATTTTTGAGCACTGTGTCAATTTGTTTAAACTGTTTCAGTGCCTAAGGTTCTCTAAGTCACTGTTGACTACTGTAACTTATTTTGATGGTAACATAGCTGAATGCAGGGGATTTCAAGGTGTTTACTAGATTATTCAAAATTAAACAGCTATAAATATGACAACCGAAACAGTGAAAGGGATGGGAATAGGATAAAATGCTCTGGAAATCATCTGTAGAAGTATGGAGACAAGTAAATTTGAAGGCCTAGACCCTTGTGGTATTGAAGCCACAAAACTCCTCAAGAAGAAATGACCAGAAAGTTAATTTTAAACATAATTCACTAAGTTGGAAAAACCTTGCCTGCAGTCTTCTGAAAGTACTGTTATGAACCTGAATCTAAGCTCTGCTCAGCAAAAGATGAGAGCACAAACCTCAAGGAAAAAGGAAGAAAAGTTGACATGAGTCTGAAGGAAAGAATAAAATTATCTGCAGAATTTTATCTGGGTTGGTTGTTTATTTTTCTTTTTTTTTGAAATTACTTCTCTGGTATAAATTAACCTTTTTATTGAATTAACAGAAAGAAATATACCTGTGCTTCATATCACATACTTTACTGGAATAAGCCATAGCTTGCATGAGGAAAGATGTAGCACGGGTTGTAGCTTTTTACCTGATTCTCAACAATGGAAGCAGAAGGCACTTGCAAATACTTAAAGTAAAACACATTATCAAGAATGTATTTCCATTGAAAGGGCAAGAGCAGGAGCAGTTTTGAGAAACTCAATGTTTACTGAAGATTTTAACTCAGTGACGAGAAAGGAAGATGCTGAGACACTGTGGGTAGCTTTTTTGTATCATATACTGTATTTAGTTGTTGATTAATGAGATTTTGTTTGAGGCTGGTAATCGATTAATCTTTACTGAAATTAATAGTGAACATGCAAGGAAGGAATCTGTGAGAGTGGAGAGTGAAAGATATAAGTCACTTTCAAGCAAGTCACGTAAATATGACATTTGAATCTTCATGCTGGTGTCAAAATTGCATGGCTTAGAAGATATGAGATCTAGAAAACTGTAAACTGGGTGGTGACTGGATGGAAAGTAGACCAAGTACAAGGTCCCCAGATATTTCTTCCAGGGACTTCATAGATTCAGAGCAGTTTTGTTCCCCAGGAAGGTCACTTTGAAAAGGCCCTCCAAAATGTAGTCTGCTTGCCCTGGTGTTTCTGCCTGTGTTGGCCCATCGTAGTAGTGATATTTTTCAACTCTGGAATTTCAGTCTTTTCCAAAGCCACGGAGTCAGATTTTCATTGCAAGCAAGTAGCCTGCTGCCAGATTGTGCTGTTCATTTGTTACCGCCAGAGGCAGACTCTTTTCTCAGCATCCTCCAGGATGAACAGTCTGTCAGAGACTACTGTTCCGCTACCTGTTTCTTTCAGGCATTGCAGGACAGTTGGCAACACCTCCTGATACATGTCTCATTGGTCTCTTCTTATCATCATTGCAGAAGTTAATGATCTTATCCATTAATATCTTGAAGGAGACAAACCTTTGAGATACCCTTTCCTCTGCATCAGGTAGTAAAAAACTAAGGGAATTCAACAGAAATTTAAAAAAAAAACCCAGCAGCTGTGGCTTGATCCAAGGTGTCTGATCACAAAGGAGCATTTTCTGTAATAACTCAGATAGCTCCTTGCTCCCTCTGGTTCATCTGTCCATTCTTCGTAGGCCATATAGACTCTGTCAGCATTCCTAGGCATACTGCAGACAAGCTCAACCATGGTTGAACGTATGTGATCATATGGCACATTTTGCCTTGTGTTTTTTCCAGGACATAGGGTTATTATGATGTCCCGACATCTAATACTTCTGCCTTTCACTTCCACACCTCTGTAATTAGAGTGATAATGTGTTCACAGCTCCGTACCAAGGATGCAGTATGAAATTTATTTCTTTACGTATTGATTCTCCCTTTTTCCAACATTCTCTTTCAGTTCTCCTGGCTCTACTTTTATTTTTCATTTTGGTATCTTAGACAGTCTTCTCCACAAGCCAAATCTCCATGACCCCAATTACATCATATTTCTTTTTAACTATTCTGTGTTGTATCTGAAAGAAGCTTGCTAATTTGTTCCTTCTGCTTCTTCTGTTTTTGTAGAAAGAAGTGACTTGCATAGGACTCATGTGCTTTCTCCTCTCCTCACCATTTCTCCAACTTACTTCCTCCATGCTGCTGGGAGAGAGATTCTGCTTGTCAGTTACTGTTTTAGTTTTATCCTGGATTGCTGTTGCCTAAGATTTAACTCTTGACAGTCTATACAGTGCTCCACAAGAAAAAAGCATATCCCCCATATGTTTTTGTTACCATAAAAGAAAAAAAAAAAAAAGAAAAAAGGAATCACTTTTTCAAATATTTGACTACTGATTTCAGTTAAAAAAAATCTTAGACAAGTACATGTGCTTATGTTTCTCCTGTTTTCATTTATTTTCCTCTTCATCTTCCCACTGTGATAATCTATTTGAATTTTTTTTTTC
>VZZY01023011.1:702-35423 GCA_013400335.1 Eurystomus gularis
TGACTGGGCCTGATCACCTGGTATGTGCCACATGATGGCACTATAACCTTCCCTGGCACTGAGGTCAGACTGACAGGTCTGTAGTTACCTGGCTCTTCCTTCTGGCCCTTCTTGTAGACGGGTGCCACATTTGCTAACCTCCAGCCAATTGGGCCTTCCCCCCGTTAGCCAGGATTGCTGATAGATCATTGAAATGGGCTCAATGAGCACTTCTGCCAGCTCCCTCAGTACCCTAGGGATATCCCATCCAGCCCCATAGACTTATGTGTGTTTAAGTGGTGCAGAAGGTCTCCGACCATATCCTCTTGGATTATGGGGGCTTCATTCTGCTTCTCGTCCCTGTCTTCCAGCTCAGGGGGGTTACTAATAAAGACTGTTGCAAGGAAGGCATTAAGTACCCTTTTCCTCATCCTTGGTCACTATGCTTCCACAAACATCCAATAAAGAATGGAGATTCTCCTTAGCCCTCCATTTGCTGCTAAATCAGACAAAATGAAATTAATTAAATGAAATTATTTTTATGTCCACTCATTATGGTAATAATTACGATGTTGCTTAACATTTAATATGTGACATGCTTCCTATTCCTAAGTAGAGTTAGTGGGCTTGAGTTAGTCAACGGCTTCAGGGTGGAATTTTTCTCAACAGTTTTAGCCATCCAGGCTAAGGGGCAGTCACAGAAATTACTAGGTGTGTTCTAACCTCTCTCTATAGCTGGTAGGGGAAACTGGGTATTGCTAGGACACATACATCTTTAGATGGATGTCTTGAGATACCCAACAAAGAGAACTGGTATAAATTACCACCTACAGGCGCCTTTCCCACCAGATACTAGATTTTAGATAGCTGAGGCAGTTGTGTCCTTTCAGGCAAATATACATGTTCTCTTTCTACACACCAGCCTTACTCACCAACATTCTCCATTGCAGAACGAAGTGTTATCACCATCTGCAACCCAATTCACTATCTACGCTACAGCTTGTTACTGTGCAGGAATGTGACCTGTAGCAATACATGATGATGTAACTAGAAATTGTAATGCAGTAATGCTGCCTGAGACAGAAAGAAGCATTCCCAGCCAGCAACACTTCCTAAGTTTTATGTGGTTTTAAGCAGAGCATTTAAGACAATTTTTACAAACCAGAGCTGTGTATTTAAGCCATGTTATGAACCCCTGCACATTTGCCCAGTAATTTCAGCAGTAAACAGCTCTACTTGTGCTGAGGTGCCAAAGCAAGAGGTAACATCAGTCTTATCAGTTCTTTGACTACAGACACTAACTCTCATTAATCTCATGTGCTACATAGCCTGATATGGCCCATGGACTTTGCAATCTTAGTAAAAATCTTCAAACAGCTTTGCATGTGGATATTAATCTACAAAAAAGAAGAGGTCAGCCCAATGTGAAGCTAAATTCTCTGCAGTGTTTTAGAGAACAGCATGAAGGGATTCTACTTCAACACATCTAGAGTTATATTAATTATTAATTAATATTGAACCTTTTACCTCCCACACATCTCCTTGGGAAATGCAGGTTTGAGGGGAGTTGGTCATTTTTTGGTGAGTTCAAACTTTGTAGTTACGATACCGCCATGGGCTTGTTTGCCTGCATAACTCTAATTTCCATTGATTAGTGATGTGACAGGAGGTGTCAGTGCAGCCAAATCTGCTTTTCCAAGGAAAACATTACTTAAACTTATTGCGCTATATATATATTGTCTTAATGCAGTTTTGTAAACTAATTAGAAACAGAAATAAGCATTCATTTCTTTTTCTTTTTTTAGAACAGATCTGGGGAAGGAGAGGGTTATGTGGGCCATGGTTTTTGGATGTTCATTTACCCTTTGTTTTAAGGGCATCTAAAATTGCTGCAGGAACACTCCTTATACGTATTCTACTAGTATTTGTGCCAGTTGTGTATACAATTAATTAAAAGAGATCTTTTTTTATATAATTTACCCCTATATTTTTAGTTCTTTCCCCTGCCTGTCACAGGTTGAGATTTTTCACAGAAAGCAGAGCTTTCCTCCTTGCCCCTGCTAAAGGAGACATAATTCTTCCAAGCCACATGTGTCAGTATTGTTTGAAATCCAGAGACTAGGGCAAAATGTGCTCTTATGTAACGTATCTTGTTCTCTGTATCACTTGCCGTTGCCAGCTTCAGGCTGACAATCACTGATCAACTCAACTCCAGCACATGTCTGAAGTGAATCACAATGTGGTGTCTGATTCCTCAGCAACATTTCACAGGGACCAGATTTTTGCTTTTAACTACAATTTAGGTAAGTAAATGTGAACATACTGTAAGATTCAAATAATATACTTTACATTAGACTCCCAGCTGCAGCCTTATCATATTATCCTTTATAATCTTGGCTCAAAATCCAGAGGGACTCTGGACTGCTTAATTAGTTAATTTCTGTTTTGATTGGAAAGACAAAAGTAAACCTTTTGGAAGTGAATTCATCAATTCAAACTGCATAACAGCCTTTATTGAAATGCAATCTGCAATGTTCTTAAGTCAGCCTCATCACTGAATGTTGGGACTTATCTTAATTATGGTTGGTTGTAATACTGTACTTATATTAATAATGTTCTTATGTTAAAGAGATTTTTTTGACCTTTCGGAGTGCAGAAATCAATGAGAAGTTGATAAAGCCAAGTTCATTGCTGCCTAAAGTAAAGCAAGCCTGATTTGTTTACTTACCTAAGCCTTCATCTGTCAGACCCATTCTGAAATGATTTATAGACCTCTACCCAATGAAATCATTTAAAGTAGATTAGATTCAAGGAACAATCACCTCTAATATGACAAGCTGATGGAGGCTGACAGGTAACCAAGTTGCTCTGGATGGCAAACAAGTTCCTGAAATTCTGATTAAATTAAAATATTAATGGTACCACTGGGAAAATAAGATTGAATCATGTTAGGCGAATTCAGTATTAGAACCAAAATGCAAATAGCGAGTCATTCCGTGTGAAGAAAGCCAGCTGAGGTACCAAGGGAAGTTACCTCCAGTAAACGAGAGAGCAGGAAGTGAATTCAAATGAAAAGCATTGTGTCAAGAGCTCACCTTCACCTTTCTGAGGTCTCTAAAACAACAAGGCCTAACAGGCTCTGGGGTTGGTCTGAACACTTTTGAGAGGTTACATATTTATTTGGACTTGCAGCCTAGTACTAATGAACAACTCCTGCTTTTCTAAGGTTATGAGGTTATTCTTTGAAGCATGGTTCCACGTTCCCCCCCCCCGCCCCCCTTTTTTCATGTTTGTTTAGTTTCTGTTTTTAGTCATTTACATTAAGTGGCTCTGGCTGCACTATAATTGCTATATAACTAAATATATTGACACTGCCTGCTTTGGGATCTGTATTAATTTTGACATACAGGGTAATTAAATGTGTTATTCGTCTCACATGTATTAAAGGAACAATAGATGCCTTATCTGCCAGACATACTGAAGTGTGCAATTACAACATGTTAAGAGTCATTGTGTTTTGCTTCTCAACACCTTTTATTAAGGTTCTTTTAAATATATTTAAACATTTTTTAATGGCAGCTGTGAAGTAAAGACTATCCATCACAGGTAACACTGACAGGATTTATCTCACCTCACTTTAGACAGAGTAGATATCTTCATCTGATATAATTGCCTACCCCATCTGTTTAGTCAGCAGAGAGAAAGAGCTGCTTATAGATTACTAGTCAACTAGTCTGTTTTTTATAGTTGCATTTGGATGCAATAAACTGCAACTGGACATACACACCCCACACCATTATCTGTCTTCCAGGAGGAACAAGCTTGGTGGAGGCAGCAGGAAGCACCTAAAGGAAATGGTAACTGCACTCTCTAAAGAGTTTAAAGCAACAGAGTTGCAGGTGCTATATAAATTATGATGGCAATAGTCAGTCCAGTGAGATCCACAGCTAGGGAAAGAACATGATTTAACAAGAAAACAAAACAGCAGCTGGACAGCAGCAGAGAAGATGACCCTCCTAGAAATCCTTATCTACAAGGAAGGTTAGTTTTTCAGGACCAAAAAAAGATTGTTATGCAGTATGGAAACAGTGGAAGGAAGAACAAGACATGCATGGAGAACTGACCACAGTGGGATAAAAATGAAAAACCTGAAGTTTTTTATCATCTCAGCTATGGGAAGAAAAGGTCATTAAGAGAGTACTGCCAGAAGAATGCCCCAGACAATGGATCGGCTCACAAAGGTGTTTGATGAGTTTTGTGACTGCAGAAAAATTGAGGTGAAGGAGAAACGCAATTTCTCACAGTTCGTAGGTACTGTGGTAATAGGGAGGAAGTTTAAGCTTAGCAACAATGGAGTCTTTTGTTCTTACCACATGTGGCAGATGAAAAAGGTAGAATATAGTAGTGTATAACCTATACTAAGACCATTGCTAGGAAAAAATGCTAGCTACTCAGAAGTTAAATTCATGCCATTAGGGAAAAGAATAGTAGAGCTCACAAAATGCACATTTTATGTGTCTTCCCCAGTGTCTGAAACAAATTCTCACACATCTGTGAATCATTATTTCCACAGTTCAACTACTTCTGTCTATACAATGTGGCTCTAAGATACAGGAAAATCTCCTGTGGCCAAGTGGGCAAAGTACCATGGGAAAGTACCATTTTCATACATTCACTGTCCAGCCCATGATGATCTTGTTAGGTTGTGAATTGTGATGAGACGTTATGTCCAAGGTTTTAAAAAAATAGACCAAATTCTTCATTTCCTCATGATGTTACGAATTACTTTTCTCTCAGATTTTCAGCATGTTTCATCAAGCCATCATTTCATGAGGGCTTTGAATATTATTCAGTGTCCTTAGGTATCCAATCAGATACCAGGTTCTTTGAAGTTTTCATTTTTAAAAGGATTGACCTCTAGGTACACCTCTTAAGTGTAAGTAATGGAAGTGTGTCTATAAGGTATTATTTCTGGTCTTGCTATATCTCTGCCATTCAGGATATTAACTACTTAGTCACTAATTTTGATTTATTTACTATTACTGGCTGACACATGTTGTCATACAGGACAACTCTAGAAGTCCTGTTTCTCTTAAAAGCTTTAAAACTAATACAGTCCAATATTTTTATAGTTAGCTTTGATATCACTACACAATTAATCTATCATTACATGAAAAGGAGCAAAGTATCTGTTATGTGAAATCCAGGGCAAACAGAAGTGCAAGCAGGAGGTAGAAAATCTGAGCATTTCTCTAGTAAAAGCTCAAGCAAGAAAATGGGGCAAAGTTTCAAGACACTTCATCCAAAAGAGCAACCAGCATTTTGAGAGAACTGAAGTTGAGAGATCATGCAAATCATTGTTCCAAGTTTAAACCTTCCCCCTGAATTTCCTTTTAAAATTTGAAAAATGTAATGAGACAGGAGGAGTAATGTCTGGGTGCTCCCTATGAATGTGCCCATGAGCACACCCTTCCTTCTCCTTTCTAGAAGACAGGTAATATTCTGACTGCATTGTAAAACATTAAGACTTGAGTTGTCTCCCATAACTGTATTCTTCCTCTGCATTCTCACTTTCTCTCTCTCTTTCTTTCCCTACATAAATCTAAATAATATATATCTGTACATGCAAACATAGAAGTGCGTATATATTTAAGTGTGTATGTGCCTGTCCATATATAGCATGGATATATCTTGATAACTGTCCATCTGCCTACCTAACTGTAGTGGCAGAGATTAGTTTGAATACAGATGATAATGTTCCACTGCTTCTATGCAGCATAAAACTGAGAGTATTATTTGTATCAAAAGCAATATACCCCAAAAGATCCGATGGTTGTTGCTAAATGTGTATCTTCTGTTTGTTGTATATTTGATGGTTGTCTTATATGTAAGATCTTTTTCTGTCCATTATACAGCACAGATTGTTAGTATATGGTTTGCCACATGGTTCCTATCTTTTAAATACCCACCCCATGCATAGACGGAAAGCATTGAAAACATGTGAGTAGCTGTTGTTGACACTTGGTAAATATGGAATCCATATATTAAAATTGAACATCAACTATGCAGGCCTGAATTTCCTGCAGCTTTTGTTCTAATGCCCTAGTAATGTTTATGTTATCAATATTAGCTTACATAACATTTGGGCTTTGGACCTAAGGGGTAGGTAAGATTAAACTGCTTTCCATTCTAGCAGAAAATTTGCTAGCTTTGCCCAAAGCTCCAAACACTACAAGACTGCTTCATGGAAATATAAAGAGGGCCTACATTCATAAAAATATCCTAAATTTCAACTATTTTGGCCAATGACCCACTGTGGTGCATTCCAAACAAATAACAGTCAAGTGTTATCTCAAATGGCAGATTTTTTTGTCTAATCTCACCATCTTGTGATTTGTCTTGTCACTTATGTCTGGAATATCTGTGTGCTTCACATAAAATCAAGCACAGTAGCCTCAAGGCTCCTTCCTCATGGAGTTTTTTCCTTGAAACCAAATTCAGCTTGAAAAGAAGTGTTTGTTGACTGATCAGACAATGTTGGTGAGAATCACCAAGAATACTGGAGCTTTCAAAGTGCCTTTTGTGGAAAAGTCTCACTTAAATATGGGGGCTTCACAGCATGTCTTAAAGTAGACAGGTTCTGGATCCACCTGGGCTTGTCTCTTATGAGAGCTTGGAAACAGGGAACACACTGCCCCTTTTCTTCAAATGCTCCACCCTCAGTTTTGTGATCTACCTCAAGAATTAGACTTGACTTTAGCTGCAGCTCATTCCATAAATTCTTGTGCAAATTAAGACTGAGATTAGAATGAAGAGCTGGCATCAAAAGACGACTGTCTGTTATAAAAATTTGAGCATAAGATTACCAGAGCCAAAGGTGTGAAGAAATGAGACAAGCTGCATCAGCTATAGACTTTTGCTTAAGTTTTATGTTCAATTCAGTGGTTCAAATCAAAACTGCAGTTGGACAGGCAAGACATGACACATGCACACAAGCTGCAACCAAATCATTGTCTGAATGGAAAGGACAAAGTGCCCTGTGAGAGGAGATGGAGGTGTTCAAAAAACAGGTAGATGTGGTGCTTCAAGACATGGTCTAGGGGTTAGGGAGATGCTGGAGGAAGGTTGGACTAGATGATCCTAGAGGTCTTTTCCAACCTAAATGATTCTATTCTATGGGAAGATGTGTTGCTATAAATTGGTACTCCTCTGTTGTTAAAACACAACAAACACTAAGGAGGAGTTTGAGATTTTGGATGACACTGACAAGTTAATGGGAGTTGGAGACAGCATCTCAAGCAGTTTCTGAGCTTCCTCCATGCAGATTGACCATATTCTGACAGATGATTGCTCTTCATCCACCTGTGCTGTCTTCAAAGATGTAATGGCTAGGACTGGTGAGGCTGCTCTAAAGGCTGAGACACACAGCTGAGCATCAATGGGACAATACCAACAGCCAAGCCCATAGCACTTTGCTTTCCTGTCCAGAAGTCTCCCAAGACTGTTAAAGAGACTGATATTTGTCCCTCCTGTGGCATGACTCAGGCATCTGGGCTGTACCAGGGTGTTGCATGTCAGCTCCCAGCATCCTGGAGAGAAGCAGCAGCACTGCTGGGGCAAAGCAGCCTTTGTGCTGTACCACTGGTGCTTAACTCCCCATGGTCCTCTGTGTATGCTCCCCTTGAATGATGTGTGAAGTGATTGTCTTAAGGCAGTGGTAAATAGACATCTTAAGATTTCAGTCTTGTATACACTTATTTACTCCTTTATCTTGTATTTATTTGATTCAGTGACTTAGGATGAGATGAAAATCTGAAAGCCAGGGGGTTTCAGGGATCAAGAAGGAGGATCAGCAGCCAGGCGGGAGCTGAAGTGGATATCAGGCTCTTAGAGTGGTGGTATGGGAATGACTCCCTTGTTCAGCTTTGGATTTCAGGCAGGATCTAATGCATTTGGGCAAGATCAAACTTGCCATCTTTTCCATATAGGAAAATCAAATGGCAATGTTCACTGCCAGAGCGATGTGGAAGTCAAGGTTCTCCAATACAAGAAATGTTCTGTGCAGTTCTGAGGGTTTTTTCAGTGTTTTTTACCTATCAGAAAACAAGGGAGGTGAGATTCTATGTAAATATGCATTCAAGATTAGGAACTACAGAGTATTACTTCTCTGTCTTCAGTGTTTTGGATCACAGGTTTGTGGTAATAGGATGACTACAAAATATTTCATTTTTCCCTCTCAAAGATCAACTTCTGAAATCTCAAGCTGCCACTACATGTTGTCAGTTTAGAAAATAATTTTTAAAACTACATCCAAATTTTAGGTATGATCATTCTTCTATTTGGAGATTCAGAAGGATAGGCTCAGAGCTACAGCTGTTAGTATTCACAATGACTATGCAATGAGATATTTACTAAATATGGAGAATAAATCGGTTGAACTATCTGATCTACCTCACCCTTTTCAGTGTTAATTGAGATAAAAATAGTATTTTTCTAATCTTATTCCTACAAATGCTAAAGCAGTCACAGTATTGGCTATTCAAGACACCACATTCACTCTTCCAGGGTAAGATATAAAAGGTGGAGAAATGTGAGCTAAACTGATGCTGTACTTTAAGAGCCACAGGCCAACCAATAGAGATATCTGCAAATTTAAAAACAGTCTTAACATTCGGTGTGAAATATTGTAAGACTTTCCCAAAAGTTTGAAAATTGCTTCCTGCAGAATTGTTGGCAAACTTCAGTTTGGTGCAAGATTATTAAGGGGTTTTGACTTGCAAATTCTTAGATAGTTCAAAATTTCAAAAACTGAAATAAGGTTACAACTTCAAAAATATTGCTGCTCCTCAATTTAAACTTTACAAACAAATTTACTATTACCATCTCTGAAAAATCCTTTTCTATATGTCATGATTAATGGAGCAGATGGAGCTCCCTTGGAGAACAAAAGAAGTCTCTCATTAGAAAGTTTCTCAGTGCATGCTGCACATGACTATCCTAAAAGATCAAGACAGGCCTGTGAATAGACTTCCAGAAAATGTGTTTACACCCCAGGTTCTCAACTTTCTGTTCTTTTCTATACTGACTGCTTTATGGGTGCTTGACCTTGAATTTTTGGGTGGTAATGATTCATGCTGATAGGTCTATTTTACCTCAAAACCTCTACTGTAATATTTGATGCTTTTCAGATAATTTTCAAATATTTTGTTTAAATCAAAATTTTAATGTAAGCATAATTTTTAAACATTTTTAAAAGTACATAATTCAGACAACATAACCAGAACAGCTGAGGTTAAGCTTCTGAATGCAAAAACCTGAAGTCAGGTATTTTAGTGGGACTCTCTCTGCTAAAATTAAATCGATTAGTTAACCAAATTGCAGGTTTAGTCATATATATCCATAAAGCTAGCTCTGGTCTGGTTGCCATATTAATACAAGTCTGTCTGATAGAAGCAACTTCCTCAGACAATTTGAATGTGACCTTTAATTTGCGAACGTTAGCCTTTATTCCCGGTCTTTGATGTGTAACAATATCTAGAATGACTGATACTTATCTAACTGAAATCACTTAGCTGTTGGGGTTTCATACTTAACCTTGATGATTTTGTAACAATTGGTAAGGAGTATCACACCATAGCATGGTGGTTTGATTCAGATTTTGCTGTCTGTAATGATCTTATCCTTGACTGATTAGCAATAAAATGTGGATTTCTGTAGTTTTAGACTGGTCTTCATAGAGATTCTCATGTTCACTAATTGATTCATTAAGATAAATAAACTGTTATATGTTCTTTCCTCTCTCTGTGGATCTGGGATACTTTCAGTTATGCACGTAAATCTTTATGATTTCTTTTAAATATTTATTGTCCATTTATATGCCATTTGCTTCTAACTCTGTCATGACGGGAGCAACTGTTGCTGTCTTCCAGCTGGTATGATCTGTTGCCTAAGCAAGCTGGTTTTCTGACAGTATTGACACTGATTTTAAATACGTCATGCCATTATTTGCTTGTTAATACAGTTTCTAATGGTTGTTTTCCAGACACATGCCCAAGAAAGTATAAGAACTGATTAGATCAACACGCTTAGCCAGATACTGCAATTCTACAGGCAAAATCTGGGGCTTTTCTCAGTACCCTGCTCTCCACTACTCCCATCTGGGGATGCACAATAAACCATGTGAGCTTTAAGGCAACCTCTTGGGTTAGTTCCTTTTCTATTGCCTTTAATTGTACAAGGTCAGTGTGGACATACGGATGTGGCACTCCTGCAGCACCCACCTAAGGGACTCCTGCCTGGGTGCAGAGTGCTTCAGGGCTCATCAGGCCTGGGATGGATGACAGCACCAGGGAGACAGATATCCTTCCCCTGGCAGAGCTGACAGTTCTCTCTCCATGGACATCAACTGGTTCAGCACAGCTGTCTAAGGTCATCAACAGTCCTCCAGCTTCTGTGGCCAGTTGGTCTGCTGAGGATGACAGCAATGAAAGAGCTCTTTGAAGATGTCTTTCATCCCAGTGTTAGTACCTGACACCTAGCCTGTGCCCACACTAGCACTGTCCTCGGTGGTACTGCCCTCCTGAAGTAAAAGAGGCATAACCTCAAAGAATGGTTAAGGCTGGAAAGCATCTTCCCCAAAGTCAGTGGAGAGACACCAGCCTCCATAGGCAGATCCTGTCCCACAACTGGATAATTCACCCAAGTAGATAATTAAAACGAATTGTGTTGTATTACCCTGCCAAGAACTCAAGCAGCCACCCACCACTGGTCTGTCAGTCCCAGAATAACCATGAATCTCATGCCTCACATGCTACAGGTGCTGGGAGTATGTTTTCTGCTGTTCAAACTATTAAATCTTGATCAGCATGATCTTGCCATTCTTGTACAGTTTGGCCCAAGGCCTATGAGTCGCTCTTTAGATATACTGTCAAAGAAATACTGTCATAATAGGGTTAAAAGAACATAGTCCACTCTTCTGCTCCAAATGGGATCATCAATATATAAAACACAGTTAATAGGTACTTTTCCAGCCTGTTCTCAAAAATACCCAGTGGTGGGAAATTGCTTTAGCCTGTGTCCTGGTGTACCAGTAACTTTGACCAGGTTCCTTCCCCATCTGCCCACTGATTACCCTGGGGGTCTTGGGGCAGACCATGTGCTTTTGCACTGCCTTTTCACCCATATATAAAAGGACTCTAGACCCTTCTAAGAATACCGGAACAGACATTGCTCTAACCGTCCCTTGTTATCAGTTTTTCTCGGTTGGAAATAAACCTTTGCCAGTGGTACTTCAGTCAGCAGCTGTGGGATTCTCATGTAGGTGACAACCTGGGCAGCCCCACACCCTGGTACCAGGGATACAAATTCTCTGTGCTTCTTACCCCTGGCTGGCACGTTTTGGACTTTTTCTTTTTTTTCTTTTTAATTATATTTTGTGTTCAGGAAAACAGGATGTGATTTAAGAGGGGTTCCGATAAGAAAGCTGGGTACATCCCAGTTATCTCCAAATTCTAGTCCATAGACATTTTTGCATTTGCCTGGTGCTTATTGCAAGGGCAAAGTGGAATAGTCTCTAGGCTTCATTGCAATATAAACATCAAATTCTATTATCGGCAGTCACAGCATGGTTTTACGTTATAAAATATAGACCAGAGCTGCAATAATAACTGTAGAAGTATAGAAAGTATAAGCAATAAATATAACTGTAACTGAGAAAGCAGCTATTATATCCATCTCTGCAGAATTCAAATCAGTCTCTTACTAACTTTGCCCATTGTTTTCCATGACCCTGTGCCTGATCTTCTGGTAATGGCTCCATTCATCATAATGAGATCAAATGTCCTGGAAATACCTTCTTGTCCAGATGGAGAACATTTTTTAAGTAGCAGGTATATGAAATACATATATTTGTATATTTATGTGTATGCTGAAAGGTAAAATATTCATAACCCACTGAAGAAAGCTTAGACCTTTCTTAAAATAGGGTAGCTTTAATGAAAATAACTGTGATATGAACTTTGCTTCCAGCTTCCTTTGGTAGATTAAAGGAAGAACATAGAAATAAAGACATTAACATGTTATTAATGTTTATTGTTGAAATATGTATATATGAGATGTGCTCCTTCATACATTATGTAATGTCTAAATTACACAAATGTGTGGGAGTTTAATAAGTCGTCCACATGGTTTCATCTTTTAATGTAATTTTGCTACATTCTAAATGAAGCAGAGAAAAGTCACTACTTTTAGCAATTTTAAAAATTGTTCTACATGTGAAGGAAGCCGAATAGTAACACAATAAAAATATTGTAGGTAGCATTGCATTAAGATCATGAATTGTTTTTTTCTTAATAAAAGCAGGGTTCATGGAGAACTGAAGCAAAACTGTGTTTAAAAATTATACAAATGTCCAACAGAGGAGAAGGAAGGAAGGTTGATTAGCAGTAAATCTGCAACTGAAGTATGCTGTCTGTAGAAGGTAAATTATTTCCTGTCAATATCTGTACCTTTTTTTTATTATTATTTCCAAGTTATTCCAAGTAGTGCATTTATTGAGCCACGGTGGTGAGTGCTGAATTGATGACAGAGGTTTAGTGCAGCTCTGGGCAAGAGTTGAAGGAGGTATCGGGAATGTTTCAGGATAGAACTGAAGAAACAAAATGCTATTTTGAAGATAATGCTGCATGGATAATGACTACAATAAAAAATTTTTTTTGGTGGCCACTTCAGAGTTTTGAGCACTTTGTAACAACTCTTGGGAATTTTAAGCATGCCATCTAGTCTCATTATCTAATTACTGTTTTAGTAGATGTCCTTCAAGTAGCAGTAGACCTCGCAAAGCACATGCTTCTCACAACACTGGGAGAAATGGGAAAGGGGAGATTAATAATTCTGACATGGATTAATTGATTTGTCCATTTGTTCTTAGTTTGGTTTGTAGCCATGAACATGTACTAACCTCACACAAAAGCTGTTGCAAATCACAGTGACTCTGTTGTGACACGAGATCTGGATTAGAGAACTTACATATCAACTGATGTGGAAGCTCAAATCAGAGGGTGTGTGGTCATCAATTTCAATGACACTGCAAAGGTGTTTTTGTATCTTCCCCTATCCCAGTCCTTAGGTTTGGTAAAAGGGAGCAGATATCTACATGAAACCAAAACATGCTTCAGGGTCTCATCTCTATGAGAGAGAGATGAGAGAACTCTTTTGCTAATCCACACCTTCTTAGAGAAAAGTAGCTATTTTAGTATTAAAAGTACTCAGGGCAAAATTCAGTCTTTGGATGCACATTGTAGTTCTTTTATTGATTTCAAAGGGAATTCAGCCTATGGAAAGTCTATAGAATATTCAGAATACACTGCAGGCAAAAAAAAACAACCCAAAAAGTATTTGGCTTAAGTAATAAGTTAAAATTTATTGCTTTTACAATCTGTCATGATTTCAGAAATATGGCTTGTCCTACATATTCCAAATTTGTCATAATCACCAGACTAATGCAAGAACGAGGATTTTTATTAGGCCATACTGTAGTTTTCTTCCAGTTCTTGTCTGAGTCTCCGTCCTTCAACCACATGATATCACAATGTATCAAACAATAAGCTCAAGATAGCATAACTGTTCAATGGTGAACGAGCAGGGAGTGCTGGCTTTCAAAATGCAATTCAATCTGAAAAAAATGGAAAAGCAATTATGCCTACAAAAAAAATATTCTGCATTTAGTGAAGTCACTCAGAGCTTTTAGACAATATTTCCTCCTTCTTTCTCTTTTCGTTGAATATAATCACCTAATGGAGTTATGTCCCCTTCTGTTGGGGTGATTCTATGGAAGTTTGATGTCTTAGATCAAAGAAAACTGGAGGTGTAGAATTAGCTAATATTTTAAAAATAGATGTCAGTAGAACTTTTTAATCATTGTAAGAAGTTGTTTCACTTAGAGTTTAATAAAAGAGTCTTAGATTAGTGGTCTTTTCCTTTCTCTGTCACAGTGCCCCCATCACTAATTATCACAAGGCTCCACCACCCTTGTCATTAAGTTCCTGCTAAGGTAATTGGGCAATTGGAGGCAGTAGGTTGCAAACATTGTGAAATGTTTCAGCCATCATTCTGTACAGTGACAAAGAAATTTTGTTCTGCTATAAAACTGCCTACCGTTTCCTCTCAAGGATAAGGAGTGGTGGGGTGGTGGTGAATGCAGATGTGACAAAATAACCTCTATGAAGGCAAAAATGGCACATGAATATATAGAGGAATCTGAAAACATGCATCAGGAGCCATGAGGAAAAAGTCTCACAGGTTCATGAGTGAAGCAGTTTCAGTGACTGCCATGCAGTAGAGAAGGCTGGGGAGGGGAGGGCTGAGGGTGCTGCACAGTTCCTGGCTGTTCATGAGAATGGACAGGCAGCACCTTGGGTGTGTTTCATCTGGTTAAAATCCCTGCTTCACAAGCTCTGAAGAAGTTAACAACAATGCCTTCATTCCCCTCTGGTTTGTGTGTTTCTTCACAGCTTAGGATCCATCTCCCAGGATAGCCTAGCCTTGGGGAGCCTCATACCAGGTCATAACATCACTTCTTCAGCATCTTAGGACAGGGACCATGGCTCTGAAACTCAATATATGGGAAAGCAAACAAGCAGGAATAAAGTAGGTTCCCCTTCAGCCCAACCCAGAGCAAGCAGACCTTAATACAAGGAATAGTTCCTCAATGTGGAAGAAGAGCAGAGAAATTTTAATTATCCTCACTGAGGCATAAGATTTTACAAAGCCTACAAAAGAAGAATGGAAAGAACGAGAAATTGCCAGAATAGCTGCAAAGAGGGATTGTTCAAAGATGCAACTGAAAAAAATACCTGTACGATAATTAATTAAGCTTCAAAATGTCCCTCTGAGGTAGGTAAGTATTATTAAACAAGAATATACAGAATTAATTAAGGTTTGCAGGGAAAATAAAGGGCAGGGAAAAAAAGAAAGCTGAACAAATTAATGCTTGCCAAAGGGGTAAGGAGAATAAGACTCCTACAGACAGAATCAAGGAAGAAACATATCGTAGTAAGAAAACATACCCATTAATAATGGAGCCATTATTGGAACTGATTGCCAATGCTTCCTTCATTATTAGGGCTGATTGCCAATGCCTCCCTAAGGGAGGGCAAAGATGCCAGACTCTTTGCAGGGAGGAGGAGGAGGGAAAGGCTTTACATCCTCGCTTAGCTTATCTTTTCCTCTATGCTGACATTCTGTCAGGCGATCACCTCATTTTCAGGCTTCCTTTGGGAAGTGTTTTAAGGAAAGCTGTAGAGACGCAGAGGTGCCTCTGGGACTCTATCCCTTAGCATCAAGACTCTCCTGGTAGCACAGAGATAAAGTACATTTCATGCAGGTTTCATGGGTGCTGCCAGTCTAGTACCATAGCTATCACTGCCAAGAGATAAGAGAATCACCAGACCCATATCTCTTTAAATTTCAAAGGTAATTCATTACACCAAGGCTAAGCACCCCTATTAAAAATAAAACAACTTAAACCCGAAAAGTCTATGTGCAATTTTCTTGGCGAGAGGAGAGACAGAGCCTAGTATATCACCCATCATCACTTAACATACTGAAAAAAAGTAGAATGCTTCTAGACAAGTGTACTGGGATGGATATATTTTCTTCATAGTAGCCCATAGGCGCTGTATTTCAGATTTGTGACTAAAACAATGTTGATACCATACTATTGTGGAGCAGTGCTTGCATAGTGTTGCAGTTTTCTCTTTTTGCTATACTTCTCCTTCCAGAAGCAGACTGGGGATGGGCAAGAGTTTGGAACTCTGAGGTCTAAAGAAAACATTGGAGCAGTATTTGTTGAAGATGGTCATCTAACTAATAGGGATTGAAAAAAAAGTGAAGGCATTCAATGTGGTTTTTGCTTCAGTCTTTAATAATACTGATAGACCTTGGGCTGCCCAGCCCCTGAGTTGGAGGACCACAAGTGTGGGAAAAGTGATTATTCATTTGTGAACACTGAAATTGTAAGGGGTCAGCTGTATCAGCTGATGGGGATCTGATGGTATTCACCCAGAGTACTGAGGGAGCTAGCAGATGTTACAGCAGGACCACTCTCGATTATCTACCAAAGTACATGGGAGTCTAGGAAGGTCCCTGCTGATTTTGGAAGCTACCCCATGTTATTCCAATCCACTAAAAAGGCATGAGGGAAGACCCAGGAAACTACAGGGCTGTTACTCTAACCTCAGTTTCTAAAAAAAATTATAGAGCAGATTATACTGGGTACTATCAAAAGGCATTTGAAGAATAATGAAAACATCAGGCTCAGTCAACAGAGGTTCACAAAAGGAAAGTCCTGTTCAACTAATTTGATATCCATCTATGATAGGGTCACCCTCCTACTGGGTGAAGGGAAGGTGCTGGATGTAGTTTCTCTGGATTTTAGTAAGACTACTGCTGGCTGGTGGACAGTCATCAATGGTGTTCCTCAGGGTTGAATTCTAGGGCTGGTTCTATTCAATACATTTATCAATCATTTGGATGCAGGTGTTGAATACACCATTAGCAAGTTTGCTGATGATACCAAACTGGGAGGTGCTGTTGACTCTCCTGAGGGGCAAGAGGCCTTGCACGGGGATCTAGATAGATTGGAGCATTGGGTTATGATTAATACGATGAAATTCAACAAGTCCAAATGCCAGATTCTGTATCTAGGATGGAGTAACACCAGGCCCAAGTATAAACTGGGACAGAAGTAGCTGGAAAGCAGCCCTATACAAATAGATCAAGGGATGCTGCACAACAGCAGGTTCAACAGGAGTCAGCCATGTGCCCTGGCAGCCAAGAGGGCAAACCGCATCCTGGGGTGCATCAAGCACAGTATAAACAGCCGCTTAGAAGAGGTGATTATCCTGCTGTATTCAGTGTTGGTGCAGTCTCACCTTGAGCTCTGTGTGCAGTTCCGAGCCCCACAATCTAAGAAGGATCTTAAAGGTCCTTGAATGCATCCAGAGGAGGGCAACAAAATTGGTGAAAGGGCTGGAAGGCATGTTCTATGAGGAGCAGTTAAGGACTTTGGTCTTGTCTAGTTTGGAGAAAAGGAGGCTGAGGGGTGACCTCATTGTTCTCTACAACTTCCTGAGGAGGGGAATTGGAGAGGGAAGTGCTGATCCCTTCTCCCTGCTATCCAGGGACTTGATGTGTGGGAATGTTTCAAAGAACAATGCCCTTAATAATATGCTTAACTTTTAGTCAGCCCTGAATTCATCAGGCAGTTGGACTAAATGACTGTTGTAGGTCCCTTCCAACTGAAATAGTCAAGTCTTTCTTCTCTCTTCTCTCCTTTTCTCTCATCTCCTCTTTGCTTAAAAATTCAGTTCAATGTTGTTTGACACACTTGTGCAAACAAATTGCAGCTCATTTTTTTTCAAACAGTTTGCTGCAAATGCTCATTTAGGGAATTCATTATTCTCAAATCATGTTTTGATGTTTATAATCATTCACCTACTTATGCACTCAGAAGCCACAATGATAATTAGGAAGATATTGTTGTTTCTCTTCCCCAACTGGATGACCTAACATGAATAGACAGAAGCAGTGCCTCAGCAATTCACTGGGGTTCATCATTCTCCTAGGGAACAAGTGGAGAAAAAGAAAAAGATAAAGACACCCTCAGTAAAGCAGAACTGCAGATTCATTGGGTTTTCATATTTGTCTGCATTTGCAAATAAAAAAACAAACAAACTGTAAAATACTTTCAATAAACATGTAAGAGCCATATACATTATTTTCAACCATGTAGTATGCTTTTCCATTGACAGTCTAATTATAATCACGGAAAGTATCAACCAGGATTTGACTGTATGAATATAGCCTTCCAAAGGATCCAGGCATCTCTAACACTTTTGTTTGCCTGAAATCTGGCTAGAGAACAAAAATAAATGGCATGCATTCTTTATTTTTTTCTTCAAATACACTAACACTCCTGCAGGTAAGAAAACATTGTGAAAAGAAAATCTGGTTATTGGTATCAGAATAGTTGTACTACAGTTATTATAACTTGTACTAGCAAATCTTTACAAATCAGGCTGCATCTTTGCAGAATCCTAAAAGGCAAATAACTGTTACTTTGTATATGATACATATGATTAAGAGGACACGGTAATAACATATGTTTATGGTGCTTTTGTCTTTTTGGTCTAAGAGAGGGAAGAAGTTGATTGCTTTTTTTAATAAATTAAAATGTTTTGTTAAATAATCAACAAAATGTGGGTATTTCTGCTTTCTGTTACCCCAAAATACATTCAGACCCCAAAGAAGATCCAGAGAAGACAGAACTACACACAAAACAGCTACTTATATTTTTATATTCTAAATAGAAAGCAAATTTCTATTTTATTTTTACTTTCTATTTTTAGAAAATATTCATATGCATTGATTATTGTTTATGCTGTTCTTCTACAGCATTAGGTAGCTGCTGCAAGTTGTAAATATCCTTCATACAGTGTATTGTAGAGCAGGGAGTCACACACCTGAGACTTAGACAGCCAATAAGACTTTATTCTTAAAGAATAAGGGCCCTTGTACAAGAAACCTGTTTGGTGTAATTATGGTCTTTATTTCAGAAAAGGAATTTTGTAAGATGTCCAATTTTGTGTGATGTCCAATTCTGAAAGAATGAAAGGATATTCTGTTTAGAAGAGGTAAGCATGTCATAAAAGCCAGCTTTCTTCCTTTCATTCTTCAGAAAAATCTCAGCTTCAGCATTTACAAAATTATTACTGAGAATTCTTTTTGCATTTATACACTAAAGATTTCAAAGAAAGAAACAAAGGCTGGAAAATATTCTTTAGAAGATTTTGGTTACTTTGGTCTAGCTGACATTTCCATGAAAGAATGCAAATTGTGGTTGCATCTTAAAAAACTGTAATTAACAACTTCTCTTTTAAACTTCTAGTTGCAAATCTTGTATATCCTTTGTACAAATCTACACATTTGCCTAATACATTTAAAATTTCAGTAATGATGTGTCTTAGGTACAGTACAGCAAAGTCCTGTATAGTGCTGCAGCTGATTCTCAACACAAATGTTCTGAAGAAAAAGGTTTCAGAATAATTGTAAAATTATTCATAATAATGTAGAAATATTTATGCAGCCATTTTTAAGCATATTACTTTCAGAAATATAAAATAACTTTTAAAAGACTGTTAAGTAAAAAAATCTTCAATGATTTTGCTGAAAAAAAATAAACTGAAATGGTTAAGCTGAAAATAATATTTTTAAATCTAGCTGACTCATATACAACACATCTGTTTAGACATTTCAACTAGAATTCCAATTCTTACTGAACTCTGAAACTAAAATGACTTAACAGGAAACAGTCTGGTTACAACAGCTAATAGGAAGGGGTAAAACTAACTTTAAAAATATTTCTGAGATTTTACATCTACATTAAAAAAGCAGTTAGAGTACACTGCGTAAGCATTCTACATTCTGCATATTCAGAATATTTGAGACAAACCCAAGAAAGTGGTGAGCCAGAGGAAGCCTAAGAGAAAAAGTATCCCTATCAAATCCAGACAAGCCTGAGGGAAGCATGTTTTGCTCTTTCTATTAAATCATAAAGACTGACTATAGGAAACTCTCTTCATTGCACAAACACTGTTTCTTGATCCTCTCCTCAACTTTGTGGATTCAACAGCACTCTTTTGTTTATTTTTCTGACAAGCAACCACTGGACAACTTAGAAGGAGAAGGCAAACAGGAGGAGAATTAACTGTCCATTTCAGTGATGCTTCTGCAGCATGATGATGGCACTGAAAAGCTTTCACCATGAGGAAAATGAAGTTGTGAATTTTTATAAGAAATTTAATGTATTTCCTTTTCTTTGACAGCTTTTGTGGGCCACAGAGACAATGAAATTTAAATTTCTTATAGTGTTTGCTTACATAGTGTGTTCACCAGCATGCAGTACAGACTAAAGGTTGGGAACAATGGGATACGGTGGGGGTTATCCTCTTACATACATCTGAATGTCATCCTCAGGATAACTCTGAATTGATGAGAGTGCCTGATTTAAATACTCTCTCTTATTTTTATTAGTAGAATCATAGAATCATTCAGATTGGAAAAGACCTCTAGGATCATCTAATCCAACCTTCTTTGAACATCTCCCTAACCCCTAGACCATGTCTCGAAGCACCACATCTACTCATTTTTTTAACACCTCCAGGGATGATGACTCTACCACCTCTCTGGGCAGCCTGTTCCAGTGGCTAACCACTCTTTCAGTCAAGAACTTCTTCCTGATATCCAATCCAAACATCCCCTGGCACAACTTGAGGCCATTACCTCTTGTCCTTTCATTAGTTACTCAGAAGAAGAGACCAGCACCAGCCTCACTACAACCTCCTTTTAGGTAGTTGTAGAGAGCAATGAAGTCTCCTCTCAGCCTCCTCTTCTCCAGACTAAACAATCCAAGTTCCCTCAGGCACACCTCATATGACATGTTATCCAGACCCCTCACCAGCTTATTGCCCTTCTCTGCACCAGTTCCAGCACTTCAATGTCCTTGTTGTACTGTGGCACCCAAAACTGGACACAGTACTCAAGGTGCAGTCTCACAAGTGCTGAGTACAGGGGCACAATCACCTCCCTACTCCCGCCGGTCACACCATTTCTGATACAGGCCAGAATGCTGTTGGCCTTCTTGGCCACCTAGGCACACTGCTGGCTCATGTTCAGCTGGCAGTCCACCAGTGTCCCCAAGTCCTTTTCTGTCACATAGCTTTCCAGCAACATTTCCCCAAGCGTTTCTGGGGGTTGTTGTGAACAAAGTGCATGACCTGGCACTTGTCCTTGTTAAACATCATACAGCTGGCCTCAGCCCCTCTATCCAGCCTGTCCAGATCCCTTTGCAGAGCCTTCCTACCCTCAAGCAGATCAACACTCCCACTTAATTTCGTGTCATCTGCAGATTTACTGAGGGAGCCCTCAATCCCCTCATCGAGGTCATTGATAAAGATATTAAACAGGACTGGCCCCAGAACCGAGCCCTGGGGGACCCCGATTGTTACTGGCCACCAACTGGATTTAACTCCATTTACCACAAACCTCTGAGCTGGGCCATCCAGCCTGTTTTTAACCCAGCGAAGAGTCCACCTGTCTACACCGTGAACAGCCAGCTTGTTCAACAGGACATTGTGGGAGACGGTGTCTAATGCCTTACTGAAGTCCAGGTAGACAACATCAACCTCCTTGCCCTCATCCACTAGGCGGGTCACCTGGTCATAGAAGGAGATCAGGTTGGTCATACAGGACCTGCCCTTCATGAACTCATCTTTCCATGCAAACAGTCTCAGAAGAGCCAAAGCCAACAATGATCATGTTTGGAAGAAATCAACAGGCTGTCTTGTGCAACTTTACCATACTGCTCCTCTCTATAGACAAATAAAAATAATGCTAAATTTTCAGTCCCTTTATCACTTTAATCTGCTTTCCTTTTGTAGCCTTGATTGCATGTGGGAATTTGTATCTACGCTTTTAAAATGAGTTTTCTAAAGTATTTTTTGAACTATACACTGACATATCACAGACATAGTCCATGCACCACAGATTTGGAAAGAGAACTAAACAATGCCTGGGTTTCCAAGTAAGTTTATATAAAGCTTACCTTTACATGAAGGTGTAATCTGTAGAGAAAAGCGAAAGAAAAAAAGTTTTAAATTATGCAAGGATCAGCAAGCAGTTAGTTACCTATGCTATACTAAACAGACTGCATCCAGTCATCAATTACATTATTTTGCCCAGATATAATTGTTTTATCTATCTCTGTTAAAATAAAAATTCTCCACAGAGATATCCACCGACTGCCATATGACTATGGTTGCCACTTCAGAGAAACACCATTATGTACATGTAGATTATTTTATGTAAGCGAGCAGGTTATGTATTGTGACCTTCTTCTTCTTTCTTTAATCTCCAATATCAATATAAAGGGATGTAAATTCAGTCAGATCCCTAACTATTGTGGATGCGACACTGTAAAACAAACAGTAATGAGACAAAATAAAACAAAGGCCCAGGTGATGCTATGACAAATGAAAGACAAAGGACAGATTCGTAACTTCCCAGGGAAAAAAATTTAGAAGGCAAAGAGAAGGTAATGTAAATAAATAAATAAATAAATATAGTCAAGAGGTTATTAAGACTACTGTAACTGGGAAGCATAAACCAAGCAGATCAAGAGGCTAAACAAAAGTGAGGTCTCAAGAATCTCTGAGCAAGGCACAGAAATCCCCCTTGCTTTGCAGACAGAAACCGGGACAGAGAGGTCATGAGCAAGACATCACTCTTCCCATATGTAATCTGTCTTGGTTTGCTACTCTATTTCATTTAACCTGCCAATAAATCAATGTATCCTGAATGACTGAAATGGTCCAGGGTGTTGCTTGTTATTACCTCCCATCCACTGCATCTGCTCACGTAACACTAGGAAAGAGAGCTAAAGTTCAACTCTAAGCAGAACATAGTGCTTGTTGACAGGAAAACTGCAGATACTAGAGCGGGGAGAGATCTAGAGTCAGTCAATAGCAAACACTAAGCGGGGAAGTAACTGAATTTCCACCCATCTTCAGAGCTCCCATTCTGAACCAGGAATTAAAGAACAGGTTTCTCCACCTAAATCCCAACCCTAGGACCCTTCACAAGAATAAGCACCTGCCATTATTCTCTGACAGCAAAAAGAAATGGTCATTTTTCTTTCTTTCCTGGATTAAGCTAGAATTTGCTTATGTGGGAGACAGATTTAATTGCCATCTAAGCTTACCAGATTCATGTATTCACATCTTTCATTCATTCATATCTTTGCTTCTAAAATATGCCCTAGACAAAAGACTCTGGGACATCCCCCTCAAAGCTCACCTGTCTGCTCTTGAAAATGGGTGGCTAGCAATTGGGTCAAAATCATGGGGCACAGTGCAAGTAGGAAGGCCTGAACTATGGATCCCATTTCTACTTGTTTAACTAGAGTCCCATCATCTCAAAACCTGGCTAGGTCTCTGACAGCTTTGTCTGCTCTCAGAGTCTAAACCACATCAAATTCCCAACTAAAAGTCTCTGATTCTTTAAAAATACAAGTCTGGTGAGAGCTATCTCTTCCAGAACATCTGGTGAGCACCCAGGATAGTCATCCCTGCGCTTCATATAACATCACATGGAAGTGAGAAGTAGTCAGGATGTGTGTGCTGAGCAGAAATATCTCTGTTCACATGAAAGTCATTCAAGCAAATAGCTGGTGCTGTTCTATTATTTGCAAGCATGGAGTTAAACTGGTATCTGGCCAATGGTGTGAAAATAACTGTAGTCTTCAGTGTGCTGTCTCATATACAAATAATGTACATTTTCCAAGTGAATTTATTTGAATGCATTGGTCTCCATTTTTAGTCATTGTTATCACCATTTCATGACAGTTGTCACAAATGATTTAGTAGATGTGTATGTGTTCTCTCAGCCCTAACTGTAAAGGACACATTCAGATCTTTGTAATAGCATATGCGCCACAATTTTTGGGAACAAATCCATCCCTATGCCATATTATATTAAACAGTGTCCTATTAATAATGTTATATAATTGGTCATACCCGCTCACATAATAAGTTACTACAGTTGTTACAGCAGAAATGGAGATAGAAAGGAGCCTTACCTGACCTAAAGACATATTTTGGTTGCAGACAAAGTGGATAACTCCTAACTTAGACACCAGAAGCATACATTTGTTTTTATAAGCTGTCACATCTGGGAACAGTAAGCAAAGATGAACTGTTTCCTTAAAATACTGCCTTAATTTAGAAAACTCAAAATTGGGAAAGAATTTTTTAGAAAGAGGTGCTATAAGAACTCTGTGTAAAATATCTATTCAGTGAAAGTTTTCAAGATTTCAAAAATGCTCATTTTCCACAACAGGACAGAAATCAGAAACATTTGAAAATCTGTAACCAAACAAACAAATTAAATAGAGAGTTGTCAGTAAAAGTTGTGAGGTGCTGATTCAGAGAGATTTAAACTTGCTTCTTGGGAGATAAGGTCCTTTAAATATTGTTGTGAGGAAGCACCCAACTCTTCAGAGTTTCTAAAGCTGAGAAAGAGTTTCTGACAAAGTTCAGCTGAAATAGTTATACATTCATTCAAAAAATTTGCTGTGCTGCTCAGCACTTCCTAAACAAAAAATGGTTTCATTCATGCTGAGCCTGAATCCCTGAGCACAATAGAAAAACACCATTTCATTGCTGAGATGTAAAAAGCAAGTAAGAGTCTCAGTGGTTTATCTTTATGAAGAAGAAGAACTCACTGCGTTATAAACCACTGCCACCTTATTCTTCAGGGAATTCCCATAAAGACAAGAAAAAGTTGCTAGGACTGGTAGCAAAAGGAGATCTGCAAATACTAGTAAGGAAATTATAGTCTATTTTCGCTAATATTTTCTAATGTCCTTCCAACATTTAGCTTGCAGGACAGTAAGGCATTAGTGAAAACCAATTAACCCTAACATTCTATAGCAGCATGGATAGACTCAGAGAAAATTGTGGATTTACATTAGAGTGCAACAGTATATATTCCAGTAGCTAGAAGAGGCCAGGAATGTTCTTAAAGGAAGTGGTGAGCCAAGATGAAGAAAATGAGAAATGGATGACAACAAATTCCAGAACTGTGTCATATATGTTTGTGCCACAGTGCACACCAGCTATCCTTTTATTTCAAATTCAAAGTTGAACTTCCCCAGGTTTTCTCTGAAAATGTTTAGGCATAATATGCTGGGTTTTATTATACATTTCTGTTTCTGTTTAACTAAGTAAAGATAAATTCAGGAAATGTACAGAAACTTTTCAGAAATGTTATGTTTCCTGTAATTGCTACAATGGAAGAATGGTATCCAGAGGGAGAGGTTAATTCTGAGATACTGGTGTATATCAGTCTGTACAATAATACAATACATTAAGTAAAGCCAAAGGTGAACCATTTTTTCTTGTCATTTTGATTTTTTAAAGGTTGCTCACAGCCATATTTGGCAAGTCTTACTTAACCTCAACAACAGTTGACCATAGCAAGGCTACTCTGAGAGAGGACTGTGAGTGAAGGTAGTAGGATATAAACCTGTATCCAATTTGGTTTTGAGACTTGTAGCATTTGAAAAAAAAATAGTTTGTGTTATTTGTTTCTTCTTGTGAGTCTTCTGAAAAAAAATCTGCAGAAGCCTAAATAATGTTAAATTGCCCTAGAAGGAGTCTGAATGCCAGATAGGCTACCATATCATGCTGGTATCCTCTTTAGTAAATAAAATGATGGTATGCATTTAGACTTACTATTGTCTGAAAAGTATGCACTGCGGCACAGAGTGAATAAAAGGGGCATGCCCAGCTGAGAACTAGAGCCTCATGATATCCCTATATTCTCACAGGTGTTCTTCCTGTTATGCCTGCTCTAAGAAAGGGTATTCTTTTATTCCTATCTTCACTTCTAGATGTTCAATATTTAGTGACAATATAATGCACATCATATGTTACTGACTGCAGCCAGGTATGGTGCTGGAAAGCTCAGCTGAGGTTTGTTCCCTGAGGACTTTCACTGACCACTCTCCTAGCACTAACAAATGGTGGCATATTTTTGTGATTGAGATTTATGTCCTTGTGGGGCTGATCTAAAACCAGCAAGCTCATTTTTAACTGTGACCTAAGTTACATTTGAATTCAGTCCTCTAGAAAATGAAATACCAGACTCCTAAATTGTGCTAGATTTTAGTCTATAAGGCAGGTTCTCATAGACTGGCTAGTGATCAAAATCTAATTAGTCTGTTTAGTGAGCCTCATATGATCCATTGTGTTTGTTAAATCAAGAAATTATATCTCGGAAATTATGCACTCCTGTAGCATGCCTTATGAACACAGTACTACTGTAGTTTGGGTAACCATTCTCACTAGACTTTGCTTAATAGACCTTATATTTTATGTTTGCAATGAACAACTCATACAGGGTTGAGCCAAGGGCTTAATCACTCTTAATACAATAAAGCAGCACTTTAAAATATTATTAACCTCATCTGTCTAGATTTGGAACTAATAGACCATTGTGTGTGTATTGTCTTTATCCCTGCCAGTTATGTACATATTTATTAATCCACTCTTCCACAGGAAAAATTTCTAAAGGAAAACCAACAGTAACCTTCAAGTGAGCGGGCACAGGTTAGAAGGGCACTAATTAAATGTCAGACTTGACAGATTAAAATTATGAAATTTAAAATCACCGTGGAGCTCTTTGTCATTGTCAAATTAGGAGTCAGTGTGATGAGGAGCACGGAAGTGAATGGTTTAATGGATTGAATGGGAATGTGGCTTAGCAGCAGCCTTTTCTTGAATTCAGATCAGCCTGTAGTTCAGATCAAAGGCTGCTAGTTCAATTTCACATTCAGAAAGAGTTGTAGCTTACCTGCATCAGTAATAGATGTGTGTATATGTATGTAGGTTGCAAAAAAAAAAAAAAAAAAGAAAATGAAGACAAATATGTTTCATGAGAAATAATTTTTGCACAGATGATTTATGCATTTAGATTAGAGTAGTAGCATCATTTTTTCTATTATTTGGTTATGGGGTATTTAATGAGATTTTAAAATCCAAGTGTTCATGCACTGCTCGTTATTTGGTTTTGAAAGCAACTTTTCTGTTTAGCAAAGTACAAGACAAGGAATATTTAGTGCTGGATAGGTTATGTTAAAGAAAACAAGATTAAACTCAAGTGAATGGGCCACATCCTGATGATACCTGTTCTGACATACATTAAGAAGCATGCTGCGGACTTCAACAGAATTTACACCAATACAAATAAATGGTATTGAATAGTACAGAAAATAGGAAATAGGATGAATAAAATGTCATGGATAAAAATATTGTTTACATGTAAGTTTGCTTTATAAGGAAATGCACTTAAATGATGTATATAGTTAAAAGTTTCATTTGCACACCTGTATACATACATACGGATGTACATGCCTAAATATTTTTATATATGAGAAGTGTATCTTTCAGACATCAGTTGTAGGAAATCTAATGATCTGAATCCTGTAAAATAGGTCTGTAGAGTATGAAATTAAGTCATTACTTGTATGTTTGCAAAATTTTCTAAAACCCTTGCTTCCTTTCTTAAAAAAATCAGAAAATTATTACATTATGAAAAACTAAAGATCTCTTCATTCAAACATAGTTTTGAATGATGTAGAAGATAGTATACAGCAGACTGAAATCAATAGGATTGGCTTTTAAACAGGATTTGGAAGTTATTTAAACAGTGGAAAGTCTTTTAAACCATTGGGAATCTTTCTATTGAATTCAAACAATGTTGGATCAAAGCCGAATTCTTTAATCAATATATCTACACTTACATTACAAAAAGTATCAATAAAAATGTCAAGTCATTAATCACATTCATAATGTTTGGGGGTTTCTTGAGACAAGTGATATGTTATGACAAAATTATGCCAGGTAACTCTTGTCTCATGCTCCAGCTTCATTCAGGCACTGCTTAAGACATTTGACAGAACTGGCATCTTCAATTCAAACACTGATTTGGAGTGAGATGTCTTTAGCGTACTGTAAACTCCACAATCAAGGCATCTACCTTCCACCTTGATGTGCACATGCATTGAACGGGAAGACAAGACTGAATGTGAGTCTACAATAGCATTTCTAGGGAATGCTACTCAGTACCTTCATGGGAGATGACTCATATGCAATCCTAGGACATCTCAGATAAATCACTAATCTGTCATCACCACAGGCAGACACAGCAGTTCTTCAGCCATTTCCTTAATTCCCAAACTTTAGCCAAGGTTCCAACCATTCTTAACCAAAGTCAAAGAGATGAGAGGGGCCACATCACAACTTTTCAATAATCTTAACAAAAGAGGACTGTAGAACAATTACACAGTATCAAGAAATGAATTCTTGAAAAAAAGAGAGGCATCAACTATTGTCATCAGCAACAAAATGCGATCTCCTACACATTTTACCTACTGCAGAGACATTACTCCAAAGACGTTTCGGAAAAAATGTCCTTACACCTCTAATACCTCACCAGTCATCAATAAACTAAATTTACTGGAACGAAAAGTGCACGTACCCTCTCTTCCCCATCCTGCATTTGGATAAGCCAGATTAATCAAACGCCCTGATTTCTAACTACAATGTAACCAGAAATTCCAAGAAAAAGGGAGGAAATACAATTTAGCTAATCTGAATCAGACAGTCCAAAGAACTGCTAGTGGATCTTGTGGATGATATGGTAGAGTTATGCACATTTTTAATAGTAAAAGAAACTATAAACTAAAGTCCTCAAAACAAAACCAAATGAAATTAAATGAAACTAAACCAGAATCTCTGTGGAGGACCTAGTAGATTTCCTTGTATGACTTCTACCATTGACCCTTAAACTATACACTAATTCAGTTGCAAAGTCATTTACAAAGGTATTGGGTGAGGAAGAAGCCACTAAGCATAGGCACCAAAGAGGAATGCTTTCAACTTAAGAGGTAGACAACTACGATATTCAAGTGATTTATCTCATGAACAAGAAGCTCCATGGAAGTAAGTATTCCAGTCGCTTTAACCATCAGAGTTAACCCATGTGAGCAGTTTTTACTAGAGATGTCAAAGGATATTGAATTTGTTCTATAAAATGTTAGTCAGCATGGTCACCATAGCATGAGTGGAACAAAGAAAGCATTACACTGAGAAGTGACTTAGTCCTGTCACGGATTTTACTAATTGCTCTCAGTAAACTAGCAAATTTTTGTGTTTCTGAATAAGTAAATAATAATTGCCAGTATCTGCCACAAATTACTCAGTAGCCACTGAATATCTACACTTTAAACTTCAATAAGAATTTCTTCTCTTGTAAGAAATGGTTGCAAGTTTTGCAAAAAAAACAGATACTTCCAGATTTAAATACATTTATATCCACATGAAGTTAATAAAAAATACTAGTCATTCTAAAGAGGTTATGATGCCAAATAAGTGACATTTATTAAAGGCCTTTTCCTCATTTTTCTCTTTTATGAACACTTCCTAAATTATTTTTAAAATGCCAGAGATTCCTCTTGAGTTCAAAATTTTCATTTGCCAGAGTCATGCATTATTTATTCATTCTGAAATATCACAGTGACATACATTTCCAGTACATTACCTCATCAAGGGTTGCAAGTCACTTAGAAGACAAAACCTTTGGTGCTGCTGTGTGTTGGCCTTATTTTAAAGGGGGCTGACAAATCCCTCCTTGAGAAAAAACATCTGTTTGGTAAATGCGTGAGAAGAGCCCCACACTGATAGACCTCAGCAAGACACTCAGAGAAGATGCCAATGGCGTTGGCCAACACAGGAGGCACCTACACAGTGACTGCTCATGTGGGACAGTTCAGTGAATCATCTCTTTCTCTGCAGCTCCCCCAGAAGGGACTAGGCCTTTACATGGCCCTTTACTCAGACTCACTGTCCTGGTTTGAATTAGAACACAACTAATTCTGTTCAGTGACTTTACTTTTCAGTTCAGTCTTTTCTAAGCAACTGCACTGTCTGAAGTTAACGGCATTTTTTTGCCGGAAGTGTCTGTTTCTCGCTGTGATAAGGCTCCATGTTTAGAGTTACTACGAAGTATTGGTGTGCAGAAAGGCCCTTGCTTACTTGCACAATTGCAGACCTAGGTCACTTTTGAGGCTTATGTACCATGTTGCAGGGTGCAGAAAGTGAAAGGCCACACCTGTGGGCAGGAGCGGCCAGGACAGGTGACCCTAAACTGACCAACAAGGTATTCCATCCCGTATACGTCATATTCAGTATAAAGCTGAGGGATCATGAGGGTCCATCTCTCTTCTTCAATGGCAGGCATTTGAGAAGGACTTCAATCTCTATCCATGTGTTCCTAAATTCAGTTTCAGAATCCAGTTCCTGAATCTGGATCCTGTCTGCCATTGAGTCCAGTCTGGGACTTTCCCAGTGCCTGCTCCACAGCATCAGTGGTGATGGTGATGTAATTGCCATCAGGCAATGTATTTGTCTATATCCCATTTTATTATTTTCATTAAAGTTGTTTTAGTTTTCTTTCTAATCTGTAAGTCTCTCTCCCTTGTTCCCTTTCTCTTCACCTTTGGAAGGGAGAAGGCTTAACAGAGAGCATCTGTTATAGTTCTGTTTGATGGTCTTGACCCTAAACCTTCATACCCATGGCCAAGGAGATGCAAGCTTGCCGTGGGGTGTGTGTCGGCACATGTTAAGTTGCTATACTGGGTTGTGCAGGTCCACATAGGTAGATTTGTGACACAACTGATCTATTAGTTGACTGTAAGGGGCAAAGGTTGAATGAAACTTTTCCTACAGCTGGGATATTCACCATATTTCGCTCTTGCTCAGAGTCTCTGGCATCTAACAAGGACTGAGCTTTTCCCTCAGTGGACTCTCTGGGAAGGTTTCTCTTCTCTATCTAGCTATTTTATTAAAACTTACAGGAAATTAGTATCTCAGATCTTTTCCCTCCTGCCAGCTATGGCTGAAATTGGCTGGGGCTTCTGAAGTTATTAAGGAGACATATAAAAAAGAGAGGGGGTGTGCTCCGACCACAACAGGGGGACACAAACAAGGTAATTGCATAGGCTGCATGCATAACCAAACACCATAATCATGGCTCAGAATGGATAGATGGATAGATTATAACATTCAAGGAATATGTTTGTCATGCAGAATTATCCTTTTCAGATATACTTACATGCATTGCAGAACCAGGTGGGTTCCATTATATTCTCCAAGAACCCAATATAACATAGGAGGGAACTGAGTCTTTTTGGCATGTAGCAAGTGTGTCCTGCCAGTTACATTTGGTTACTGTCACTGGATTCAACCTACATAAAGAATAACAAACAACCTGGCTCAGGGAATTGCTGGTGGGACATAATGACTTTTGCCTTTAGGTGACCTGAGCAAAGAAGGTCTACCACTTACTTTCTTGTTGGTTCACAAAAGGGGGCACAACCTGCAATGCTTGAGCAACACACAATTCATGAGCTATTCGAGTACAATTCTCAGGCTGGATGACATTAAACAGCCAGCAACAGGTTTGCGCTGGCATGGAGGCTGTCAGGTATGCTGACATTCAAGCTATGAAAACAAGTGAGCCAGCAGGAGCTTCAGCAAATTAACATTGCTCTGAAATGGAGCAGTAGGGACCCACAGACATGCTTTCTTTTTCTTCCTGAGAGCTATCAAGTAGGTCAGGAGGTAACCAGTACCTGATCTGATGTATCTCAAACAGGTGAAGCTTGTAGAAGGGAACCTGTAGGATCACATAAATGATGTTCTCACAGGTGGTAATAGTCCCATGGAAGTCAGTAGAACTAATTGCATGAATGAGAGTTCACTAATTTACTTCAAAAGTCCCATTCAGGACTGAGGTGTGCTGATGGCCACTCATTTCTGCCTATCCTGAAGATGACTAGCACTTCCAGCAAGCTGCCAACTCTCCCTTGTTCCCTGTAGACAAGGTCAGACTGAGTAGCTTAAATGGTACAACCATCTGTTCAAATGAACCCAACCTGCAGCAAAATGGGGATGTTCTCATTGATTCCTCCTTGGCAGAATGAGATGTTTTACAGAAAGGCAGTTACAAGGGCTGTACAAATAGTAACATCCACCAGTGCTGGACCCAAAAGAAGATGCTTTCCTGAATCAAAAGATAAGGCCACAAGGAAACAACTAGGTCACAGAGAGTGTCCCCTTAGATCTCTGGCAGTGCATTTTATAGGCTCTTCAATATATGTATTGAGCTCCCCCTACTCACACAGAAGGTTGTTCCTGAAATTGAATGTTTCATGATAATGTGTGTAAGTGCTGAACAATCAGATACTAAAAATGTTCATTTAAGAGTCTGTATTAAATGATGATGAGGAGAAGGTCAAGTAAGATTTGTTATTGTGATTTTTAAACTGTCATTCAGATGATTTCTAATAAAGGACAGAAGTGATTGAATTGAAAATCATCTATAAATTTAAAATAATTCCTCTCATTATGACACAAACATTTAGCAGCAAATTGATGTAAACCCTTGAAGATGAAAGAGGTAGAGATAAGGCCACAAAAAACAATCTGTAAATTTGTAATTATATATCCTTAAGGAGCTTTATATCACTACAGAAAAAGAGACATTGCTCACTAAAATGGGCAAACTAATCAGACTGCATTAATTCTAGCACTGTAGCTGTATAGCCGTACTTCTGATTACGGGGCAATGTATTTTTCCTTTTTTCAGAGGCCAATTTGCTAGTACTGATTTCAGTGAAGATTATGTATTAAACCATAAATAAGGTGGATCAGGTCCCCGCTGAGGGTCAGCAAGATCTGATAAAATTTCTTAGACCAGTAAAAAATGTGGAGCTAGCTTAATTGTCTTCCAAAGCTTAAAAATACAAGATAGCATTTTCCAAGAAATGCCAAATAACTTGGAGCTTAAAACTTGATAAAAGTCAACTGGAATTCATGTCTGTCTTCTCTTTTTTTGCAGAAGGAAAAGACAAAGTGCAAAACTTAATACCTTACCAACATTTACAACAGAAATTAAATATTTTTTTAAATGTCATTCCATTGTGAATGAGATTCAATACATTGAATATCAGAAAAAGGCCCCAAAAAAATTCAAGATGACTCAATAATACAAAACGTATTTGTGTAGACCATCCTCTGAGTCTCATGTCACACTCCAAACATGAGAACCATTGTTCCCATCTATCATTCTCATAAATTAAGAACGGATCGTTCATCTGCAAAAATAATTACAATTTCAGTCCTGATCCCAAGGTCCAAATTTGCCAAGCAAATTAAGTGGCCAGACTTACTAGCAGGCTTACTTCAGCCTGATGAATCATGTTGGCTAAGTGATGGTTGTGAGAAATCATATATTACTTTTATCCATCTATCCATCTTCTGTGTATATAAATAAAGCATGTAGTCTCTTTGAATAGATCTTTATGGTCTGTTACTTTCCAGAGTTTGTAAAAAAATTGATCAAAAAAGTAAGTATGAAAATAACACTATCTTTACTTATGTGCTCCCCTAACAAAATTATAAAGCAGTGTGAGCATCCACAAAGCAGTGTGCAAGGGTTTCTTCCTATTTCTTTGAAAGTAATGGGAAGTATGGCCACTATTTTCAATGAGAGTAAACCAGGACGTTTTCCTATAGTGAGTCCAATCCTGTAATTAATTACTGGGGTGTTTTATTCCTACCTTGATCTAACTGTACTATTTCAAGCAGATAGAAAATTTGTGGCTTCATTAATAAAATATAGAAACACAGGTGATACTGGATTCATCTCATCTTAGATCCATCAATTTTGAAACCTAAAATTTATATGAATACTACAAACAAGCCATCCAGGTTCCAGCTATAATGAATGGAAAAAGCAAATCTTCCAAAGATGATGCTCAGGCTTGACAAGGTTCTGAGTAACCTGACCTAGTTAGAGATGTCCCTGCTTATTGTAGGGAGGTTGGACTAGATGACCTTTGGAGGTTTCTTCCAACCCAATACATTCTATGATTCTATGTTTGCCCCCTATTTCAGAAGAGTTCCTTCCTCTAGGTGCCTCCTTCAGGTCTCATATCCTAATGCAGACATACATGTGGGTAATGAGAGTGTTACCTCCTCAGGAAGTCATGATGGGCTGATATGAGATGCCTTGCCTTGGGAACAAGCAGCAGATGAGTGAGAAGGGAATGATGGACCACCAGCCCCCACCACCTGCTGCTCAGGGGAGCAAGCTAGTCACTGTGCAGCAGAGAGGGAGACCAAGCATGGGAAGAGCCACGTATCCATACTCCGGGTGCTCCCAGGGTACTCCTGAGGTAATCATGAGCTTTACCTGAATGAGGATCTGGTCTGCAAAAAATAGTAGCTGCATAGCTTCCGGCTGCCGACATTTAAATTTAAGTCCATCTACGGTCCATTGTATGTAAGCTCCGTTTATTCCATAAGGAATACATGCCTAGATTTAGTTGCCTAATCATAGGTAGGTAACTAGTGCCAGATGAACTCTCGTGGACTGTCAAGACAGATGTAATAGATGTAAGACAGGAATATGTGATAGTTATGCCCTTCTGGACCAGCAGGTAGAGGTCGGGTGGGATAAGCTAGGACATCCCTGATGCCATTGGATGCTTGTTTATGGGCAGCTGAACCAAATGCTAGAGCTTCATTAGTTAAAATAGACACTTGTTTTCCATATAGACACCAATGTGTGAAGATACATTTTCATCTGTGCTCTGAATCACACTCTAAGAGCCCAGGGTCTACCAGCCCTGTGTAGGTATCTCATATAACCTCAGGCACCTCAAATAGCCCTGGATACCCATGTGTGGTGAACCGACCACATGATTTTTCTGCCTTATTAAAACAGTGAGCAAAAAACTCAATTTCCCATAAATCTATTCTGCAATTCCCATAAATCCTCCAGGAAGACGGAAGTTTGATAACACCGACCACAAATATTGAAAAAGTAAACAATCGCTCTCTTTTCCGCGTCACTGCACGAAGGGAGCACATTGCTCCTGCTGAGCGCACCCCCCCCCTCCCTCCGCCGCTGCCAGAGAGGAGCGAGGAGAAGGGGGTGGAAACTGAACTGAGCTGTCAGCGCAGCCCCCTGAAGAAACTAAGCAGTCAGAAAGAAGGGAG
>VZZY01023011.1:52154-81058 GCA_013400335.1 Eurystomus gularis
ACTTTCCTTTTCAAAGCCTTGCTACTGCAGAATCATGTACACCATGAATACAATTACATGAAATTAATATTGCCCATTAGCTTGACACCATTTCTTTTGAACAAATTTCACTTTTCTCTCTCTTGGAATGCAAATAATAAGAATTATTTCATATTTAGAAAACATATTCTTCAAGAAGGTAAGGATCAGCACAGGATTCCCAGAGATTTTTCACATGTTATTGTTAAGAAGAAGTTCGAGATGTACTAATGAAAATAAGCCCAGCAAGGACCAACAGTTCAGGATGTGAAAGCAAGATTCTGTGAGTAAAAACTAATCTGAATGGAGGATAATTGTCTTCCACCTTGTCTCTCTATGTAATGAACTAACAAAATCCCACCTTTCAAATGTACTGTACACTCAATTTGCATTTCCCTTACACAAGCCTATCTTCTGAATGTCTTGAAAACTCTTCTACCAGTTGACCTTCTAGCATTTTGTCTTTGCAAGCACAGAGATTGTAGTGCATTTTCCAGCAGCTGCCAGTTGTTTTTCTTTGATATTTATCATCCACAATCTGCCTCAGACCAGCAAGACATGCATCACAGTCTAATCCAAGCAAGAGTCACAAGTACAATAGAGCACTGGCCAAAATGAAAAAGAGAGTAAAAGACAACGCAACAAAAAGATAACCCAAGATGAAGGACAGCTTTGAATGCTGTGGCAAAGCAAATTTATTCTTATTAATAATAATTTTGATGATGTTATTATAATTATGATAATTATATTGGTAATAATCAGAATATGGCACAGTATAAAAGGATAGAAAGAACAGGCACCTGCTCCCCAATGTTTTCTTGTCCAAATAGATGAATGTAGACAATCTATCAGGAAGTCATATATATTTCACATTTACACTTCCCTGACTCAGCAGAGGCTGAAACCTTGGCCCAACTCTGTGCATGTCTGTTGCTACCTGCAGGACACCTGCAGAAGGTGGTCTACCCAAGCTCAGGCCGTTTAGTGTCCCACCCATTCCCTAAAACAGTCACATTCAAGTCTCATCTTCTCTGTTATAATCACAGAATGGATTTGGATTGAGATCTAGCACAGGTCTCCACACAGGTCTTCATTCACACACGAAGTGAAAGGTAAGTTTGGAATGGAGTGGTCTGATCAACAGCTGTAGTCAAAAAGCTGAAGCAAGTTGCCTGAGTCAGTGACAAAAACAGAAAATAGTATCCAGTTTATCCATGCCTCGTTTCAGTACCACATGCAAGTAAATACATTTCTCTATTTCTCTGTGGTGTAGACCTTACATCAGAAAAGTACATATCCAGAGGGCCTCTTTAAATTAACCTTGGATGAATGCAGAAACTCTGATGAAGTTCTTTAAAGTCTCTATTCCATGTTGAAAGATAAAAAGAGAAAGGATTCCTATTTTTCATACAAATCAGGGCTGTAGAAATGTGACAACTGACTATGAAAAAATGAAATTTCCCACTAACTTCTCACAGAATAAGAAAGTCAATGTGTACATTGAGTCTCATCTCTGCTGTGTATATGTTGCAGTCCTGACCTTGTGAAACATTTGAGGAGTAGAGGAAAAGAAAATATTTTCTGTATGATCCTTCAGTTCTTAGCCCTTTTCTGACACAAGAAGACTTTGGCAATTACGTAAGTCTCCTTCAGCATAGAACATGACATTTAATGCTTTTTCTACAGAACAACCAAGTCACAACAAAATTGTTCCAACTTGCAACCTAATTTGACTTGGCAACCCAGCTTTAGATAGCTAAAACTAAGTGAGATAGCTTCTACTTCAAATGTCTCTGAGGAAGGACCTGTCTGAGTCCAGCAGATATAAAAGCATGGAATTTTCTGAGTGGGATGTAAGGACCTTTACCTTTCCTAGGTAAAATTATATTGCCTGCCCAATATCAATTTGTCGATGCTGACATTGCACTTCCCTGTAGGAATTACTGGAGCTGTAAGTAATGCAAATACTCAGTCACATGTGGAAAGTTGAGAATGAAACTATAGCAGCTCATTTAAGTGTTTGAAGGACAGCACAACTCAACTACTACAACAGAGTCACTCGTCATCCCCAGCAGCACACACAAGACAAATCTGTTTTCTGAAGCAGGGAGGGAAAGCTTTGGCAGACCTCCGTCAGCAAACAGAAACCCCTTCTCTCTCTCGCTATTGTCTTACAGCACTCGGCCTGCCTTCCTCCATCTACCTTGACTCATTCATTGTACACAGGGGTTTGTGGAAGGAATCAGCTTTGGCCCCAAGTTTGTGCTTAGATTCACCCTGGGCCTCCTAGCTGTTGCCAATCCCAGCACGTGTGCCAAAAGGCAACCAGTACTGGCTTGGATGACACAGCTGTCATGGGCTTTGGAGTACCAGAACACCCCTCAGACGCTCCTTGGACACCCCTTTATAGCTCTGGAGGAGTTTTGGGTAGTAAGTCATCATCTTCAGAATAGAATCATAGAATGTTTTGTGTTAGAAGGAACCTTAAAGATTATCTACTTCCAACCACACTGCCACAGGCAGGGATGCTTTCCACTAGACCAGATTGCTGAAAGCCCCATTCAACCTGGCCTTAAAAATTTCCAGGGAGGGAGCATCCACAACCTCTCTGAGCAACCTGCTCCAGTGTCTCACTACCCTCACAGTGAAGAATTTCTTCCATCTATCAAATTTAAATCTACTCTCTTTCAGTTTAAAACCATTACTCCTTGTCCTATGGAGTCCATTAGTCCATTACTCCATGCCATTCTAAAATGTCATGTGGAGTGTCATGCTTCCTTAAAGGGAAGAAGAGATGGGGAGTCTCCTCACCCTCTGAAGATGCTTTCTCCTTGGCTCATTCCCAGATCTCACCATCACACTTCTCTACTCAGGGAGATGCTTGGCCAAATAAAACGGGACATGTGAGAAAGCTCACTGGTGTGCATCACTCATGCAAAAGGAGGTGGCAGGCTGGAAACAGTTTACAAGGTAGTAGCTCAATACACTCTGGTATGACTACTATTAAGGAAGAAAACAACAGTCACCAGTAGATGTCTGCCTATGAACGAAGCTTGGCTGAAAAGTGGAAGAAATCCCACCTTTCATTAGCCTGGTTGTCAAAAAAAAGCACACAGAAAGAATCAACTAGCTACAAGGAATGAAGTAAGTGATCTCTTCCCATTATAATCAGGACACAGAGCCTACGATATCTCTGGGAGCTCAATCTAAATAAGGCCCTATCCTCTCATCTCTTTCACATTATGAATAAAAACATGAAATTAGTTTTATGTCAGAAGAACAACCCTTAAGACACTTGTAACTTATAATTATAATTTCTAAGCTGTTTGGCTTGTCAGTTTCAAGGAATTCACAACCCGAGACTTCCAGGACTTTATAGGCTGAGACATGCTGTGCTAGCTACTCAAAATTAACTATGAATCTCTCATCTGCATCCTGATTTATTAACTACAGTGAGAAACAGAAAGTTTAAAAATGTACTCTATGTGTATGAGCTGCTAGCATGGAAGAAGCCATTAGCTGTGTTCAGCTTCTAGTCAATAAACTAATAGCAATGGATAAATGTAGGGGTTTTCTTTCTGCAAAACTATTTAGGTTCTTTCTTGTAAACAAATACTGCAAAATTTTAATCTTTACTCAAGAGCAGAGTTGGCCAGTGTCAATTTCAGGATTCTGCTGGATTCACAGGTAGGAAAAAAAAAAAAGAACACATGTTCAGACTCCCTTTGCTATGCAAAATTCCATTCCCTTGTTAGATCTGGCTGAAAAATGGTAGCATTGCCTGTGATGTATTTTGAAAGAAACATTCTTTACATGTTTTGAAAAATAATTTTGAGAGGGAGGGCTGATAAAAAAAAAACCCAACAAAAAATAAATCAGGAACTGAAGTCAACTTCAGCTTTTCAATTTTAACCATAAACCAGCAAAATAAGATACAAAAAGATAATATTATTTGCAAAAAGAAAAATACAAGATATTTCAAGAGCAGTCTTTACAAAAATTTTGTTCTTCTAAAAAAGTACTTATCTTGACAGGGGTACTATTCTCTGATTTTTCAGTTTTTCTAGGTTTTATTTTCCTTCCAGCTTTGAAATTTTCTTGTTACAGTAACACTACTGAAATTCTATTCTTATTGTTCTGAGGATATAAGGGGCTTGTCTGTATTCCAAGTTTTGTTCTGTGGAAGGCATAGGGGGTTTTTTTGTTGTCAAAGGGAACTAGTTCCTTTTTTGTAAGAGAAACACTTTGTAATAGCAACACAGCCTGGTTCTGTAAAACGCATTAGATGATAGAACTTATTTTCCTAAAGTAAAGGCAGACAACAATCATTCTCATAACTTTTGAATGGAGAAATGAGAGCACATGGGGCTGAAATGGTTTTTTCAACTTACAGTTCTAATTATCAAGGTCAAGAGAAGGACATACATCTTTGATTTCTAATCCAGTCCCTGTCCCATGCACCCTGCAAGAGGACCCTATGAGAGGTACTACTTTAATGAAATTCCCAAATATTCTTTTTTTATTTTCACAGTTTCTACTCACATTGTTTCTTTTTAGCAATGCAACCTGTCTTGCTTCTCACTCTCCCCACCTATGGGCTTTCATGGTGCACTCCTTCACTGTTTGGAATTTTAAAAATGTCAGTTGATCAGAAATGGATCAAAACCAAAAATAATAATCTCCAGAATTTAAAGGGGTTCAATTACATCAGATCCATTTCTAAATCACTCCTAATTTTGCTTTTGCAAGATGAAAATCCAATGACAATAATTAGCATAATTGAATAACTGTTGTGCCACTTATGTATACAAAATTATAACTAGACCTTGGACACTGATCTTAATTTTCCTTTTTTGTGAACAGAGCATTTCTGAGCTTACATTCAGCCAAATACAAGATAGAATTTGAAATTAAATTTTGGGAGTGAAGAAACACAAATAAAAAGATGGTTCTTGACTCTGGTATTAAAAAAGGCTTTCCAGAGTTTATACATTCTGGCTGTGACACAGTTAAACAGCTGATCACAGATTTGTGATATATATTGACTATACCAGATTAAAAGTTAGACTTTATTTGTAGCATAAATCTGGTAGATGAATATATAACGTACGTTCTTCTTTTATTGTGGTCATAGAGTACTCTGAAACTTAACCCCCAGAATGTTATCTACATATTTCCCTCCATATTTTGTATTCACAGAAATAATCACATCAGTTGTTGGATACCTTTTAGTAACACAGTTTTCTTTTAGTAAATAAAAAAGACTGCCACTTTTCATCACTTCGCAACACCTAGAAAGACAGTAAAATTTCAGAGTGACTGCATCTTTCTTTTGCTTGCTCTCGTACACATTCCCTCTAGAGAAGCAGATGTTTGACTTGTCTCATGTAAAAGGCAAAAATTGAGTTACAGCTTCAGGTTGCAAGATTTGCAATGTTTGCTACAGTTTATTAATGTTAACCAAATAAAAATGACATTAGTGAAAAAGATCTACATGATATCTCAGAACTCCCAAGATTAGGCCAGATGGTCACTTCTAACTGATATAATCTAGTAAGCTCTGTTGAGAGACAGGCTATTGATTGAATTTCTGACTTTAAATGCAAGCCCCATATCTGCACATGTCCACAGTGATATCAGTTGCTTGAAATCCAATACAGAGGTGTAGATTGGGAGATGATGTTAGTAGCTACCTATTAAAACTGTCAATTCCATCTGTTGTCTAACACTTTAAAATACTGAGTGTAGTTTTTAATAGATCAGTATTAGATTAAGAGGCCATATATTAAGGCTTTTACTAGCTGAGAAGCGTGGGTAAATGTGTAATTAAATGACACAATGGAAAAGGAGCTCCGTTTGCTGGAACGGGCCCAAATTAGCATCAAGCAGGAAGCAAATTCTGTGATTTAGGATTTCTGCAGCTGCCAGACTTCCCTAAAAATGAATAATGTGCAGCCCTATTGAAATTCTCTTTACAAGCAAGTATATCATGATTAAAATGTGGAAGTGTTGTGAGCGTTATGATTATCCAGCTTCTCATACTGCGCTTCCACAGGTACTTTAGTGACTCTGTACACCTGCCAAACTGCCAGGCTCTGATGACATTCCCAGAAGGGCTGTCTCAGATGGCTGATGACAGTCTCATCAAAGACATGTTTCTGGAAACCATAGTCCTGAACATTCTATATCCCCCAGAATATAGTTGAAAACCACAGTAAGGGGTCCTGAGCTTACGTATAGGGTGGTGGTTCAACTTGCCCTTTTCCCACATGTATGCAGCATCTCAGGGTGATGACCAGGTACCAGGGAATGATGGGGAGAGAGGGTGGGTGGTGGACAGCCACTTCCAATATTGCCAACCTGACATCCAGCAGCTGTTGTTGCTTAAATTTATTCAAGGAGGGAAACTGCCCTCCTCCAGCAATATGTACCAACATGACCAGAGGAAAGGGAGAGGTCTTGTGAAGGGGTGGGGGAAGAGATGCAAAAATGTGGGAATGGGTCTTAAATGCAGACGTATAGATGAATTTGCTCATTTTTTGGCTCCCAATATTTGCATGTAGAAACAAAAGGAATATATCCAATAAGCTGGAGGAAAAGCAGTAGGAGTCCTCCCTGGAAAGGGCCTGGAAGCAGGGTTCTCATAAAAAACTGATGGTGTATTTTTCTCATAACATTTCTCTAGAATATGCAAGTAATCTCCTAATTACTGACCCTAGCTGGGCCAATGCCTCCCAAAATAGAAGAGAATGTGGGCTAAGATGGAACTCTGCTCTGGGGGGTTTTGTGCTCTTTTTGCATTAACCTTTTGAAGACATTTCAGTTTAAATAAAAATTTTGAAAGCAGCATTATTGTGGCCTGTGGAGGACACAGAAGAGGTTTCAAGATAGAGGAGTTTGGAAGTAACTCGAAAAATTCTGTTTGCAAACTACTAGTGAGCTGTGGTCAAAACAGTGTTATAAATCCCCCAATACACCACAAGAAGAGTTCTGGAAACATAAAGTCTCTTCATGTTATTAACCAGTACAAGGTACATGAAACATTCATGGAAAATGAATGTTAAGCGAATACTACAGTATACTCACAGAATACAAATTGTGAATACAGAAACACTGTATTCCCGTAAGATTCACAATTTGAAGAATTATGCTCATTCCAGATAGAAACAGAGGCAATATTGTGTGATGTAGATGATAAATTAACCAGCAAAAGTACGATTCCATGCATCAGATACTCAAAACAAATCCGTAGGACCAGAAATATTTCTGGGTAGCATTAAACTACTTAGAATAACAAATATCTGCAAGAAAATAAAAAGTTGCTATACAGATTATTCACAAAACCAATAAAAATTCAATTAATGGATTATTTACTCAGTTCTGCTTACTGCTTGCTATGATAAGTGCAGAAACTGTCCTTCATGAACAAGAACCTTCACAACTACTTTCTCATATATTTGAAACAGTTGGTATCACACAGCAGTACAGACGTAGCATTTCGATGTGGAGAGCAGCAATTCTACTCTCACCACGGCTCTCTTTTAAGGGATTGTGATTGTGTGTCCTGGCCATTTTGGTGAGACTCTAATATGACTGGCACCACCAAAACCGTCAATGGAGCTTTTATAATGGATTTGATAAGAGGTAAAGCTTTATAACACATGAACGGATGAAAAAATTATGGCTGTTTCAAAGCTTTCAGCGTGTTTTAAACTGGAAGTGCATACTTTAATTACCTCAGTGAGCCACTGAAAAATCCTACTTCATAACCTAGAATTTCTCAAACTAAAAGTTTAAAATCTCATACCTCTTTTAAACTTTTTTCTTAACCCAAATGGTAGGAAAAAAAACAGTGACTGTAATAAATGGTTCTTTTAAACAGATAATAGGCTTTCTGACTGATGTTGCCAAATGAGACCTGGGAAATAAGTAGCTAAATATAAAAAATACATTAGAATAATTTCTCTCCTTCCCTTCTCCAGCAGAAATGGCAATTCACAGAAGGAACCAGCACAATGCCTGAATCTAAGTCATGGCAAAACTTTTAGTAGAGCTACAAAGGCTAATAAACAAGTTAATTGGGTTTGTTTGGGAAGAGGATGGATTCAGCCACAGCATAAATGGGAGGAGTCACATAAACATAAGCAACTGAAGTTGCAGCTTAGCCCATGACACACATCACACACTGTGGGGTTTCCAAGGTTTACAGACCATGCAGACTTCCCTACCATATGAAGTTTTGGTTACTCCGTTCCTTTATACCTAGGACTTCTAAGCCAGCAGTTAGACTCATCATTCCCTCCAGGACTGATTATGCTTGTGAGTGGAATTGTATTTGTGTCCTTGTAGGAATCAAATGCTGAATTTTCAATAGAAAGGAAAACAGTAGTTGAATTTCCAAAATAAGATATTAGAGAAAACATGATCATGGTAATCACAAATTGGGAATGGTAAAAAAAAAATTAGCCAAATGTAGCATAAACTAATTATAGTGAACTGCACACACACACATTCACACCTAGCTGCAAAAAACCAAGTATTTCAGCAGATCAAGGAAAACCAAGATCATGAACATTGCATAAGATGATTAAGGCAATAACATCAAACATATGGAATATTCTCATGTTAAAATACACAAAGGATTCCAATGCTATTGAATTTTCACCAGCTGCCAACTTTACTAATCCTGTTACAAGAACACACGGATGGGACATGCTTCAAGACTAGCACCAAGGGGGATCAACATTGCTGACTGCAGAGTCTTTATCCACCTGTCTTCAAAACTGTCCCTAACCCATTCTCTTCTGCCATGGTATTTTCCAGCTCCAGCTCAGAGCTGCCATTTCTTTCTCATTGGAACTGCACTGAGATGCAAGCATTGTAACAGGGGAAGAATAGACAGCAGATAAGAGAAGGATGGAGAAGAAGAAAAAGAGACAGGGACAACTGAAGGCTCTTTCCTACTTCCTCACTCCATTTCTCCTCAAGCAAAGTGCACAATGTAGGAATCAGTCCTTGAGGAAGGATGCAGCATGCAACAGCCTCCACAGAGCAGTCTGCCCAGTGGGACCCTCTGCGTGCAGAGCAGGGTTGAAAATACTTTGCCATTTGAAGTTTTGCTGAGTGCTGAGCTCTCTCAAAAAAAACTGACCTGAGTTATGGCCACTGACTAATTTTGAAAATTGGTTCCCTGTGAGTCTGATATGCTTAGTATTCACCAGCACCTGCGTAACAGGAGCTTGACCCTAAGTGTTGGGATAACAGAGTTTGATTTTACATAGTAAGTATCATCCGGTCCTCACCTGTCCTCACCCATCGTTGCATTAGCAAGACTTGCTAACAGAAGTGGTGGTTACTGAATCATGTCCATTTTTTTACCAGTATTTTCAATTCTGGATGAAGGAGAGAGTGACCTCCTTGATACAGAGACACTGAGTAAGACTGTCCTTTTTAGCAAGTTATTGCAACTGCTGTTCTTTTTATAAGTTATTTAGGTTTACTTATTCATAATATTACTTAGCACAATTTTTTTCTCCACTTATATCATTATTATAACAATAAGTGTCACCGATGCAGCAGCAAGAACAACCCAGAGAAAAAATTGCAACTCATTATCATTCATTACTGTAGTGAAGAGAGATTAGAAACATAATGGAAAGTGAGAGAAGATGTACCTTAGTGTCGCTTACCTTGTACTTCACTTGGAGCCAAGAACTTCTATGGGCTGTGAGAACGACTCGGTCACTGACTGTCAGTCAATGACCTTGGGTGGGTCACTTGACCTTCCAATGACTTCATTGCCCCACTGTAAGCTTGGATAAAAAGTACAATCACATAGAAACCTGGTGCTGTATTTGAGGAGAGCTTTCCTCCTCTTATAGGTATATTTTTGAGCTTACGTAGATAAAGCTGCTCAGTGAGTTATGGTTATTTAATACTTCCCATTATAAGACCTCATTTTCAGATGTTGTAACTTTGCCAAATGCTAACAATCTGAGCAAAAATGTTTCATGTTGTGTGACTGCCACAGTGTGACAAAAGTAGTAGTAATATTTAGAATTTTAATTATAATTTCTAAAATGGAGAGCTTCTAAATAAAAAAAACTGGGTTTCATTGTGTTAAAATAATTCTTTCAACAATATCACAGACAAGTCCTCTGATAGAACAATATGATATTTGCCAGGGAGTGTCATTTCAGCTGGGACCTTGTCTTTTGCCACTCTGAAAACCCACATTTTTGACCAAATTATTCAGTTCTTTAAAGATCTGTTTCCTAATGTTCATTGGAAAATAATTTCAATTTAGAAGCTAAGCTATCTGAAAATTTCCATCAACATACAGAATGTCCTACTGACTCATTAGTCTGAACAAGCTGAGCCAACATGTAGGGGCCACAGAGTGACATAGCGTTCTTCACCCCCTCACAGCTCCTGTGTGTGACAGGAGCACCTGTGTGCTAGCTCTGGTCCAGAGAAATACTTACTCCTTTGTATCTCCATCCCATGGTGGGCTTTGGTTTTTCAGTAGTACCGGAGTCATAAGGAGAAAAGGAAACTGGTGAATGTTCGAATACTTTTCATTTTCTGGGCTTGCTACAGTCACACATTAGTTTATGTTGTGGTGAGGAAGAGCAGTAAGTCCAGACTCCAACAAAGAATAGCTTATAAAGTTATCCTAAGAATGAAACCATGAACATGTTCATATTTTATCTGAATGGTGCAATGATAGCATGTGAAAACTTTTTCTATCAAATTTTATTTTGTATCATGGTGTCATAAACTTTGGATATCCATTGCAAGGAAGAGCCAAGCTATAGATGGTCTGTACTGATTCTGGATGTTTTGTCCAACAGCTGAAGGACATGCTGCTACATCATCACTTTGCCATTCCAACAACACAGATCAAAGCAGAGTCAGACAACCCCCATGTGCCAGAATTCTGCTTCTTGACTATAATAGAGCTTCATCTTCTCAGGTCTAATGCTTTATCTGCACAGTCACAGGTTTTTCTGACAGCATACTCAGGATACAGTACAAGGTACAAACATCAAAGTGGTCTCTGTATGAGCTAGATGAAGTAGAAGTTTATCTGTAGCTCAAGTTTTGCTCTACTGTGTCTACACTGATTCAACTAGATTAGTTTCAACTCCACTGAATACCTCTGCAGTATGCCATGTAGACTCATAGATCAGGAATGAAACAGTGCCCAAAATCCAAACTAATAGAAGTGACCTGGATCAATGGCATGCAGTAGGTCTCTCCAGTAAATGGTGTTAAGAGATTACCTGTAATAGTGTCTCCCAAATGCACAAGTGTGAAGATAGTGGGGGAAAAACATCCCTGAAATGTGTTCCTGCTCTTGGAAATCAAAGCTCCAAAGTCACTAAACACAGGCATTCACTTTACATTTAGGATTTTCTGAGGGAGAAGAAATGCAGACTGAGCCTACTGAGAAGTAAACATCAGCAGATTTTTCAGATCTCAGTGTGTAAGTAGGTGGTGATTCTCCAGAGAGCACAGCCAGACAAGTGCTGAGGATGCTGGATCCCACTCTCAGTATAAACTCATATTTGGAAACGGTCCAGGACACTCTGATAAAACCTTTCTTTAACGTCAAAATGACACCTTATTGAAAACTTCCTATGGGAGATCTCTTCATGTAACATGTGCCATAGGACACATTAGGTCACTGAATTCAGTCCCTTATTATCACAGGCAATGGGTGCTACATAATAGCATCCATAAATTTACCAAGGTCCATCATACTATTAATTAAGGTTGCTTGGTTTGGGACTTTTTCTCTACTTATCCTATTAGAAGGCTGTTCTAAAATTTAACTGGCAGATAGAAGTCTTTGAATTACCATACTAGTTTCAAAGAAACTTTCATCAGGAAAAGCTTCACAGATTTCAAATTGGAATTTCTTATCAACTTTCTGCCAGGATAGGAAATATTTTACTGATGAGTAAGTTCTGATGTGAAAGGTAAAGATTTTTGGTCTGTGAACTTGGTGAGGGAGGCAAGTTCTTGATTGAAAGGAGGAAAAGCATTATGTCAAGGTTTCCTCCACCTTAGGGAAGCTTACCTGACCACTAAACCTTTGTCTAGGAGAGAATGAGGATTTTCTGTCAGAATGGAGCTTGGCTTTCCAGAGTCCTGTTTGCTTTTTCCTACATGAAGAAGATGGAAATTTGATAGTCCAAGATTTTCAGCAGACAATTTTATGGTTCACCATTCACTTTTATACACAGTAAGAGGAAAAATATTGCCAACCCCAAGTTTTCAAAAATAATGAGCTGAACATTCAAAATCATAACCGGCTTAAAAATCCTGATCTTTCGAAATAGTATCATTGAGGTTCTTATGAATTTCACTTTGCACTTTGTGGGCTAGAAAACTTGGTTTATTAAATGATAACTGATCTTTTCACTTAAGTTAGTGAAATTAGGGCTTTAAGTGTTATACATTCCCAAGCTAATTTTAAGAGGCTGATTCAGCATACATTGCAGAGGTTTTTGGAGGCAGAGACACTGAACAGCTTCAATAACTTAGTACTGCATTTGGAGCCTTGCAGAAAACATTGTATTCCAGGAGCTAGTGATCTTGGGCAAGACACATCTGCTCTATCGGGCTTAAGAATCCCATTCTGAGATTAGCCAGTGTATGTGAATCTGCCGCAGTGCCCCATGCTGGCCTGTGTTGCACACTAATGAGGGTTATGGCAGATATAACATTCTACCTCTCAGGAGAAGACAGACAGTTTTGTTTTTTGCACAAACACCACAGTATGGGAGGAAGTCAAAACCTCTCCACGCACAGCATCTGCACAGCATGCCATGGGGAAACCCATCCAGGGTCATCTACAATGTATGAACACGGTGTTCCCAGCATCTGCAGTGGTGTAAAATTTACTCATTATACATATTCCGTGTTTTATTCGGCCTTAAGAAATTAGCTATTTTATTATGCCACTTGTTGTCAGGTTTTTCCTGCTGAGATCCAGAAAATGCCTTTCACTATGTATCCCTCCTCAGTGCAGAACAAGTGTGAGCTTCAAAATTCAGGAAGTCTAAAGCCATCTGTGTGCCAGTCTGGCTCGGTAGCAGAAATCACTGGCTTGCTTCCTATTATACACTGCACAGAAGTAGTGAACTGTCTTCAATCTGGTGAACAGCCACCAATGCAGACATAAAGATATGAATCGCAGCATTTAAAGAGCTGATGCCTGCCTGCCTCAATGTGCAGATGTAGGAAGCACCCCCAAATACATTAGATAATGAAACAAGTTGATAGAAAGTACTAGTAAAAAATAATTAATCCAAAAGTGTTGCTCAGGTTATCAGTAGTTTCTAGTGGTTTCTGGGTTTGGAGATTTTTTAAGTAGTGATAGAGAAAAAACACCGCTATTATTGCCTTTTTCAAAAAAGTACTGCAGCTGCTAATGCAAGCTCTAATTAAATGCACCAATCTGAATTTGATATTTGCTGATCTCTCATGTCATTTCTTAATTCAGACTGCAATACAGACTCAAACCCGACACCTCTGGATCCTTCATAGCATATTCTTCCCTCCATATAGACTTCTCCATCATCAAAAATGTGGCTCAGATATTTGTGCGTGTATGTGTGTGGGTAATGGATGGAAATTTAACAAGCTTTTATTATCCACTATTAGCATTAGCCTGAATCTTTTGGTTAGTTTGGAGCTAATTGCCAAAAGTTTTTATGGTATATCTAATTGGCTCAGTCATCCTTCTATGCCATGAGCCCTACCAGACTGCCAGTGTGCCCTGAACTCAAACAGAGGGTAAGAGCCCATTGGTTATTTAGTATGTGCTAGAAGCACGCATTTTCTTTTCACTCCATGTGAAAATAGTTAACCACAAGGAAAGAGTCCCACCCCTCCACTTTGCAAAATGGTGAAATTAAGTTTTCCGTACAGCTACCAGGGGACTGCAGTAAATTACCCTGGTAACAGAGTTTACATTGATTCTGAAAAAAGCACTTGTCCATATGTAACAACGATAACCTTTTAGAAGGTTTGGAAAACAAATCTGACACCCCATTAAAAGGCAAATGATTTTTTCTACACACAAGAAAAAGAAACTTTTAAGACATAGAAGGCTATTAATAAATAATGGGGCTTTTTTATAGGAAAGGCTGACATGAAAGCTTAAGCTATAAACTGTATCAGAGGCAGTATTTTGACTTGTGTGGTTTATTTGTCAAAGCAGTGAGATGGGATCTCATTTTTATTAGCTGCACAAAAGATATTTTATTGAATGTCACATTGTAATTTGATTTTAAAAGGAATAGAAAAAATTACATTTTCTCGGATATGTAATACTGCAAAAACATGATAGTCATACTAACCACTAACCACAATGAGTAGTAATATAAGCCATACAAAATATACACTAGTTCCTTACCGATGCAAATGTGTATTTTGAGATTCCATTTACCAGAATATTTTTCCTGAATCCAGTTTCATTTACAACTGTCAGAATAATGTATAAAAAATATATGAAAGTTATTAATTATGCATGTAAACAACTAACATAAGAGTTAGATTTAAGGAGAAGGACAGCTTTTAATATTTTAAAATTTGTCTTCAAGCTCATTTGCATAGTTCATTTCTTTGCAAGCAAAAGATCATAGCTGAATGCAGTAGAGAACTGTGATCAATACCTAGATGTAACAGGAGTAGGAATAAAGAGCCCCAATGTAAAGTAGCCTGTACAGATTATGTTCTTTTTCACTTGGCCATTAACTCCCTGAAAGTTGTTTAGCCTCCTTTGGTCCACCTCCACGTCCATGCTTGTGAGCACTACTGCCAAAGGTCGCAAGGAGGCTCTATGTCTAAAGAAAGAAAGATGCAGCTTCTGGCACTGTTTCTGGTGCCAGTTTTGTCACAAAAGACAGTGGCATCATTCCTGGATAGGCAGCTTGCCCTTGGCCCTGGGATGAGAGCATTATCGTGGAGTGCTCAGCCCTTTCTCCTCCCCTCCAAAGCCACCTCACCATACCATTCAGCCCTGCCACATATGGATGGTGAACCCATACCAAACACATTCCAACAAAATGTGTTATTGTGATTCATGAGTAATATCTATTACCACTTAAAATGGTCACCCTTATGCAGCTCCCCAAAGGCAAACACACTATTCAAGAGCAAGGTTGTAGTGACAGTGATGAATATTTTGTTAATATTTTTATTAGCACTAAACCTCTGAATTTTTATATATACTTCATCTAGAGCCCCACTTTGTGTAATCCACTTGGAAGCATCCAGAAAGCAGTTTCCCAACTGCTCAATTTCTACAAGTAAAATAGAGGGAAAACAGAAAGAGGAAAATTAGTATGTGAACCAAAATCACCTTGAAAAATCTAAGTAGGAAGACGTATATTCTGCAATCCCACTGCTACTCAACCATTTAAATTCTGCTAATTCCACCAGAGTTATCACTGTCCCCTGGACTATTAACAATCCTATACATCTTGCAAGAATCTCCGACTCCTCACCTGGAAGGAGGTTGAAAGCCATCAGTTCCTCCTTCAAGATTCAGTATCTGATAGCCCTAATCCTTGCATAATCTTTTTTAGATAGCAGCAGTTCTGGCAGAAACTCAACACAGTAAGCACTCACAAACATTTATCAATTCATGGTCCTCACCAGGGGTATTTTAAAACCTGACACAAACCCCAGAAGGAAGTATGCAAGACAGATAAATGTTACACTCTCCTAAAAGGTGGAATTTAAAAACAGCTAACGAAATTTCAGGGTCAAAGCTATATCTACTCCAAACAGATCTTGAGCTGTTAAAATATTTGAGGCCAAAATCAGTAATGGCTTTTTTGGCATAACATTATTTATTTTTTGGGTCCTGACTAAAGGGGATGGGATGCAGAATGCATGAATGTATCTACAGCTCCTATAGGGTGCCTGCTGTAGAGTCCACACAGGGAGTGTTGAAACCTCTTGGAGTGTCTTTCAGTGCACAGAATCTCTTTAATAATTCAGTGCAATTATATTCCCTCTTTCTTCTAAAATGAACATTTTATTCAAGAGTTGTAATGGGGATTTCTTTCCCAAACTGTGTAATTCAGTGGTTGGGGTATTTTTCTGAGAAGGAGATGCTCCTGTATGCAGAAGAAGAGGTTGGTCAAATTTTATTTGGTTTCAGGTAAACACTATTTCAAAACCAGATCTCTATTATTTCCTCTTCCAGCTGGTTTTGAAAAGAAGGCAGTAGCTCCCCTGCCCTGTGTTAAAAGCTCGCTCCAAGAGAGCTGTAAGGTAGCTAAAAAACAGCTCAAGTGCTCAAGGGATCTGAGATGGGGAAACACCAGTTTTTGGCAGCTGATCAGGGTAAATCAGATGCATGATAGCAACAGATAAGCCTGAGAACAGTGAGACAGGTCTGAACACAAAAGATGCAATTCTGGGTTCTGGGGACCTCTCCAGTCAAGCAGGGAAGTTTGCAGAGGTTTTGTTAGTTCTGGGATTAGGCAGGAGTACATGCATGCACTTTTGATAAATCCTTATGTCCTGCTAAATGACCTACCAAGCATTACACTTTTTATTAAGACCTTAGAAATTTCTGGAGGTAAAATCAGAAGGTATGAACAGAAATTCAGCAGAGCATAATATGCAGATAAGGGGTAAGAGAGTTTAGAACTTGATGCCAACCGCAGCCTCTCAAATCCTCAATGATCCTAAGAAATGGTCTCAAATCAGAGGTCCAACAGTAAACCTGTAATTTTGCACTTAATTCTACAAAATGTAGAAAAATATCCAAAGTAAAAAAAGTTGCAGTTTTTTTAAACACACCCAAAGATAAGCTATCATGGCTTATAGACTCTTTGGGGAAGAAGAAAAGGAAGAAAAGGAAGAAAATATTGACAGGTGACATCAAAGTTAAATGAGAGTACCACAGTATCACTCATTTGCCTTGCCTATTTGTATCCATTAAATCTGTATTTAGCCACCAGCGAGGGCCTTCAGTCTAATTGTCCATAAATATTTGCGAAGTTCATAGAGAATATCCTTTTGTGGACATTAATATTTTTTTATGCTGGCAGAGCTCAGTCCCTCCATTGCATGTGTATAATAGCACCAATTGTTGAAATGAGCCACATGGCCCCTTGTGTTTCATGAATAGTTTAATTGGAATACCAAATATACCTATGTCTACCACATGTCTAACTTTTCCTAGCCAGTTACACTGGGCAGATAAGGACAGCTCACCCCCGTCAGAGACAACACATTTATTCTGCAGACAGACTCCACATGAGAGGGATTCAGGTTACCACAGAGAAGCGCAACACCTCCCACACACGTACCTCTAAATTACAATCTTGCTTTTGGGAACAAAGGCCTTCAGAAAGGTCAGCTGGGCACCTCCTCATACCCTCACCTTCTTATTGTTTTTTGCTCAAAACATTATTTTGCTACTCTTCTGTTAGGGTAACGTTACCCCTGCCAATCTTATTAGCATCTGCTTCATCTGATCATTAGCATACTTAATTTGCCAATTAGCATATCCTAATTGTTACTGGGCACCTGACAGTGCCCAAAGCAAATTGTGCCAGGAAGAAAGCAAACGTGTCCACCTGCCTGGCTGACTCCTCTGGAGTCTCCAGCAATGCTCCCTTGCCTCTGCCTTACCTCTTCTCTCACCAGCCACTTCAGACAAGCATACATTTCATGGCTGCTTTGCTAAATGACCCTCAGAAAACACCTGCTAATTCATCCCTGAAGCAGCTCTTGCATGCCCAGACTGGCTTCAGCTGCAGCATGGGCCATGGATGCTTATCCTTGACATTGGACCCCCATACTAGGCTACCATTTCTGCCCTGCTGCCGTGGCGTATCTCTAGTCTTCTCGTGTTGTGCGTGGGAATAGTCCTCAGCAAAAGTCCAAGCATTTCAACATTTCACCTCTATCAGTAATTTTTTCAGTTTCTCTGTAGAATGACAGTAAAAAACATTCCTCTTACAGCAATGTGGTAAAGAATCAGGCGACTTTCAAAGCACTTTAATATCCTTTTAGGGATAGCACCATAAAAATATAGTGTAACTAATTCTGTCTTTGACATTTTAAGTCTGAGGATTTTTGTTTATTAATTATATGACTTAAATGAATTTCAGATTTTTAAATTCTGCAGATGGTGACTAGCACGTCAATATCCAAATATTTATTAGATTTACAAGAACATTGACTTTAAGGGAATTCAAACCAGATTTCTTCTATTAATATTATGTTGTGCCAATCTCACAGCAGTCAGTATGTTACAAAGTAAACATCAGAGGGGTGTGGTAGTCCTCTGCAAAAGTTCAAAACAACACCACAGCTACAAACATGATGTTGCTCATCTTGGTCTAATATTCCCAACCTTTTCTTGACCCAGGATTCATAACCAACAAAAGGAAAACATGAGGATGGCTCTTAGAGAGGTTTTGTTTCACCTAAGATGCCTGCCATACAGACCTCTCTACCTGGAACTGTCATCATCAGCTCCCTTCAAGGACAGCGAAAGGACTGTATATCCATGGTGTAGCTCATTTGAACTGTTTTACAGGTTGTCTTCTTGAGGATGAGACAAATTGTTCTCAGAAAAGCTGTCCAGCTCAGATGAAAACCCCTAATTCAGCCAGATGAGTTCTGTCTCCAGTCTGTTCCTCATAAACTCCATTGATTTACAAAACAGGTGCAGAGGGAGAGAGAAAGAAAAGTAACTACTTCCGTGTATTTGTACAATGAAATATAGGTTCTCAGTAGGAATAGGTGACCATCATCAGGGTGGCACAGGTGACTTTCCCTCCACTTCCTCACCTACCAGAGTCACCCTTGGTGCATCTGCTAGGGAAGGAGGTGGTAGAGCCTACCAGCAGCCATGCTGCCAGGCCAGGCATGGTCACTGACTTCCCACTGAGTATCCCCAGAGGAGTAGGGAGCAGGACCACACGGAGTACATGGTGCTGGAGCAGCATGTCCTCTCCCCCTTCACACAGGACGCTGTTGCCTTTTCTTGCTTGCGTCTGTAAAACTATCTTCTGTTATTAATTACCTTCAAACTTTTTGAAGTAAGAGCAGCCTTACCATGTCTTCCACAAGGCTGAAATTCACACTATTGGAATTATGGTATTTATTATTCCTTTTCAGCATTAAGAATTTATACATTTTATTTTTATTAATTGCCAGAGATTTTGTGGGAATTTAGTTTGTTTTCTGAAAGTTACTTTTCATTAAGCTGGACTGTATCACTTTCAGAAATGCAGTAGTGTTCTTCTGTCATTTGAGCACTATTAAAAATTCCCCCTTTTGATGTGCAGCCCCTTTAAATCTCCCTATATATGTGAAAGCCGTCTGGCTCTAAGGCAGGGGTTCTTATTTGGTTTTTTTTACAACCTAGCAGAGAATAAAACTAATAAGTATTTCTCATTCTTTAATGATTGATTTATTATCAGTTCCAAAAACATGCCTTTTCATTTGGAAAGTCATTTGCTCAGTTATGATTGCATATAAACAGCTGCTAAGGGTCAGCATGGGCCTTGGTGCTTGTTATTGCTTGCACTCCTTATGATTTTAGCTCAGCATAACTAGCAGTGGTGTCCTGGGATTCCAGAGTCTGTACTGATTACCAACAAAAGCCTCTTTAAGATCAGCAGAAGCAGTCTAGAGACTAATGGTGCCAAGGCAGGCTGAGGCACTGGAGCAATGCCTGAGGTCATAAAATGAGCAATGACAATTGCCCTGTCCTTGCTGATTTTATCACCTTGAGAGTTTTTTCATATCACACAGAAGACAAAAGGAATCTTTAGTCCTGAGTGATAGTATCAGCTAACATGAACTGTTTGGGGCTTGATTTCGGATTTTTTTTTTTCTGTTTGTTTTTGTTGCTGGTCGTTTATTGTGTTCAAAAAGGCAGTTGGATGTCTTAGTTATAATATATATAACAGCTTTACACCAGCGACAGCTTCTTTCACTAGCTACACTCAGTATGTTTATTTTGGAGAAAGGAAGAAAGAAAAAAAGGAAGTTTTACTATTTTATATGTAATTATATATGTTGTAAAGTGTATATTATTCTTACATATGAATAGCTAAGCTGTATGTCAGTTTCACTTCATCAGTTTTCATCCTGATTTAGGGTAAAAAGAAAATGATCTGTGACTACCTTATCTCTCACTCCATATGAATGTATCAGAAAACCAATATATGACTGGCAATCTGTGCAAAATGCACAGGGATCAAACTGAAGGAGTGTTCAAGCTCCTTGAGCTGTGATCATCTGAATGAGGAAGATTTCAAGGCATCGTGGGAATTCCCCAGAAGTTACACCAGAGATGAATTTGGCCTTTAGAATTAGATTTTATACATCTCATTCACACACAGCAAAATGTTTCATCACAAGTGGAGACACTTTTTAAAAGAGTCTTCAAATTAATCCCAAATGAGGAAGCCTCTCTCCAAATGAGTGAAACTTGGCAGATCTACAAATTCAAACTGAGATGCATTAGCAGATCTTGTGTAGGGAAATTTGTATAATATCTGCTCACACTGTACCTGGTTCAAATCAGGGCTAGCAGTCACATTTCTACTAAATTAAATACACGACAGAAATAAAACATACCAATAAGCAGTTCACGTTCACAGTGCTCTGGAGTACTGGCTATTCCCTCTTCCAGTAAGAGTCGTATATTTCAGGTACACTCAACTTCAGATGCTCTCAGGCTCAGATATGCTAAGGTGCTTGAGCACCAGATTCACTTGGCTTTTAGATAAGAACTGAGCTCCTAAATCACTTACCCATTTTTTAAGAAAAAAAGAAAAAAGTCCTGAAAGCAGTTTCGAGGACCCAAGACAGCTTTTTTTTCTGCATGTGGAACTCTCATTCAAAACAAAGAAAGCTCAGGGTGATCAAAAAATAGTCTAGGACTGTAAGCTCATGATTGCTTTGCAGATCATTTATAATTTTTATGCATAATTTTAATGATATCTGGCACAAATCATCACTAATGGCATTCCAGAGTTCAAACGGGAACAACACAGATTCCGTGGCTTAATTCATTTCTGGCAGCAGGGGAATCTTAAATCAAGATCCAGACAATTACGTAAACAGAGCGAAGATACTTTGTCATATAGCACTTCTGTCTTGGAATTGCCTGTGCACTCTTTCAGCTACTTCTGCTGCTCATCTCTAGGTAGCCATGCAAGATGTCTAGGTGATGGGGTAGGCAGAAACATTTAGCACGTTATTAGGCAGGGAAGTACAGACAGAGTCAAAAATGGGTAGAAGGTGGCAAAAGAATGGAAGAGTAAAAGTGATATCAAGGGAAAGCTCAGATAAAAAGAGAATCTCCACTATGTACATATCCCTACTCTCTAAGAAGAATATAGGTTTTGTAGCAAAATGTCCAACTATATGCAAAGACCTCTGCAGATAAGATTCCTCACCTTTCAAACTTCTCATGTTTTGGTCAACACAGGTAAGCCTCTTTCATAAAAACCTTCATTAGCCACTTTTGAAAATATTTTGAAAGTAATGAGAGATATCTCTGACTGAGGAAGACGAGAAGAAGTCATGCACAGAGAGAGTTTGAATATCTGTGCTCAGTGCCAAGCTTATGGTCTTCCCATCCTTCCTACACCCAGTCCAGCATGCATCAATATCCAGGTTTTGCATTTGGTAGGCAGCCAGTGGGTTACATTGCTCTTAAATGGAAAAAAGGTTTGTTTCTACTCATGTATCCACTACCATCTCGGCTACTTTAGGAACTGAATCTAACACTGTCACTTGGCCTAAAGAAGAAATGTTTCTTGCAGGATCGGGCAGAGAGGGGAAGGCATAGCCCACAGCAGGCAGTTACACTCTCCCCCTCAACACACCTATTGCCTTTTCCCAGCCTGCTTTTTCCCATCTGCAGCAGGTAACATCCCTGAGAGGGATGTTACAATACTGAAACACACTTCATGGGAGAAATGTTTGCTGGACAGTTCCCTAATGGTATTTCCAGAGTGCCTGAGAAATGATAAGCCCATTATCTGTGGTGACTTTTGAGGTTCACTGTAATTCAAACAGCACCCTTTAAACAGCTGAACTAAGTACAACGGGACTGTATGGGGATACCAAAAGATAGTACAGTTCAGATTTCCATAACACTCTGAATGAATAGCAATGATAACAACCAAGGAAAACTCAAGAGCCCTTGAATTCTGTTTGTTGCTCAAGACTTTAGCTCAGGGCTAAAACACATCTATGCTGTGCTGACTCTGTGATACCACACTTTTGTTATCTCCACGGGGAATAAATTGGCTAATATCAAATGATTAAGTGCCAGTAACTGCCCAGTCTTGTTATGCAGAAAGCACACTCACATTGTCTGTTTCTGGCTTTTTAAAATGGGCATTCTCTGGATTAAACATCTCATTTCTTTTTCCATCAAAAATTGGCTGACAGAGGTGTGTGGTGAAGAGCTGGTGCACACCTGGGTTTGACTTCAGTGTGGAGTCAGGGTGACTCACAGAAAGACTCTCAATGTAGTAAGACATACTCCTAGAGACTTGTGTAAATTTGACCATATCACAATCAGTTTACTTAACCAACATGAGTAAAGTTCTGCAGCTATCTGAATATGTCTTCTGGATACATCTCTGTATTTATATGCAATTTCATTTGTTTCCTTTTAAAAATACATATCATGATCAATTGAAACACAAGATGTAGCTTGGTTATTTGGAGAAACACAAGCTGAATATAAAAATGTCTGTTTTACACAGAAGTACCTAATAATCCAGAATCTTCAATCTATTTCCAAAGCTATGCAGACCACCTTTGTTTTTCTTTTCATTTTTTCAAATCCAGAAACCATAAAGACATAGTTTCAAATGTGGTTTGTTTTATAATGCCTCTCTTTTTAACATTCAGCACTACTTTCAAGCTGTGTCCAAATACGACAACATGTTGGCCTAATTTTGTGAAGACAATGATAAATAATAAATACTGGTGAAAGAGAAGAAGTATAATATGAGCTGTTTCATACATATCCAGGATTTTTAGTAATTTTTTTCTAGGAAACAGAAAACTGGAAATGCCATGAAAGTGTTTTAGCCTTGGAAACACTTCTATAAGAAACAGAGTGAACTACTAGTTTCAGCCAGATGTGCAAGTCCTAAAGGATAATGTTTATAAATGCTAACCCATCAAACAGTGTACACTGCCAACATCTAGCAAAGAGATGTCTTTCAGAAGCAAAAAGGCAACATACCAGTAAAAACATTACGTTCCTAGTGTAGTTATGCAAGAGTAATAGAGGAACTTGGGACATGAATCAGCAAGAAGCATCAATGAATTAATTGAAGATAATGGCAAGCAGATCCAAAAGCACAGATTCATAAAAAATAGGTGGCATCTTACCTCTAGGACTGGGTGGGCAGGGTCTTTTTTCTAACTGTTTTCTCCAACTGGACTCTTACACTGCACTAGCTAAAATGTAACCCAATATAAACCCAACTACGGTAGGTTAGGTTGCCATGGTTAGACCGTGATTAATTAGAAATTAAAAAGCAAAGCTCACACTTCATATCAGTTAACATACTCATGCTATAGTGCCCTCAGATAAAAACATTTTGGTGAAAAGGCAAAAGTAAATAGGATAAGGTCTACACTTTTGTGGGTAGAATAAATTCCAAGAAATTCAGCATATATGTAGCTTGCATTCGTTGTACAATTTCAGTGGTTACAATGAAACCTGTCAGTTTCTTGCTTATATTTACCAAGTGGTAATTCCTAACAGAGGTACAGAGATAAAGAAGACATGGAAAGATCCTATGTCCAGTACTACATAAAAATAACGGGATGTTCCTGTTGCTATACAGATAGCAGTTGCCATATACAGACATGGTTGTAACTAACCATATTTACCCACCTGCATGGGGAGAAGGCATATAAATCAAAGTACGCATGTGCATCATGGTCCTGACATACGGCATAAGTGTCCTGGATGAGGAAACTCTCTCAAAGAGTGCTATTTGACTTCTGCTTTCTAGAAAGTTTAATCCTACAAGTGGGATCTTATATTGAACATGTGTAACCTTGGAATTGGAGTTCTCATGAGATTCAAGGGCTAATTTGATAGTCAAAAGAGATTTTTTAGGTATCTTTGCTTTGCCTAATGCAGATGTAGGAGAGGGATAAGTGGGACAGTGCTAGAGTCAGGTTGCTGGTGGGCAGTTGAGCTGGTGATGACAGGAAAGAGAGCAAACATAATCACAGAGCACAGCAGGCTAGTGGCTGTGAGGATATTTTGGCAGATGAAGACATAATGAAGCATCTGAGTCTGTAACCCTAGACTGTTTTCTCTGAACTCACATATTAGTAACACCTTGGGAAAATTAGCAGGAAGCACTGGAATCTTGTAGACCACGTGTCAAACAATTTCTCCTGATGCCTGTTTTAAAATAAAACCTCTCATCTAAAAAGCATATGGCAGGTACTTCAGCTGGATAAGATGATCTCTGTGTCCTGAAGCATGATTGAGTGATTCATTTTAGGTCACAAGTTAATCTTCAAGTAATAAGATAGACCAGAATACCTAATAGTAATGTCCAGCTTCTCAATAAAACAGTAATCAATGGAATACTTATAGAGGGATGCCTGACCCACTGGATTATTGTTTCGGGTATACATAAAAAGTTTATTGCATAGAAGGACTTTGCACAGCAGAAAAGCTGAGCTATTCAATCTGAGAGACAAAGAGAAGACTGCAGGATCAGGCAATTACTGCATGAAGGAAACTGTGTCCTAACACTCCTTCTTCTGCGTGAACATGTGCAGATTGCTCCATGTCCTCTTCCACCCTCTGTCCGCCCTGCCTACTTACACAGGGAAGTCTTTAGTACAGAGATGCTGAGTCTTTTCGATCTCCTCATAACAAGGTCCTCCAAATTCAATTTTTCAAATTATGAATGCCCTTAAACTTTCTATTATCAGCTCGGTGCTAAATATTCATAAAACTGTATGTGAACATGCTGCTGGTATTCTCTGTATTTGATAGGCTTAGCTACTGGTCCAACATACAGACTGAGAAAAGAGCTGTCACCTAGTTTGAGGCTGCTTTTATTTAAAAAAAAAACAAACAAAATATATCCCTTGACTAATAAGCTGGTCACCATGAAGTGCGCTCCTGGATACAGATTTGGCCCCAACCCACTGTAGACCAAGCAATTTCAGGCATGTGAGCCATTAGAAGAATCCCTCTGAATGTTGCACATGTAATTGCAGCAAAAAGACTACCTCTGTTTACCTCTCCTGGAATGGCTGCAGTGTAGACAAGCAGGCTCTGTTGACATTTCTCAAAACCAATTATTCATCTGTTAACAATTCAACTATTCTGTCCCTCCTGCCTCCTTTTTAAGGTCATGCTTTTCATGTAGATATTTAAGAGCATTGCAGTACTTAAAAACATAAGCAACCTATACAACAACTTTATTGTTGTAAAACACATTAAATAAAGTAGTAACTGATCACAGCATAAAGAGAGAATTAGATTGAATATTCCTGTTGAAGAAAATGCCTGTTAAACTCCTTTTGAGTACTGGTGTATAACACCTCCTCTCTAATCAATATTTACTTTAGCCTTCCTCTTGGCCACAAAAGACAGTTCCTTCTCTCTCTGTATACTGCATCTCTGATTTAAATAAAAGCTATGTTTGCAGGACTTTTCTTTAAGGATGTTGTAAAATGTAAACTTAAAGTTCGGCATTTTTATAAATGTATGACAGAAGTTAAGGAATTTTAATCAAAGATATCAGAGATTGTTATTTTCTGTTAGGTCAGCTAGCTCATCTATGCAGCCAAAAATAAAATACGCTCCTTTCAATGCAGTCCCCAGTGTTTTGCTTGGCTGTGCTTCAAGTGACTCAAGCCTGAAACATTTTTGTAGAATTTTACATTATTCATGTCTTATGAAAAGTTGGACTTGCCTTTGGTAGGGAGAAATGTCCCAAAGATGACATAGGTGTCATGATGAAGACTATCCTGAACATCAAAGAAATCTGTGACCTTATGCAGCTAGCTCTTCCTTGCTACTTGAATTTCATTATAAGAGCAGTACAAAGTTTGGAGCTGGCACCAGAGTGGGACAGACTGTGAGAGTCTTACACTAAGATGTACTTAACTCCACAGGCATGTTCCTTGAGTGGGTCAACTTATGAGTCTTTAGTATGAATGAATTGTGGCCAACTTATGAGTCTGTATTTAGTATGTAAAATTTCACACAGCATCACAATTCAAAATTGTTACAAAATAATTCTAGCATTGGTTGGAACTCATAGATTAGAGGTCTAGATAATGTAGTAGCATCTTTCACACCATCACCTATATAGAGAATGAATGGTTACCAAGCTTATGTAAAATCAATCCCACATAAGACCACTTGCTGGAATATAGCAGTAGATAATATAGTAATTAGAATGGAATAAAACAGAATAGGAAAATTAATTTGTAACACAGAATTTATTTGCAGCTCAGATGAAAATAAGAATGATTAGGTGTAAGGCCAGATGCTAGAAGATGAGCCCTGCATTATATATCTCAACAACAATAAAAAAGTAATCAATTTAAGTATAATTAACATGATGTCACCAACAAAGCACAGTGGATCTTCTTAGAATTAAGTTTAAATTATATATGAGCAGGAATTCTGAAACACTCAGGTAGGTTTGGGGGTTGGTATTTTCCATTTGCAGTCTTTACTGGATCAAAAGTGTGATCAAACTGAAAGGCTGACTGTTCCTTTGGCGTTTCTGGTTGAGAACAGAAGAAGGAGAGAGAGCTCATTCTCATGAGGTTTCCAGCAGATTTCACAGTCAAAGAGGTTAGAATAGTTTGAATAAACTCCACATAAACATCTGGGGCCAGATTCATGGGTTATTCCAGCTGCTTTGGAGCAATCCAGTGACACAAAGGAGCAGTAAAATCCATTTTACTGGCCATTTAAGCCAAGTTTATGGCTGCTTTGCACCCCCAGAGCAGCTCAAAGCAGTCAATATCAGTGGAACTCACTCTGAATTTCTGGACTTTGAACTGAACTGCAGCCTAACTCCAAAATTTTTGAGTGTGTCCATTCCTACCAGACGTAACATCCTCACTCAGCATGTGTATGCACATCATTGTTTTTGTTTACAGCGCTAGTGTAATGATCTAATTAGGAACTAAAAGTACTTTCAGTCAATTAACACTCCTTGAAGCCTAAGGTTTAAGAAAAAACTTTGAATGAGTTCAGATAAGACTTCTGTAAAGAAATGTAGCATTTTCTTTCTAATTATTCTATTTCCCAGGATGCACGCTGTAATTGTGAGCCCTGTAATATGGTATTGCCATTGCTAGTAGCAAGCTATAAGCTTTGCACTGAGTTTCCCAGGCTCATGACTGAGCTTGCCAGGCTTCCTCTGTCTGGACCTTTCCTGACCTCCTGACAGCTTTGTGCAGACAAGCTTACCTTGAACACCACTTTTTCTAGTTTACCAGGTATCTCTGTCTAATTTGTTTATCTTTGTATGGTACCTCCATGATTTTTCAACTCTAACACATAATGATGCAGTGTATACAAATGCAGGTCTGATATGACAGCAGAGAAGTGGAGATGGGATGATAAGAAAAGTATCACAGGCTTGGCACTTGAGGCGCACATTTATAAGCAATTAACCAATGGTTAGTTAAAGAAATGCAGGCCTGGGGCTGGACAAAACTGGGTTTAGATGTAACAGAGAATAAAGACATAGTATCTAGCCTACAAAAAGTACACATATATAGTAAATTTTGATGTAACTTAAAGCTACAGACCCATGAGCAGAGAGAAAATATGTAAATATGTGTTAGCAAGCGTATAAAAAACCCTCTCAAGTAGGTTCTACGGTGAGGAAGGAGAAACCATCAAGGTGAACACATTTCTCCCAGTAAAGGACTCTAGATGCTGACAAGTCTGCATTACACCCTCAACAATAGAATGAAACCGCTGACCTTAGGACCCAGAGGAGCAGGGAAAGATTGAGCATAATAACAGGAAAAGAGGTAGAAATTAAGTATATGTATACCAATTTTAACTATATTATTACCATTAATGAGACCTTCTCTATGGAAATATTATTTTCTGAAGTAATTAAATTTTGATAAATGATTTTTGTATTATACTGTAGAGACTTTAGTTATGACAACAATAAATTCTTGGCTTTATGTATAAAGTCTGTTTCCTCTTTGCCCATAAACAATATTGAGCATAACAACACATATAATAAATAATAGCCACCACCCACCACCTCCCAGGATTTTGCAGAAATCTATTATTGAATATTCTTGAAGACATTGAATATTATGATGAGAACCATGAGTGCCATTAACAGAATGTAGCAGGGGGAATAAATGGAAAATTGTGAGGAAATTAATAACCCATACTTAGAACAGGGTTTATATTTTATATGATAAATAAGACTTGGGACTCCATACCACTTGTGAAGAGAATAACAGTCATGAAGGACTAGTCAGTCATTCATTAGGTGAAGTGGGAGTCTCTGGAACCATAGCATAATGCTGTTAGATGGAGAAGCTAAATTAATGTTTCACCAAGAGTCATAAATACAGTATTTCCTGATTTTTCAGTGCTTCATTTAGCAACCTTAATATTCTTTTAACCACAGGTATTTAGCATAATGTATATACAATATCTGTTTTCCAATTAGATTTGTTTTTTCCTTTTCTGCCTGTCCATTAATAGGGATGGATGGAGCAATTAAAACACAACTCCACTTCAGAGCATACTGCAAAACCCAGGAGGGGCTTCTGCCTCTCGGAGTGCCAGAGGGCATAGCTGGCAGCAGCTGTGCCAT
>VZZY01023012.1:0-17862 GCA_013400335.1 Eurystomus gularis
TGATGGCTGAACCAGCATAACATTGATAACAAGACCTAGGACCGTGACTCAAAGGTGCTATGAGGTCTGGGCAAGAGCTGCCTGTGAGGCCTGAAGTGTGTTTCTCCCTGATGTACCTGGGTTGTGAATCATAATGAACAGTTGGTACTGTTAAATTCCACAGCACAGAAACAAATGTCCATTAAATTGTGACTATAATGATAATTAGTTGAAGGAAACTACTTCTAAATAACTGTATGATTAGAACAAGAATAAATGGATGAAGCTGAGGAAAGATATGAAACAACAGGAAAGAGGACAAATTATCTTTTTCACTTATTTAATTAAAGCTTAACAAAGTAATGTCAAGGCAAGGCCAGAGTTTGGACTTCTGATGGGAACTGAAGCATTTTACAGAAAAGGTTTGTGGTCCCAATCTAAGTGAATGGCACAATTAGCCACAAGTCAACAGACTACGAAACACCACGGCAGCAAAACAATTTTTTGAGGATTCTGAGGGTGAAATATTTTTGAAACAGTACATTAATATTTTCTTTTCCTCAAATCTTCTTCTTGTTGTTGGTGGTTTGCTGTTTGTTATTTTAAACATATGGATTTAACATTGTCGTAGTACTGACACTTTTGTATTACTAGGACTGAGGAAAGATTTATTCTCAAACTCTCCTATGACTTAATTGGACCTAAATGATGACTACTCTGTTTGGCTTTGGACAATACTTCCAGAAAGTAGGATGGTCTCCTTCATAAAAAGATGTACCAGACAATTATATAGGGTGTTACTTTAGCTGGTAAAAGACTTTTCCTTACAGTTTACACTTCCAGAGTAAAGGGAGTCCCAACTGCCCTAAATATTTTTTACTGAAAAGGTTACGTAAGATTTTCTGATTCACTTAAAAGGGAACACTGACCTTTACACTACTGGGCACATTCCATAAGGGAATTTTTTTGGTTCCTCAAGCTTTGTTCTGAGTATGAGCAAAATACAAAATGATTACAGTTTTTCCAGATCTGGAGTGCCTTCTTGTGTTGTCTGAGATAATTTTCCAGTGGTATTTCTACTTGGACTTCCACAAAAAAGTGTTTCTTTTTTCTTACTTAATAAAAGGCAGTGCAAAGGCAAACTATTCCTACTTGGAGAAAAATTTGTGGGGGAATAGTGCATAGTGAATGTTGATTTTTTTTTTTTCATACTATGCTTAAATTTACATTATTGAAGGGTAGGTTATTACCTCATTGCTGAATAATTCTTCTTGAGAGGAAAAGAAAATTATATGTAAGCTTTGTTTTCTTAACCTAAATCTTCTGCGGTGCAATTTGAGACTTCATTTATGCAGAAGAAGGAGGTCTTAGGGGCCTGTTTTCTGGAACATGAAGTTTTACCTTGTAGGCTCTTTGAAAACCATCTCCTGGTCAACTGGAATCTCAGAACAGGAAGAAGAAGAAAAGCATGTAGGGATTGTGCTAACATTTTTAGACTCGTAGTCATATCCCTTAAGATTCTTGTTTGTTACTTTTTAGTATACCACATGCATCTAGTGTTAGTAATATTTCAGGTATTGTTCATGGATGGTATAAATCCCAGTATTGCTATGCTGAAATTCAGATTAACAGCAGAAAAGGATATTCTTATTCCTGATGGGTTTTTCCTTGTAACTTATTTTCCTACTCTTCATTAATATTTTCTTTTCGGTATGTTCTGCCAAAATACTCTCAAGGTTTTGTTAAAGATTGATTTTCCCAGCTCATAAGAACAATTCACATTCTCATCTGCTGGAGTCCAATAATAGCAATACAGAAATACTTGGTTTTAAACTCTGTTACAAAAGTACCAGCAGGTATGAAACAAGAATTGAGTATCGTTTGCTCCTTTATTCAATTACTGATGTATTTACCTTCAGGTTGAGCTTGAATGAAAATATTTATATTTTGTCTTTCTTTAAAAATACAAACAGAGCATTATGATTTTGCACAAAATTTATTTCCAATAGGAAAAGAACATTCTATAAGAAAACTCCCCGATTTTCTTGAATCTTTACTTGAGGTCATGATTTTAATATTCAATCCTCCTTTCTTGTTTGTTTTTGTGATTTTTTTTTTAAGGATCTTTAATCACTTAACTTTCTGTATAACTTGTGTTATGAGATTTACTATATATAGATTACAAAAATTAATTTAGATTGGGTTGAAATTTCTTGCATAAAACTTGCTAACTCTGTACCTATTAGTATCTACTACTGCCCAATTAATCTTCTCATTCCACCTTATTCCCTCTTCTAAATACACCTCACCTCCTCATCATAAAGTTACAGGTTAAGAGAATCTATGCAAACCCACACAGCCTCCAAAAAATCCTATCTTGAATTTTGAAGTAGAATAAATTATCTTCTCAACTTTCACTTCTGTATACTCTTTGCTCTGGCCAGCACACCATGCTGAATTTGGCCCTGATTTTCAGTATTTTTCTCTCTTTCTTTGTAATTATACTTACAAGCTGTAAGAAGAAAAAAGATCCAAAGTATGAGAAGCCGATGAATATTACGTAGCTATAAGGTTCCCAAGAAATATTAGATCAATGCTGACACATGGTGTCATTTCCTGTTACGCTGATCTATTGTAACTTCCTAAAATATGCTTAACACTTTATGAATCTTAACCAATTTTTTTTTTCATTTCATCTGGATTTCATTTTCACTTTCAAGTGGTAACTGGGGCTTTCTGGCAGGCACAAATAATTGAAGAAACACTAATTAGAATGCTCCAGGTAGGAATGGATCTTTAATGATGGCTCAGGAACAGTGCCTTTAATCCTACAAAGCACTGCTAAAGGTCTGATGAAGCTTTTGTGAGTTGAGGGGAAGAGGAGGAGAAAAGGTAAATAACATGCATATGTATGTATATGCATGAATTATCTTAAAACATTAAAAATATATTTCTGTTCAAACTTGCACATCTGTCCAAAGAAACAGCTTTCAAACTTATTTTGAGCATACCTTATACTCAAAAAAAAATCAGGAAGGGGAAACAAGCAAAGATTTCTATTGTACACGCTAGGCTCCCTAGAGAACTTCCATCTCATCATTGAAACCTAGATCATAGGACCCATCTGGCAGATGGGAGGATCAGCTCTTTCTTTTGAACTGTGCTCATATGCTAGTAGGAGCATTGTTATTCAAGTTTTATTTTTTCTTTTCCTTTCCCTCCCCGCCCCTTCACTATCTTGTGTATTCTCTCTTTATCTTACCAGCACAGCCGAGTGAAATGTTCTTTAATATTAGTCTTTGACTAGGAAGGATCAAAAGCCCAAACAGTGACAAAAAAAGACTTTTTTGATGTATTATTTATATTTCAGCAGAGAATGTGAAGCTGAAATAGATTACTTACTCAACAGTACTAATCTGTGACAGACTGTCCTCTTCAATAATGCTCAAGCAACCAGTTAAAAATAAGATAGTGCACAAAGAGCAGTGCAGTTTTACTCTCCTAATCTCCCATCTAAATGCCAATAGACATAATTAACATGCTCTGAACAAATGCCAGTTGGCTGCATTTTGCAAACAGGTTTTAAAACACCGAAAGTATAAGGCCTAAGGCATCAGCAGCATATTTTTAAAGCATCACATTGAGTTAGAATAAGTTCTTTTTTCTTCAGTCAGGAATTTTGAGCATATATTTGACATTTTAAGATCAGAACCTTTTTTCTAATAAATAGATTGACCAGGCCTTTTTTTTCCCCCTCTTAAAATTATCAACCCTCATATCAAGAGTAAATGTCAATGAACTGAGAACTATTGTCCTTCCATTTGACCTAATGCATTTCTGTGTGGGTTTGGGGTGTTTTTGCTCTGGGTTTTTATTTTGATTGTTCACCTCAGTTCGGGTGAGTGGAAAAAGTAAATACTTTAATGCCCAGAGGAAAATTGTCCATTAAACAAGAGTGCACATGACTTTCTTGAAAGAAGTTACATATGCTTGGAAAGAATTTTCAGAATTTTCTGTGGAAGAGGGTCCTCAGACTGGAGAAAGCAGGATGTCTAACTTACTGCATTGTTAGAAAATATGGGCATTCACATACGACATTGAGATGTGATATGATACCCATAAATAGAATGGAGAGAAGAAAAGTGTTTACTTGCCTTGCTTTCTGTCACACATAGCATGAGTAAAAAGAAAAGGGAAAATGTCTAGGCATTAGATATGATCATTTTCTACACTCATTTTTTCCCATTTAGATTTTAATCAACATTTCAAGTTGAGGCAGAGACAATAATAAAGTAGATTGAAACCACCAAATGGGATATTACAGCTGACTTCTTCGGGAAACATTGTTAATACTGTAAATATGTTACAGCAATATGTATACATTTGCTGACACAGGTAAAATTGTTGGCAGTCTTAGCACACGAGCTAAGGTCTGAATACATCACAGCAAATGATCCATACAGTGAATGGATCTTCTTTTCCTAAAGAAAAGGGAGAGCTGAATGATGAATCTCATCAACTCGGTGTAATTGACCAAAGTTTCTGAAGAAGTGAACTTCTCTTTAGAGACCAAAGTGAGGGGGGAATAGATGTATGAGCATTTAAGAATAAATTGGAAAAAAAACCCCTCAATTTCATTGAAGAAATGAATTTTTCTAATAATCTAACCCTGGGAGGGGTCCCAAATGAACTAAATGCTGAAATGTAGTCACAGAAAAAGTAATCTGCAGGGAGTTGAGCTAAGCTAGGTCATGAGTACCCAACATACTTACTTGGGAGTAATGCTGCTCATGTCCTTCTGTGTTCTCATTTTCAGTATATTAGTGAGGAGATTTTTGTTGTTGTTGTTTCTGTAACTTTGGTATGGATAAGGTCGTGTTTGTCAGCAATTATTCCTTTAAAATATTTTTAAACAAACACACACAAGGTGACTTTAATCACAAGTATCCCTGATTAACTGTGACAGCTCACTCTTAAAAGCTTTTCTCCTGCTCATACACAATAGAGCATAGATATAACATTCTGTATTATTTCTAATGTGCCAGTTCTATTGTTCTTCCAGGTCTAAAGCCTGCTGAAACTGTTCTGAAACTAATGAAAGATTGAAGGTTCTTTAGAGTTTCTTAACTGCTAATTTATTATCTTGCTAAAACCAGAGATGACTCAAATAAAACATACTAAATGAATGTGTATTTCCTACACAGGTACTATAGAGAAAGGCTTAAATGGAAAGATAAGAGAATGGAGCTAGTAAATTATTTTAAAAATTCTAATTAGTGTGATCATTCTTCTATGCTGGGTAGGAGAAGAAAAGCTTTAGATGGAATTTTTACAGATAGAAAAGAAAATGTATTGGAAATTTGATTAATATATTAACACCTTCTAAAGTTAGTGAAGGTAGGCACTGCTCTGTGCTTAGATAAAAGAACTCAGACCCTAAAGAACATAGGCTGGAGTGAAGATCCCATTTCCCTTGATTCCAGATTTTCAGTACTTTAACCCTTGTTGAGCGCTCTCCTACCCCTGACTGTCTTGGAAAACAAAGTTCATATTTTTACATGAAGATTTCGGAAATATTAACAATCCTGAATATTCAGAATTGCCTCAGTTTTGAAAGTGATTGGTCACTCAATCTCTAATCCCGTGTCTTGAGTGCTGCCATGATCTAGACCATTTGTCTTAAGCATTGCTTCATCTGTTAGTTATACACACAAAAAGCACCGAGAAGCACTGTTTTCAGTCTAAGAAATTGATATTTTGATGGACTTCAAGAAATTCAGACAGCTGCAAAATTTCAAGCATTTGGACTGAAACCTGAAATGAAGGTTGTCCCAGTAACAGTCACTGTGTCCAGATGTATAGAAATGCATGCACACCAGCACTGGAGAATGTGACTTCTAATTCAAAACCACGATAAAAAGGAAAAAAAAAGCAAAGCATATAGGAGGGAAAATTGCACAGACAACTTGTGTTTCTTTTTAGAGAAGTTGCATGGTAACTTTCTATAGGTCAACACAGTAAGACTGTGATAACGGCATTTAGAATGCTGCTGTTCAACCTTTTTCCTGAGGATATATCAATTTGCAGCCAAGTTTATTGATTGAAAGCACTTTTCATCACTACTCAGCAGGGGTTTGAGCAGGATATCCTGGCTTCAGGGATAGGCACCCTCTTGGGCTTGATACTGGGCATTTGAGGTAAGTGTTTCCCTGATGTAATGTTCTCATATGACAGGGTAAGAAAAGTGTTTCCTTGACCAGATGAATTAAACTCTCAGCAGTTTAAAGCTCAGTGCTCTGCTTTTGTTCTAGATGTAGAAGACCATACGCTCTTACTGATACCTTTCTGTAACTAGGGTGGGATGAAGCCATGACCTAGTTTGCCGTTAAAGAAAAACAGCCTTGTAATGTGCATTTCCCTTCAATATGTATATCCATTTATTCAGTCTGTATTCATGATGGAGGTCCTGAAACTCTTGGACAGTTAGTTTCTCCTCCTCTGTAGCTTATCGTGAATAAGTCTAGAAGCTTCCACTCATTTTGTGGACAGGAGCACAGCTAAGCTGTGAATTGAAAGTGAAAGATAAAGGAGCTTTAGTTATTTGCAGTAGTATAGGCCATTGGAAGGAGGCAAAATCAAGAGCAGATGGTGAAAGATTCTGGTTACTATCTGTAAACGAGTGAAATAATTGTACCTGATAACCCTCTCTATTAACAGTACAAAAGAAAAGAGATTTTTCTATATAATTGTACCTTTCTTAACTGCTAACCTAGGTATTCGTTTTCCTTCTTTTTCTTAAAAACTGCCCCATGAAACTCGAGCAGGAGGGCTTGAGAGCCCTAGTCTTTACTGCTTACGATATTCTCCTGAGAGGGGAAAACTACAGATCCGTATTTGTTTAGACAAAGCAAAGAACTACAGTCAGTGTTTACAACATTTTGGATGAGTGCTTTTATCCTCAGAGAAGAGGCATATCACCATGATCTTTTGAAAGAAAGCAGGACTTTCTACCGCCTGCCAAAGGAAGTCAAGATTCCAGATTCCACATGAAGTCTGTAAATCCTCAGTGACACATCACGTCCTCAGACACATCACGAAGCGAGGCACTTCTGTCATCAGGAAAAGAAAGACTTCATTTAAAACAAATCCTTCTCCACAGAGATTGTGCACAGTAGGCTATGTGTTGTGATGTATTTTAATTTCTGCAGTTGTTTCCAAAGCAGGTACAGCTACTACAGGTTGTAATGGGAATATTAATTCAAAATTAATTACAGAGGGGAAAAAAACCCAAACCACCACTACCACAAACCTTTTTGTAAGGGAGAATGCAGAGGCAAAAAATCATAGTAATATTATGTATTATATAGGGAATCAGGTGCCTAGTTTAAGAATGTGGGTTTTATAACTGCAGCCAGTTAGGATTGGCAATATTTTGCTTGTTAAGGTGACTTAATTTTTGCTTGTTAGAGTGACTTAAACCTACTTTATAGATTAAACCATAAATTTAACTTAGATTTGCGCTTCTGTGTACTTACTATATTTTAAATGACTATTAGACCTTCCAATAGGTTGCTAAGGTCTTTCAGAAACTTTGGATCTCAGTTTCTAGAAAGCTTTTGCAAATCTTCAGTGAATGGGACAAATAAAGGAAGTCAGGATGCTTTAACGTGTACCTAAAATTAAGGTTCTAAATCTATACGCTGCTACCCTATACTGGGGCAGTTAAATAGCTTGATTTTCAAAGTGCTGAAACCTCAGAATGATTTTGGCTGTCAGTGGAGGTTTCAGCTCTGATCTTACCTTTTCTTCTCGCCAAAAACAAAGTTCTGCAAATAATGGCACCATCTCTTTGTTGTAAACAGTACTATACTTCCTGGTGAGAAGCATATGTTCAACACAGAGCAGAGTTCTATTAATGCAGCACCAATGTCAGAGATTTGGCTGCTTCCCAGAATCAACTGACAGCATTGTCTGGGCTCTGTATATTTAATATAGCCTCTCTACACTCTGGGGAATTTGTGATTTGAAGTGATTTGAGTGAAGGAGCTACTACAAATCTCAATACCCATCCTCCAAACAATAAGGGAAAAATAGTTACTGCGCACATCTGGTAAAGCAGCATTCATTTTTTTTTTTTAGAAATGAACTGCCACAGAAAGGTATAAAATGTTGACATTTTGGTTAATTTCCAAGTTCAGGGTTGTTAGTGTCCACTGTCAGCTGAAATGTTCTTGCTGCTGCTGCCTGCAGCTAGGTATATTTTTCCATTTTCCTAGTATCATCTCTTTTCTATTTATTTTGTCTAATTGTATCTTGCTGGACTTGGCATTCACAGTATTTCATATTGTAAATATTGGTAGAAAACACATAAACATTAGGTGAACATACAGAAGGCAGATTTTCTTTTTCTTCATGTGGATGTTTTTCATGTGTTTTTTTTTCCTTTACACTTCAGCTTCAGAATCTGAGCTTTTCTTTCCCACACAAGCAGCTGATGCTTTTCACAAAGTCAAAGGACTTATCTCAGCTTCCTAATGAGGGACTTTGGCATGTCTCATAGTTTAGAGATACTCACTGATAGTAAACTGTAGGCTAAAGGAAACAAACCTTTTGCATTCGCTTGCTGTCAATCATTTGGAACTGATACACTGTAAGACTTCTAATCTCACTGTTCTATGCACTAAAAACCTAGCACAAATGGGTTCTAGAAGCATTTTTTCTGCCAGGAAACAAATGTCTGTCCATTACTATCTCTAAAATAATGACCTCATGAAAACCCTTGACAAGCCAGTTCTTTAAGGGCAAACAAGAAGATATTCTGTCCTGATAGTGCTTACATCATAATCACTAAAGGAAGCCAGAGGTTACTCCTTTGGTTAGGAAGAAACCCTTTCAGTTATAAAAATAATATTTAAAGACCTCTTATGAGAAATTCAATCTATTACATCTGGTACCATTAGGACTTTTCTTGGGACAAATGGGATCTTTTTTCACCTAAAGATGTTCTGCTTGGCTTTTTGTTGTGATGTGAAGGGTTGATATGTGTTATGACCTTTCTCTCACTTGCATTTATCTCAAATATTTTGGCAGGTATGGAAACAATAACTAAGCACCCCCACTAAAGGCAGGACTGTCTTGCCAACCAATATAGCTGCAGCAGCACATGTCCTCCTAGGAACACCCAGGAGGTATGGAACAATGATGTGAAAGAATCAGCTCAATGCCTGTGGCTTAAGCAGAATCCTTTCCTCCTGTGACAGTATCTGGATGTCAAGTAATGTAGTTAGTCATGTATCTTATATGATGAAAGCCTGTGCCATAAACCTTAAGAGCTTGCGGTTTGATTCTTATAGGATATGACAGGGATTTTTCTGCTCGTATCATTTTTTTTCTTACAAGCTAGTAAATGGAAAGCTATTTATACCAGAGGATATTATTTACATCAGAATTGGCTCTGAGCTTCAGGAACAACCAAGTGGTTTGGAAGTGCCACAATTCCTCTTACGTTCTGCCTTCCAGGAGGCAGAAGCAGTAGTGGGATGCTCTGAGTGACTCAGAGGGATTTTGTTACAGAAGAGATTCCCTCAACATTCCTTCCAGTGTGATGGAAACAGTAGTAACCTCTGTCTCGGGGGAGGGTTATAGGCAGAGGTAGGACAGGCCATTTGACTCTTTGCACAGTACTTCTTCCTTAACAGACCCTTTCCCTTCTGTGGAGCAAAGCTAGATGGAGAAGATTCCTAAGGAGTTTGTCAGCTCATGATGCACCACTTGGATCCTTTTAACACAGGCTGCAAGAAAAGCACTCAAAATACAGAAATACAAGATGTCGTATTCTTTGCACGTACTGAATACTCATCTCTGGGTGCAAGTACATTATGTGCTTTTTATTGACATCAATTTGTAGGATACGTTTTTACTGGAACCCATGAATTATGAAGTCCCTAAGATGGGATGCAAATATACACTGAATAGAGGCTGCACAGGCAGACATCAAACTGCATTTCCTGACTTTGTGTTTATCTGTAAATCTAAAGTAACGTTCTTTCAACCTGCTTTCTATGTTTGGGGTTTTTTGATCTAGTGTAGATGTAGGTTTCAAGAAAGCAAGCGACAACACCTAGGAGACAATGCACTGGGATGAAGAATGTCTAATTCCATTGTTTCTGTTTCGCAGATTTATTTGAAAGTTTATCAGCGTTGATTGTTATTTCTGTTTCTTTTACTTTTAAGGAGAGCTGTGGGGAAAGAATTAAAACATACCGGGAACTGTTAAGTAGTGAATATATATTTAACTGTATGCATACATCAAAATATCACAAGAAGACCCTAAATGTATTCCTTGTCAAATCTGGAGTCAGCATACAGCTGGACATCATAAATACATAGACCAAGACAAAAAACTAAACAGAAAGCACTGAGCAATCAGGAGGAAATGTGTCTGAATTTAAGCCAGGAAAATTAAACATTGGTTGAATATACAATGCCTGGCAAAAATATTGTAAAAACTTGGGCAAATCCCAGAAAATTATTAACATAGAAATACTTGACTTTTAGATAGTAGACGTTGATACTATTATGGGATAAAGGAAAAAGCAAAACAGAGAGAAAAAAAAGATGAGATACTGAATTGTATAGTTCCACTGGTATGTGTACCGATCACTGGCAAAGGGCAGCAAGGAAATGATAATGATTGTTTGTACAAAAAGCTTCTCTGTTTGGATCTGGATGACATCAAAGCAGAATATCTGACAGCTTCCCCTAGCTTGTCAGAGCATAATAGCAGCTTACACAAACAAAGCCTTGCCTGCAAAGCAGGTTGGAATCACAGCAGAGGAAGCTTGTGTGTAAAACAGAGATGTCAAAAACATAGCAAATGTGGAAGACTCTCCACAATATTTTAATGTAGTGTTTGAATTTCAAGCTCCATTACCAGTATCATTGTGAAGCCAAAATACTTTAGCCTCTGAGGAGATCTGAGCTCTACTAACTGATTTTTAAAAACATTTTCAGATAGGTATGAAGGAGACTGATTTTGTGTTCTTGGATAGCCATTTGACAAAGACAAAGGAAAACAAATAAAGATAATAAGCACACATATGAGCACTGCCAAAGGCCCTAACACTGACTACAGTCAAGTAACATTGTCCACATTCCACTGTTCTTCTAGCTGAGATCACCTGCTAGCTGATCAATTATTTGATACGCACAAGCATAGTAAAACCACTAGTTAATAAAAAATTAAGTATCTCAACATTTTTGAGTCCATTGTTATCAGCAGAGTCTACACATATATCTAAATATCACTGAATCTTCTTTGGCTATTGCCAAGTCTGCATTAGGGAACGAGTACCTGGTGCGGAGGTTCCCAGGTTATGACCACCACAAGGCCTGTGAAGACAGCTCTGTTGTGAAAATTGCAAAAGATTTGTTTGCACAGCCCTACCCCTGAGCAAATAAAAGCTGGCTTACAAATCCCATCATCTTGCTACTCCAAGCTTCCAGTTCTGCAGTTAGCAGAAAAGCTCAGAAATCCCTGTTGTTGTGATATTTTGACTTGGACTCAAAAACGTGGCGGAGAAAAGACAGGTTCCCAAGTCATGTATAACTACAGTAGAAAACAGTTGCATAGATTTACATCCAGAGATGAATAGGAAGGTGGTACAGTCTCTGGAAAGTGAGAATATAAAGCTCTCTGCAATAATTAGGACTACACCAGGTTGAAATAAAATTTTTAAAAAGGCAGCAAAACTTGAAAATATGTTCCAAAGACTCAATGTCATAATGAGTTGTATATCTGCAAATAAATGTAGTCTCTGTACTATTATCCAAGTGTAAAAAAACCCATACTGTTGTTTCCATTTATCAAGGAAACATCAAGTTTCTTGACCCAAAAACTGTAACTAATTTCAACAAAAGATTGTGATGATTATGGGAATAGAAATTTTGAAAAAGAATTGTGTTAGCTTTTTACCTAAAAAACGAGCTGAAATTTCAAACAGGTGAGATCATTAGGTGTAAGGAGTGGTCTCTTGGACAGATGTTTATCCAGATTGGTAATTCTTACTTCATTTTATCCTTTTCATTCAAATAATTCAAATACATTAATTTATTTTATCCTTTTCACTTACTGTAACTTCCTGGTAGTGGACTTTGGGACCCTAGCAGGACAGAGGTCTGAGTAAAGGCTGCAGCTTGTTATTCATTCATTCATTCACACAATCATTCCTTCATTCATTCACTTATTCAATAAAAAAAAAATAATTAATTTTCATATCAGAGGATTAGTTTGCAGAATAGTCAACTGGAAGAAAAAATAATTGGGAGAGGTCTATAGGTGGATTTTTGCTTATTTTCATGGGCGACTTTTTGTTAATTATTTTATGAATTTTGGCTTTTCTAGTCACTATTACATATAAAAAAATCAGGGTAGATTTTTGCAAAATAGGCAAGAGTAGATTTTGACTTTTTTCCTACTTTTTCTCAGAGTTAGCAGGAAGGGGAAAGTTATGTAAACTTATACTTCTAGTAATAGAAAACAGTGGAAAAATACATCTATGTAATTACTTTCCTACCATTTTAAATATTAGCTGCCACAAGAAGTAGCATGTCTTAAAGAAAGAGTATATGTTATGCTTTGGAAAAATATTACAGAACAATAAAAGCATAAGAGGGTGTGCTTTGTTGTTATTACAATTTGTTTTAATACAAATGATGTATCAGTAATGACCTTGACTCAGGAACACTTCTTAGAAAATGAATAGATGAAATAAATGACCTGTGCAAAAGTCTTGGGCCACCAGCTCTCCCAGCTGGTCATTAATCCCCCCAGGCTACAGACCCTGATCATTAAGGCTTAATTAATTCAGTGTTTACGTGCTGCATTTTCTTTTTGTATAATGAACCTTTTGGGAATATTTTATTAATGGAGAAAGGTAATATATGTTTGCCAGGGAGATGTCACATTATTTCTTTTATTCCCAGTAAATACAAATAAATTATGGAAAGCTCTTCATGCGTTTGTACATTTCACACTTCTGAGAGCTGTTGACTATTGGAAATGAAGGGCAAGGGCATGATTAGAAAGATTCATCATGTACTGGTTCAATACTTTGGTGCTATTCTTCATGACTGTACCACTCAAAGCGGTCTCGGAATTCTCAGCAGGGCAGGCAAAACCAGACCTTGGTGCTTCTGCCACAGGGAAGCTAAAGGGCGGAGTGTGAGGGCAGGGCTGAGATGATACATCTGGGGAAAGATCTTTGGAGACCCTGGCTTACTTCTCCTATAGCCACTCGAGAATGGATTTCTAGGGATGCTGTCATGGATATTGCCAAGGATTGTCTTATGAGTGGTGAATGCTGCTGCTGGCATGGTTGCCTGACCACAGCAGATGCTCCTTACAGGCTAGGACACTAGTTACCTCAATGGCAACAGCAGGAGCAAGGCTGGCTTTCCATAGCTCTTAAGGAAACTGAGATCTACAGTCAACAATAATTGTCACAAACATTAATTTCTTGTCAACATTACCAACATGATGCAGTGCCAGTGGTCATAATTTAAGCCTGTTTGGAACATAAACCTGGTCTTGCAATTTCTAAAGCTGCTGAGGGGTTGCAGACATTCACCTTAATTAGGGAGTTCCTGGTTCCCTTATAAGCTAGATTTTTAAAATGTTTTTTTCATCTGACTCATAAACAGTTAAATTCTATTACTCAATAGATGGTCACAGACACTTCATTTCTAGATGACTATTAAACCAATATTATGTTCCTAAAGAGATACAGCAGTTCAAATGTATTTTTTCTATTTATGTTTAGATATTCTAATAGCTTTCAGCTGAATAACTAGACTGCATTGTGAGCATTCATCTGCCTCTCAAAGTATAAATGTACATCTTTAAACATAGACATGATGCAGTATTTTCACATAGAACATTCCAATTTTAACCACTATTGAGTAAAATCTTCCCCCTTTAAAAATAAATAAAAATAAAGGCTTAAGATACAAATTTTCTGCTATGCATTATTTTCTCCACATGCAGAAAAAGATTTCCAAGCAGTTTACAAATTAGTAGAAAAAACCTTTTTTTTGCCATAAAAGACATTGATTGTCAGTTTAATTTACATTTATAATCTCCCTTTCATTTAGGAATACAAATGTAAAGAAAAATTCTGAAAATGTTGCTTTGTCAGATATTTATTGGAACAAGGGACAAGATATTCAGCAAGGTTAATGGAAGAGAAGGAAGAAAGCTAATTAAATATTTCCTTTTGCCTTGATCTGACTTATCTTGTAATTTTCTTCCTTATTCTGCCTGTTTACTAAATAATGTGTTAAATACATTCCTGTTATTTGCACTCATAGGAGCAAAAGTTGCATGGGAACTTGATATTGCAAAGCAAGTATACTAGAAAATATATTATTGTCGCTAACACTTATGCCCTGCACAAAAGACTGAAATAAATTACACTTATTCTTCCATTAGATGTTTTGAAGTAGGAGGTAATCACCTTAAAATGAATAAAAGTTGATCTATAACTGATTTGGAGCAATTCTGGGGTTTGTCTCTTGAAAGGAAATGGGAGCTTCTTGCAATGAGTTTCCTGTTCATGACCAACCAGCTTTCATTGTGTTGCCTTCACAATTTAAAAGGCAAATAAAAATCAAGCACATCTCAGCTTTATTCTTACAACTATTGAGGTTAGAGAACCATAAACTAAAATGTAATTGTATCTGTAGGAAAAGAATGCTGGGGAGAAGTTGAAATTAACTCATTAAACTAATACAGTTACATCTCCATTTTATTTAATTATTGCAAGGTTACAGTCTGTATGCTCTATCTGCATTCTTTTACACCCACTGAACTTAAACTGCAGCACTGAAAGGTGTCTATGACATGTTTCTGCCTCAGGCAGACAAATTTCAAGCAAAAATACTATCTTTTTCTAAAAAAAAGAAAAAATTGAATAAATATTGATGCTAAAAAAGTCCATTACAAAAATCCAGCATTTCCTTTCTTTTCAGCAAAGAAAAGGAATTTGTTGGGGCTGGGAGGGTGCTATCTATCTGCCTAGTATCAAGAGCGTGTCATTTCACATGGGAATGCTAAGGTTGGACCAAGCCTACAGGGAAAGACAAGAGCGAAACAATATATTGTCAAAAAATGCATTTTTCACATATTGAGTTGAAACTGCATAGCACTTGGCTTCTGAGGTGAAGCTGTTGTAACTTGTTATAACTTGCTGTTACTGGAGAGAAAGAAAGGCAGAAGTTTGTCTGTACTGCCAAGTAAAAATCAAGACTATGAACAGGGAGTTTCTGTCTTCTGCTTAACCTGCACTTCCCCCTGCTGATGTCCTGGTGAGGAGAAGGAAGTGGAATGGAAATAAGTGGATAGCCTGGAGGCAAAGAGGGAAAGAGGGAAAGTGCAAGGTCAAGAAACAAAAAGCAGATGTTACGATGTTGGAAAATAGGACCCTTGAGGAATAGGAGACAAGAAGGTTAGGCAAGAGCTATTGAATTGGAATAAAAACTGCTTTATCTCCTCCCCACGCCACAGCATTTTTTCCCTCTAGTGTCAGGGGAAAGAAAAAAAAACCTTTCCATGATAGAAGACATCTTAAAATACCTACTTTATAAAAGGAAACATTTTAGTTGTCAGCATCTCACACCATTCTCCTTATGCTTGTTAATGCCATTGTTTTTCTCCTGGGCTTATTTTTGTTTGAATGCAGATCCTAACTGTTGGGCTGGCAGCTCTGAGGTGCCCTCTCTCAAGACTACAGCATTATGGAGAATATTTCAGACATCTATTGCCAAATATATAAACTAGATGGGGAAATGTCTAAGGGAGCAACATAGAATAATTGGTGAGACAGAGAAATCACATGACAGGAAAAAGGTAGGAAAATCTGTTTGTGGTAGTTTATATTTTGGTGAGGTAATTATGAAAAAAAAAAAGGAACATTGTGATCTGTGTTTTATTGCTGATGTTGTTTTCCTGGAATTGATTATTATAGTGTCTTTATGTTGCTGACAATACCTTATCTGGGAGATACTTCAAATGTCAGTTTGGAACAGCAGGGCACATTTGGGTGTAAAAGTAAAATGTAGGGGGGAAAAAATGCAACTTCAATTAAAAAAACCCACATAGACGCTAAAAAAATCATACCTTTCATGTACATATTTAGACATATCTTTCAATATTCTAATTGGAATTGTAGGACCCAACTGTGTGCAAAAAGAATTATAAAATTGCTGCAAATTGCTTCAGTATGTCTGTTGTTGGGTTTGCAGTGAAGGATAGAGAAAGGCTGTCTCTCAACAGCATCCATCTTCAGACAGAATGGAACTTGGCTTTGTACCCCTATTTATACGCAGCACAAGCCCTCTATAAATCCACTCATGGTTTCAATGACGGACTGAATTTGATTAAATTCTATGTTAAATTAGTAGGCTTCAAAGTCCACTACATAACTGAAGTATAGTTATCAAATGCTTACTGAGACAAAGTTCCTGTGATACCAATGCCCCCACATAAGTGAAGATCGTAAGTGGAAACAAGCTCCTCTTCATGAAAGGCATTGCAATTTACCTGTGTAATTTACTTTTATAGCAAACGCTGTTCTGCTTTTGCTCTTTGGTTAGAATTTCAGAATAAGAAAAGGAAAAGTGCTTTTCAGAGAGCAGAGTATTTTGTTGAGCATTTGACGTTTAGATGCTTCCCGTTCCCGGAGAATATGCTACCTTACTCTTCCTTCAATCAGCGGCACTCAACTCGAAGTGCAAGCCTGACAGAAAACTACCTATGAAGAAGGTTGGGGTTTTTTTTGCATATGCTGATAGAATGAGGATTTACCCTTTCTCCTTGATTTGAGTCAAACAAAATCCACAGCTAATGCAGATTTGCCACTTACACAATCATTAAAAAAATGTCCTATATTTAAAGCAATCAACTGATACTGAACTGGAAACAGCTTTGTTGTTGTATAAGTCACAGCTGATTTTTAATATATTTCTTCCTACAGTTCAGCATTTTTATTAATTTAAGATTCCTTTTCAATATTTTTCTCTTTATGTCCTACTTTTCTGGTCTCTTCCTCATATGCATTTATAAAGTTGTCAGTGAAAGGTAGATAGCAAATTTCACAGTCTCAAATAAAGCTGCATTTGAAAGTAATGATTATGATAGTAATGCATTACCTCATCAGAGTATTTAGTCTTTAAACTTCAGTCTCATGTTATTGTTGAGATGAAAATGAACTAATTTTATAGCAGGATATTTCTTTTAATGTTCTATTTTTAAAACAAATTTGCTGCAGCATGTCAAAATATTGCACAGTGCATGACTGATGTACTGCATTACTTCATCAAATCTCTTATGCTATTGGCTAGTTTGTATCTTTTACACAGATTTTCTTAAAAGACATATTGTACATCTCAAACTAGTAACACAAGATTGAAAGAGGCATTGATTTCCTTTACTGTTAATGATCAAGGGGTTAATTTAATGTCTAAGAGGTAGACAATAGATTCTTCTTGACTTCAGGTAGTGCTGTACTGGATACCATATACTGGATTCATCTACATCTACAATGACATATCTAAACCAGTCACAGAATTGTTTTGGCTAGAAGAGACCTATAAGATCATAGAGTTCAACCACTAACCCAGCACTGCCAAGTCTGCCACTAAACCATGTCCTTCAGCACCACATCTACATGACTTTTAAATTCCTTCAGGGATGGGGACACCACCATTTCCCTGGGCAGCCTGTTCTAGGGCTTTACAACCCTTTCTGTGAAGAAATTTTTCCTAATATCCAATCTCAACCTTCCCCGGCATGACTTGAGGTTGATGCCTCTTGTCCTATCACTTGTT
>VZZY01023017.1:1159-50767 GCA_013400335.1 Eurystomus gularis
GGAGTTTGTGAGGGAAATGTGGGGTTTGGTGAGAGAAACAAGGAGTTTGTGAGGGAAATGTGGGGTTTGGTGAGGAAAACAGGGAGTTTGTGAGGGAAATGTGGGGTTTGGTGAGGAAAACAGGGAGTTTGTGAGGGAAATGTGGGGTTTGGTGAGAGAAACAAGGAGTTTGTGAGGGAAATGTGGGGTTTGGTGAGGAAAACAAGGAGTTTGTGAGGGAAATGTGGGGTTTGGTGAGGGAAACGGAGTTTGTGAGGGAAATGTGGCGTTTGGTGAGGGAAACAGAATTCAACAGAAAAGTGGGGTCTGGTGAGAGAAACAGTTTGTGAGGAAAATGTGGTGTTTGGTGAGGGGAAACAAGAGTTTGAGGGAAAAATGGGGCCTGCTGAGGGGAACAGTTTGTGAGGGAAATGTTGGGCTCGGTGAGGGGAAAAAAAACCCCTTTATTTTTCTTTATATGGGGAACAGACAGGCTTCACTGCACACCTCTGTGCCCCAGACAAGTTCAGGTATTTTTGGTTTTGCCAGTATCCAAAAATCTTGAGGATTTTTACTGAAGAGGACAGAGCATATCACCGCAGGTGTCACAGAACCATTCAGGTTGGAAGAATCCTTTAAGATCAAGTCCAAACATTCAGTTTAACAGCAAAAGTTCACTTTCACAGGCAGAGCAATGCTTAAGTTTTTGTTGATGCTCTCCCTGTCCAGCATTTACAGCCTCACCAGGTGCAAACATTTACACTCCAGGTGGTTCCCCTCAAGCTGGATTTATTTCATCCAACACGTGTCATCCATTTACCATAATGAGGTGAGAGGAACATTGCTTTGCCCTAATAAAAAAAAAGCCACCCACACAACTGAAAACGTTTTTGTCTGATCACTTCCCTGATACCTTGCATTAGGGAAGGGAATCTGAACGCACTAGAAAGTGTATTCCTGTGGGATGCCTTTGGCCATCCCTGAGGAAAAGTGAGCTGGACCTGGGCTCTTCCAGTCTTTGGAAAACCGCTGTCTGCAGGTGAACAAGATCTGCCAGCTCAGCCTCTGGACTATGCAAGAATTTGACTTGCATTCTGTAGACTCAAGGCTGGGATGGTAGAGGGGGGAAAAAGTTAAAATAAAATCATGCTTTCCTCACAGCTGGAACTATTAGCTGCTGTGGGCTAAGCCAAGAACCAGGATATCACACCAGTGGAAGCAACAGGGTGCACCTGCATTAATGCTTTATTGCACATCAGGAATTCACTTTTACTAGGGAGTTCCTAATTTCTCCTTACCGTAGTTTGGCTCACTCTGTGGAAGATGGGGCACAAGAATGGCACTGGGGGGTCTCTCTCCACTGAGAATCACAGATTCATTCTAGCTGGAAGAGACCTTTAAGTTCAAGTCCACCCGTTCCCCCAGCACTGCCAGGTCACCACTAAACCACATCCCTCAGCACCACATCTCCACGGCTTGGAAACCCCTCCAGGGATGGGGACTCCACCACTGCCCTGCCCAGCCTGGCACAGCCCTTCACAGCCCTTGTGGGGATGAGCTTTTGTAGGGTCCAACCTCAACCTCCCCTGGTGCAACTTGAAGCCATTTTCTCTTGTCCTATTGCTTGTTCCTTGGGAGCAGGGACAAACCCCCCTCCTGCCTCCAACCTCCTTTCAGGGAGTCATCAAGCACAAGAAGGTCTCCCCTGAGCCTTCTTTTCTCCAGGCTCCTCACCCGCAGGTCCCTCAGCAGATTGACTCCGGCAGTGCCTTGTAAGCCAAGGCTCATTCTCACCCAAACAAGCATCAGCAAAGGGCCTGAGAGCAACTTCTGACACGAGAACTGTGCAAAAAAATTGTATGAAACTTACAACACTAACCACCCATTGTTACGAGACTGACAAAGCGCTCAAAAAAAGTATTCTCAATTGTTGTCTTAACAGATAGTACGAGTTTTTAATTACATTTCCCACGCCGCTTTTCCAGGGAAGTCTGGCGCAGCACCAGCTGGCTTCTCCCCTGCACTGACCTGCCCCGTCACCGCTCCTCGCCCAGACCTTCCTCTGAGGTAAGAATCACCGCATGTCCCCGTTTCCTTCGCGGGGTGTGCCGCTACGCTACCCGCTGGGTGCTTCCAGACCCTTCTTCAGGAGCTTTTACCTTGGCACAGGGCAGGCAGAGAGCGGGCGCTGACCCTGTGGCTCACCACCAGCGGCAGCTTCGCGGAGGACGGGAGGTGCTCAGCGGGCACCATGTCCGGAGCGCTGCGCCTACTCCCCGTGAAAGCGTTTCCGCGGGAAGTCTAAGGGCTGCAGGCCCCGCCTCAGCCTGCAAGAACGGGGAGACCCCTCCGGGAGGCTCCCGCTCGGCGGACAGAACGCGAGCTCTGGCGGCTGCGCCTTTTTAGGCCTCGGGAGCGGCGCAGTGCGCAGGCGCGGTCCCGCCCCCACTTCCGGCTCCGCCTCCCCTCGCTTCCGGATACGCCTCCGCCGCCTGGCGTCACGTCCGGTTGCCGCCCCCTCCCTCCCCACTATATCAGCGGCGGCGGCGCGCGGGCGCCGGAAGCGGAAGCGCGCTGGGTACACGGTGAAGTCCAGCGGCGGGAAGCTATGGCGTCTGTAGTGCTGAGCGAGGCGGAGAAGGTCTACATCGTGCATGGCGTCCAGGTAGTGGAGGCGGTGGGCGCCTTGTCGGCGGGCGGTGTGGAGGCGGCTGTCTCCGCCGCGGGGAGTGGGAGGGTGTTTGGGCCAGCCCGGCTCGGCCGTGCCGGGGGCCGGTGGTAGCGTTGGCTTGTGAGGCGTGGGGCAGGGCCCATCGCCGCCACGCTGGGCTGCTCCCTGTGGGAGGTGCGGGGCGGAACGAGTTACGGTGTAGGCTGGGGAGGAGGGAGGGAAATGCCCGTTGCCTGGTGTCCATGGGGCATCGATGAGCCAATAACCATCCGAGCAGGATGGGAGCAGGACGTGGCTTTGGTTTTTCGTCTCTGGTCTTCCTTTCCCCCCGCCGTCCCGTGCTCTTCCTCAAGTTTTTGCTCTTGCGAAAAGTCTGTCACTGTGAGGAACATGCATCTAGAGCAGGTTGTTCAGACCCTCATCCTCCCTCACCTGCAATGGTTCCAAGGATGTGGCTTCTACCACCTCTCTGGGCAACCTGGGCCAGGCTCTCACTGCCCTCAGTGTCAAAAGTTTCTTCCTTCTCTCTAGCGTTAATCTCCCTCTTTTAGTTTAAAATCATCACCCCTTTCCCTGTCATAACAGCCTCTGCTAAAAAGCCTGTCCCCATCTTTTCTTATAGGCCTCTTTAAGTGCTGAAAGGCTGCAAGAAGGTCTCCCTGCAGCCTTCTGTTCTCCAGGCTGAACAAGGCCAGCTCTCTCAGCCTGGCCTTATAGGAGGAAGGGCGAAGGACATGTGGGGGGAAATGCCAAAGATGAAAGGACTGTACTTTCTGCAAAGCACAGAAATTGCATTTTACTGCAGAGAAAACTACTGTTATGGGGGGAGCTGCGTAGGATCTGAGGGTGCGTAATATCTAATGTTGAAATGCAAACAGATGAAAGCATTTGGAAGCTGGTGGGTTATTTTTTTGTCTGCTGATGACTTCTGTAAGTGCAGAACTTGAGTATCCCAGGAGATATGAAAAGAAGACTTTAAAATCACAGGTTCTTTTTTATTTTTTGTTACTGATTCCCTTTAGCCAAATATATTGATTGTTGTACTTAGGAGGACCTTCGTGTAGATGGTCGTGGCTGTGAAGACTACAGATGTGCAGAAATAGAAACAGATGTTGTATCCAACACCAGTGGATCTGCGAGAGTCAAGCTGGTAGGTAGATTTCTTGGGGATTGCATACCTTGCTGGTGGAATTTCTGGTTTACATGGCTAGTTTTGAGATAAGATGAGGCTATTTGTAGGTGGGTTTGTGTGTGTGCATAATGTGTGTGTGTGGCACTGACTGAAACTGTGGGTTAAGGAGAGGACAAGATATATCATTCATTTAGGCTGGCTTAACCAGCTTGACCTGGATTTGTTGTGAAGTACCTGGACAGCCTTCAGTCTGAACGAATCTAACTCTTCACCTTGAAAAATGAAAGTGCTGATGTGCCTAATCCCTGGAAAAAATAATTCTTTTCCTTTAGAAAAGGTCTGGCCTGTGCTGACTGTGAAGAAGATAAATATACTGTGCAAGTTATAAAGGCTCTGCAGAAACAGCTCGTTCCAGAACCAAAGTAATAGAAGTAGTCATGGGTACTGAGTGCTTTTTAACCTGATATCTGTGGAAATTTGAAGGACCTTCTCAGACTTAACGTTGTCCATCTAAAGCTTCAGTGCAGATAACTGGAAGGTAGAAATGTCTGCTTACCCTGGGCATTTAAATGAAGTGAGTCGTTCTCTAGAGTGACTCTAATTGCAGCTGTGCAATATGTTTTTGTTTCGACAGGGACACACTGATATCTTGGTAGGTGTGAAAGCTGAAATGGGGACACCAAAGCTGGAGAAACCAGATGAAGGTTACCTGGAATTCTTTGTTGATTGGTAAGTATGCTAGAAGAGAAGGAAACAGATTTAATATCTGCAGTAAATGACTAATCAGATCTTACCACCCTCCTGATGTTTATACCTTCATTCCACTAACCTCTTGTAAGGGTCTGAGTAATAGAAACAAGTTGTTTTACAGTTTCAGCAGTGGTGAATGTTCAGAGGCTTTCTGCTGGTTCTGCAGACCCAAAATAAGCGAAACGCTCAGAGTTGAAGAATGAAAACAGATCGAATAAACCAATCCCCAGTTGCACAGGATCACTGCAGAAGGAGACTTCCCACTGCACGTGCCCCTGGGGAAAGGTGTCTTCTAGGCTCCAGAAAGATCCCAAAGACAAAAAGTGAAGGGAGGCAGTTCCTTCTCTGCTGAGGGAAAGGAGATGCTGTCAGTGCTCTGATGCTTCCCCAGGCTGCCACTGGGTGGTAGGAGCTGAGCACAGTTGGATACGCTGCTGCTCCTGGGGAAGTTCCTGCATGTTCTACTCTGCTTTTACATTGTTGAAACTAATCATAAAAACTCAGACTGCAGTTTGCTATCTTAAAACGCTTATTTCCCGAAACTTCTGTGGTTTCTTGTACTGCTGAAAATAATCAGTTGCTGGATCGTGTATATAATCCTCCAGAATTCCCTGTCTCTTCGTTCTGCTCCGAGTCCTTCACCCAAAACCCGAGAAGCACATCTAGTCCCATTTTGAGATGGACTTTAATATGAGTCTCTGGAAGAGATTATTTTTGGGGCACCAATTTCTGATCATAGAAGTGAATTATCACTGAACAAGTCCATGTGCTATGTGATGTCCTTACTGCCCCTTGGCACTGGAGAAGACAACATCTGGACCTGGATTCAGGTATCTCTAGTTCCTGGCAGCCCAGATGTGTCATAAACATGATGTCTTCTGGCTGCTTTCCTGATGAGTGGAATATTAGCGAGGGGTAACTTACTGCTGAGTTAAAACCAGTTTTAAGTGATTGTGTGTTTCTTTTGGTGCTAGAATAAGCCCCAGTATTGGTTTCTTGAAGTAAATACAGCTTTAGGTGGAGAGTATCCTCTGTGTAACAGAGCCCTTGTATGCCAGGAAAATAGTTGTAAGCTTTTGTTAAATTAACTGGTTTATCTCTCTTACAATTATTTGTATTGTAGATTATAGTATATTAATGGCCTGAGCAACAGAAGGGAAGTACTTCAGTACTGCAGGAGAAAGGTTTGGGCTGGTAACAGCGAGAGTTTGGGAATTCAGTACTGATCTGTGGTAGAAGCATCATGAAGCTTCGTGAGGAATCCTGATTGTTTTCGGATGTGATGCCAAAGTGGTTTTGAAAGTCTCTTAAAATTGTTCTGTTTGGGAGTAGAGATTCTGTGCTCAACCTGGCTGCTGCTAAGTTCCTTCTGTGCTCCATAAACGTTTTTCGGTGTTTTCTCTTGCTAGCGTGTGCTAGAAAACCCCTTTTCAAATACTACTGGGTGTAAATTGCTGCAGCAGTGTGTGAGCATTAGGTGGCAGCATTTGCCGTATAGTTATTGTCAGAGGACTCTTCTAACTTCACTGCTGTATTTCGCTCGGATTCTGAGGAGCTGGAGTGTTAAAATAATGGAACCAAGACACAGTGAAACTTGCAGTAATATTCCAGCTGAGCTTTTTGTTCTTCCTAATTGCTGTCAAAGAAAGCAGCCATTTATTATTTAAAAATACAACATTTGGTGAAACTTTGTGTTTAGAAACAATGAGGTATAGATTGAGGTTTGTGTAATTCTTCTGAACTTTTCATAGGAGTTGTAATGCAGTACTTCAAACAGAATGGATTGAACAGAATGATCTAGTGAACTTGCATAAAAGCTGCTTCCGTGGATAAGTGCTTGTTTAATGCAACCTGAAGACTCAGCTCGGCTATTTCCAGAATTAAGTGATATGTAGATATGTTCCTATCTTATAGAATTGGTGTTTATTATTAACACAGCTGCGGATAATGGTGTGTGTCACACTTGCAGTGCTTATTCACATGGCAAAGATAATCTGGAAGCATAGGGCTGGGCTTGATTGGCAGTAATTTATTATTTTTTTAAAGCACATATAGTGCCGTCTGTTTAGAGAAGCTGCAGAGAACTTCTGTAAAATCCAGTAGCTCTTGTGGCATTCAGAGTTTTCATCAGTTCTGCAAAAGAACAAGTTGGGAGGATTACTCTGAGGTAACTCTTATAGTTAATAATAATAATAATGATAGGTAATTATATGTAAGCTTGGAGGCTCTGCAGTCTTGCTGACACAGCTCGCTTGGTGGTTTAAGTCATACCTAGACAATGTGGATCTTTAGTTGTTGGCTTTCTTAAAGGTGAAGGTATTATGAGAAATTAATTTTGGAGGAGATCTGACTAGGTAGTTTAAAAACAAGTTCTGCAACATGCGCCATGGGCCCGCTGCTTGAGAATGCTCTTCCCCTCTCCACAAACCAGAGATTGGGTTCAGAATGTTTGTCTGCTCTATTTCGTTGTGACTGGAGGTGGGGTTTTTTGTTTGTTGTTTTTTTAGGCCTCTTTCCTTTGTTAGAATGCTGGTTTTAGCTGCATACAAGGCAGCAGCACCCAAGACTTTCCTGAATCACTGCTCATAAGATTTGTTATGTTGCAATTGGGGAAGTAAAAACCACACGCTTCTTGTTAGATGCCTTCTGGAAAAAATGTTCTTTAGTTGCTGCTCTCCATAAGATGCAGTTGCTGAAAATAATGAGCTGCTCTCTGGAAGTAGCTTGAAAGCAGAGAGTACACTCAGTACAGAAATTGCCAATTAGGGTCAGGCAGTCATGTCACTTAAAAATGCATATTCTATTTGTTGTGTTGTCACATCTTTCTCTTCTTAGACACCCTCTTATCTTATTAATTTAGCATTCCAGTCTAACAGGCTATCTTGTTATCTCTTCTGAACTTAGTACAGATTTCTCTCACTTTATTCTTGAAAGGGTTTGAGGTGATAGAAGATGTGAGTGCTTAAGAAATAATCCCTGAGAGAATTCACCAACTTTAACACTGTCACTTGGGAACTGAAGCTAATAGGGGAATTTAATCAGCATCAGAGTTTGTAGCAAAATGTAGGTATGCTTTCTGCATCAAGGCATTTTCTTATGCAAACTGGAAATAATTTCTTTACAGATAGGATGCTTATTCTTGTACAAATAAATCCTTAGATATTTCTAATGCTTTGTATTTAAGAAATGTTCTTTGGTTGTTGGCTGCTTCAGAAGTGAAAGTATTATTTTTCTTTCTTTGTCTAGTTCTGCAAATGCTACTCCTGAATTTGAAGGCCGGGGAGGAGAAGAACTTGGTGCAGAGATAGCAAATACACTCTACAGAGTATTCAGCACCGAGAGCAGCGTAGACTTGAAATCCCTCTGTATTAATCCCAGAGAGCACTGCTGGGTTCTCTATGTTGATGTGTTGGTAAGTAAGGAAATGAAAACAGAGATTCAAGGAGGCATTTTAAGGTCCTGACTTTTCATATTAAAAAAAATCTCCTTTTCATAATGTGATATAACGCTTCATGGTATGGATGGCCATTTTCTTGTGAATCTACCTGTAATAGTTAATCACTCCTTCCAGCTTGCCCTTTTTCTACTCTTCTTGATGCTGCTGCTCCACTGCAGAGCTAAGGAAACACTGAACGCTCCAAAGCTGCCTCAGCCAAACATCAGTGATCCTATACTGACAAGGAAATGGCCACTAAAGAGAGCTAAACTTTTTTTTCCAAGGTGGATGTAGCAACAAATGTATTATTCTACTGAATATTGGTTAGGATGGCTAGTATAGCCCTGACAAAACTGTCCTACCCCTTTGCACTATTCTCAGTATTAATTCAGTCAAGTAAATGGAAACTTTGCTGGCAGAAGTTTGGCCTAGGCACACTTTGAAAATTGTGTGCAGGTATTGAATGGAGAGGAGAAGCTGGATGTTTGTTCCCATTTCAAAATGGAAATAGAATTTTATGCATTTAAATCTTGTGCATGCAGCAGCTCAGTTTTCAAACGACGCTGTATCTAAAGCCCTTCGTCCTGGGAATTTGCAAGTCAGCCTCTCCTGAGTGTTATTTCCATTTCGTATTGGTCCAAAGTTGAGTTTATTTGGCAAATCTGTAACTGAAAATACGTTGAGGGATTTCACTCACAGTGATCCGTTAGTCTATTAAATGGTTTGCAAAATGTTAAGCTGAATAGCCAACAAAATTAAATGCAAGGCGTTGTTAAACAGGAATATCTAGACTAAGACCTAAATAAATGTGCACGTTAGTCCATTAGATGTTTAAAAAGCAGTAGCATTAGCCTAATTACAGCAGCTCTGGTACATCCTGTGACTCAGTCCACATACACCATGATCAAATACGTGCCACTGAGTTTCCCCAGCCCTGGTCGCTGGCTTTGCTGGAGCTCGGCGTGGTCTGTAGCAGAGAATGAAGCGTTAGCTCTGAGAAATCACACCGGGGCCTTTAGTGGCTAGGTAATTACAGGCAGAGGTACAGAATATTAAATGCTGTGCTTATTTAAGCGATGTGCTGCTTAACGTTGCAGCAACAAAGCCTTTCCTAAAGCTGCCTGCTGTGGGAGTACTTCCGTATAGCTTTTGTGTGGGGTATAAATGGTTGCTATTTGATTTCTTTTCTTTTTTTCACAGACAAATTTGTCTGTTGTCCACAGCTGCAGAGAGCAGCCTCGGTATTTTTATGCCACGAGTCGTATCAGAATTATGAATGTCAAGGCCTGTGTTCTGTGAGTTTTGCATTTAGTGTTTACAGTGCCAATAAAGAACCTGTTGTAGGTTCGTAATTAGGACTGTAAACGTGGTGAGTCTTTTCAATGTCCTATTCTGCAGGGATTTGGGGTGTGAGCTGTGGGAGAGCTGCTGGTATAGTTAGAACAAGATGCTGTTAATATTTGTTTCTTACTCTTCACCCCTGCCTTTTTTTTCCATCCCAAGCCTCTGTACTTTCACATTTTTGACACATTTGTATTATTTCCTTGTCTAAACAGAAGACACTTAAATCACATGTGATAGTTTATTCTTGGCATAGATGCTTGATACCTACAAGCTTTGCTGAATCATTCTAACAATTCTTTTAACAGTACGCAGTGGAAGTGTGACACTTGTGCTAATATAAGGTGCAAATTGTATTAATCATTGTTTGAGGGAGGCAGATTCTAAGTATAATAACGGTGCTTATTGAGAGTGCTTTGGATGATGTTTTCCTCCAGGCTTCCTGGAAATTGTTCACGTTGGTGTTTGTGTTGTGTAGTTAAGTTGGAGGGAAAATAAGCCTTAAATCTGTACTGGTCGGGGGAAGGTGCTTGTTTCCAAATCTCTCCTTCCACAAAAGAATCCCAGAGAGAATGTTACAAACCTGGAGATACTCTGTTGCTGTGTAATTTACACACACTTGATAGAAGCATCTGTGTTCACCCTGTGTGTGTAAACCACTGGAGATGTGCAACCTCAAAAGAGAAAATACTTTATTTTGCACAGTTGTGCAGCTTATCAGTCAAACACATCTGAATATTTGGGTGGTCAGCGTACATGAGAAGTGCTGTAACTGAACCGTCAGGCTGGGAAGGAAATAACTTCAACTACACACGTGACAAAGATGCAGAGATACAGATGGTTCCTTGATGTCAGAAATAAGCTCCGAGGCATTTTTGGGGGTGCGTTTGGCACCTCTTTAGCCTTCTCCATGTAACTTGCCCTAGCAGCTGGCCATGCTGAGTAAGGAGAATCTGCATATGCAATCTCTGTTCCCTGCCCCATCACACTATGTTGCGTTGCGGGGGTTGCATTAGGTTCTGTTGACATCTTAGTGGTTTGCTACTGAACACACTTCAGAGGATTTAATATTTTCTCTTTGCCTCTAGTTTGGAAAAAAACCCCACCCTTTAAAGATCTGTCCTTTTGGAGGCAAAACTTGTTTGAATAAGGCAAGGTCTGCAGTGTTTTCCTTCCAAGCCCAACAACGTTTTCATTTGTTATCAGTAAGTTAAAAGCAGTCCTTTTCAAAGGCTCCTTTGCTTCCCACAACTCAAAGTTGTGCAGGCTTTTAGCCCTTAAAAATAAAAATGGGGGAGAACTCAGTACAAGGTGGTCCAGCTGAGAAGAGAGCACTGGTTTCTTTTTGGAGGAATTGTGGTACTGTGCATGATGCAGACTGTTCCTTGTGTGGGCGCCACCGTAGCACAGATAAGGCTTTAGAATAAGCCTGGCAACATCCCATTATTGTGTTTTAATAACAAAGATGTTGTGGGGCTTATTGTGTTACCCGGTAAAATCCAATCGTGACTGAAAGGGGCAAGTTAACCTCTCTGTATCCAGCAGCTGTTCGCAAAGAAATAATCGGATGACTTCTGTGTTTAGCTTTCTATCCCAATTTCTTGTCATTTTTACACAGTTCAGTCTGTCTTCATAAAAATAAACTGTCTTTCCAGCAGATCTGGTTGATGATTCCCTCCCGCTGCGGGAGTTGATCCCATTCTTAAGTAGATTTGGAAGAACAGTCGGTGCAGTCGGTGTCAAAAACTTGTTTTGCTCTCACCGTACAGGACAGATGGATGTAATGGAGACGGATCCATATGTCCTCGCTGCGGCAGGGCCGAGTGCTTGCTGGAGCGTGTGCGTTCATAGACTAGAACTGGCAGCCGAGAGCGGAGCTTGTCAGAGAACTGAGCCTGGGCTGTGGCCAAATCCACCTTTGAGTTGTCTGTCGGGTGTCGGTGGTTACGGGAGCTCTGCCTCTGCTGTGCAGCACGGTTCTTTGACTCTTCTGAGCTCCTCACACAAAGCTAAGCCAGGCTCCCTCCACACACTGACAGCGTTATCAGCAAGTACACCTGCACTTCAAGGCTTCCTCAGATCTTTTTCAGCGACGAGACAAACCTGCTGCTGGCTCCTTTTCCATAAGGAATAGCAAATAAATCACAATGTGCCTTAGTAACCGTCCCTTCTACAACTAGCTCTTCACACCATCTTCTGCGTGACAATTTGTGTTGTTTCTTTAAAAGCAATTCTACCGGTTGGGTTTATCCAGTATTTAAAAGACTCTTCTTTGGCATAAAGTCTGGAAAGTTGATTGGCTTGATTTAATATTAAAGAATGAATGGTACAAGTTTATAAAAAGCGTTCAGGTCATGGTCTAGTTCAGAGCCTTAGCACAAGAAGAATAAGAGCAGTGAGTGGTTTCATTTTAGCTTCTATTATTAAATTTTATCATTAATTTTATTATGAAGTGTGTTAACGCTTGTATTTTGTGCATATAATAGCAGAAATCTTAATTTCCTATCTGCTGTTTCTTTTCATAGATAGATTTGTTTTTCAAAAACCTGTTCTGGTTCTTAATTCTGTGGCTTTTCAAGTAGGTTTAAGTAAAACAAAGCCTTTGTTTAAAGGCACTAGCCTGATTTTAAAGAGATTCTTGTTTTCCTCCCCAGTTACTGGAATGTGGTGGGAACCTCTTTGATGCAATCTCTCTCGCAGTGAAGGCAGCTCTCTTTAACACCAGGTAAAGCACAGCTCTCGTTTCCTGGGAAGTGGAAGAGGAGTGCTCTCTGAGCTAAGCATTTTTAATGTTGAATTATTTAAACAATAAATACCCTTGGCAGTTTGCATTCAGATCCATTTGCATGCAAGTAACATGAGCTAATACTACTTTAATTTAGTTTCTATTAATCAAGTGTCCTATTGAATTACATGTATGGTCAGGCTCACGATATAATTTTTGTTCTCTAGCCAGATTCAGAAAAAACTCTTGACTGTATGGTTGTGTTGCAAGTAGTGTTGATGCCTTGAGGGTTTAAAATCAGAAGTGTTTACTGGTATGTGATGCTCCTGAAGAAGCCAGTGTGGCTCCTGATTTTTAACTAGCCCAGATTTCTCACTTCAGATGGTCTTCCTCGTGAACCATTAGCCTGGAGGGTTTTTTTTAAACTAAGAGCTAAAAATAGAGGTGGGAGATTGTGGCAAGGGGGAACTATTCCTCTTGTGTTTTAATCCGAAGAGCAGAACAAAGCCTAGTAGAATGCATGATGCAAGTGCTCTGTGTATGTCTTATTGGCAACATGAATATTTTTTCTAGTGCTTTTATCTTTATAGGTGGAAGGGAATACAGAGTTTTGTAGCACCCTTAAGGAAGAAACCAGCGAATGGCATTGCTAAAAAACTTACCTAGCAAAAGTAGCTAGGTAAGTAGCTAGTAGTTAGACTCTTACGGGCATAAATGTTTTAAAAGTGGATCTGAAATTGTTCTTCTTCTCTAAATTAGAGATCAGCTAAAGTCACTGGCATAGTTCAGGCTCTTTCATCAGGGGGTCCATGCACCGCACTAGGGTGGGAAAATTGTCTGCAAAAGGAGGAAGAAAACAAGCTTTTGAAGACAGGTGATACATCAGGTTACAAACACTTCAAAAACATAAGGGGACAATCCGTTTGAGGCCACAACTTGTATATATTGCTGAGAAATCTCTCGTGTTAATGACGTTCTCAACAGTGATTTTTTTTAACAGTAGATTGGTTTTGTAGCATTAAGAAATACTGTCACAAACATAACGCCTCACAAAGGAGCTGACAGAATGCTGAAGGGAAGAAACGCCTCTGTGTGAGAGCTGCCAGGAGGCAAAAGTCGTGCAGTTAAAACAGTTGCTCCCACGTGAGCTGTTTTGCAGATCCAAGGCATGTACTTGGTTTACAAGATAATTAGATCTTTTTTTCTTACTTCTACTGGAATCCTAGTTCTGAGTAGAGAGAAAGGATCATATAAAAAGTAGTGTCAATAAATCTGTTGCTTTAGGAACGTGGGCAACATAGGGTGCAATATGTTTTGATGCTTCTGCTTTGTTTTTATTCTTCTGATGACTGATTGATATGTATCCTTCATATAACCTTTAATCTGTGGGCAAGCACCCACGGGCTCATGGAAGTCAGATATCGAATCAAAATGTGGTACAGTACAACATAATGCAGAGCCTGCTGGGTTTTTTTTTACCAATGCAAACCCTGTCTGTTGCTATGAGCAGGGAATACAAGTATGTCTGATCTCATACGAGCATGAAATTCAAAGTGAAAACCTCTTGTCCTCACTCGCTATTCCTCTGCTTTTCCCTCAGTACCTGCCTGGTTTTCTCTGGATCAAGATGAGGTTGTTCAGAGCAGCTGCCCACTCTCTGTAAAATATTAATGTCCAAGCAAGGCAAGACGTGGGTTTGAAGATTGCTTCAGATTAAGTGTTCTGAACTCTGCTTGACATGTGTGTCCCTCTTCGGGTCTTACTTGCCTTTCATAACCTGTTTACAACCAGGTTTTCGTTATAAGTGCTTTCAGATCTTCGTCAGCCTCGGCTGCAGCCTTGGAACCAAGAGCAGGAAGCTCAAGCTGCTGGTTTTTCTTTTGAAGCTACACATTTTTAGATATTCTGATAGGCCTTTGAAAACCTCAGCTTCATCCTTAAAATCTTGCTCTAGCCATCTTTATAATAGTTACAGCCACATTTTTCTTTAGAGCTAAGTAAAGCAACACTTTTTTTTGCAGGGCAGGATGGTAGAAGCGGAGCTGATGGCTGCTCAAAGGGTAGAGCTGGTTTTGCAGTGGTGAAATCCACGTCTGCAGCGCGCAGCAAAGAGCGAGTGTTGGTCATACTTTGACCAAATCCTGCTGTACAGATTTCTGCCCTGACTAGGTACAGGAATCAAAGTAGAAAAAATGGAAAGTTGCAAAATAAACATGTACAGCTAGTTCTAAAGAGAAATCTTCCCAAGCCGGGAGAGGGAAGTCCCTGGACTTGTGGAAATGCTTTGTGTGCTCCCCTCTCTTTGCCTGGCTTTGGTGTGTACATACTCCCTTTTTTACACAACTGTGGTGCTCATGTCTGATCAGCTGTCTTTTTGCCACTGCAGTAGCTCTGGTCTGTACCTCTCTCATCTGTCCTTGGCCAAAACAGCTCCTTGCAGACATCTTTCAGGTGTTAATTCTGGCAGCCTTTTCTTGCAGCCCAAACCTTGCTCTGGTTTCATAGCCGATTTAGGATGGAGTTAAAAATAGCTTCATCTCACAGACTTTCATGAAATCTTCCTTTTTTAAGCACTTCTCTGGTATATACACTCCTTGTCCGGGCCCTTGTTAAGTGTTACCCCTTGTCCTGTGTAGCCTGAGGGTCAGTCGCCTTGTGACTTTATTCCATTGATTTTTGATGGGGTATTTTTACCTTGAGAACAGGCTTGCATGCATTTCCAGTGAGGTGCAAAGCACTTTGAGTTTAATTTCAGGAGAAGTACACATCACAGTTGTTCTGCTTACTGAGAGTTTTAGTTTTAGCTTAAACCCCGTGTTCTCGTGAGGAATTTGCTCTCGCTGAAGCAGGGTTAGCTGTTGTGAAATACTTGCCTCCAGCACTCTCCGCCACAAATAACTAGAATACTCTTCCAGGGAACAACAGAAATCACTTTGCGTTGGTGGCTCACTCACTCAGTCCCTATCCCCTTCCCTTCTACAGAGGTTTGGAACAGAACGCGTAAAAGAATGTAACCTTCAGAGTCTAGTTATAAAACACAACGCGACTGTAGGAGTACTAATGGAGAACCAGACTGTGGTTACGTTGTGTGTGGTTACTGAAACTCTTTCTAGGGATGTTTTCAAGTGCGAGTGTGTAAAGCGAGAGTAGCGTGGTTGAGCTGAGTAGGTTTTACTGGCCGGGAGAGCAGAGTCAGCACTCCATCCTAGCAGGCACCTGGATGAATGAGGGGATATAAGATGCTGATGTTCTTGGCGGCTTGAGATACCATCTTCTACTAAATTGTTTTAAATTACTTTATTCATTATGCTGAGAAAACTGCATTAAATCACCTGGTAAAACTCTGATTCCATGGCTATCACAAATACAATATATGTACCACTGATAAGGAGCCTGTCTGGCTCATCACTCATGGCTGAGAGGAAAGTATGTCTTGGATATCTGCCTGGGTTTTTATCCCTGGGGTTTTTTAGCTTTTATATATCTGTCCTTAAAACAGCAGAGTCTTCTGACTTCTTAAAGAATAAGAATATCTTGCCAATCTTCCCACCTTGCTGAAGACAAAGGATTTTACTGATATCATCTTTACCAGCTGTGCAATTGCTGTAATTCTGCTGACATTACCATTGTCTGCAAGGTTGGAAACCACAGTGTGGAAGGATCCAGTGTTGGTAATTTGTCTCCTGCAGGTGTAGCAGTAATTGTTCAGAGTTGATTTGTGCTGAAGAATCTCTCCCCCTATACTAGTGTAAAAAACAGTTCCATTTCTAATGGTCTGAATGATGTAAATATCTTCCCACTTCCAATGTTTTCTTCCTGGCCTCTGAGTTATGAATGCTTTGATAACACTCTGAATTTTTTTCTGAACACTTACCCTTGTTTAGAGGAAAGGGCACTCCCTGGAGCTGCGACTGCACGGCAGCTGTATTTATTATCTCTTCTGGCAACGATTTTGCACGTTTTGTTTCCACAGAATACCCAAAGTGCGTGTTTTGGAGGTTGAGGGCTCTAAAGAGATTGAGCTGTCTGATGACCCTTACGACTGTATTCGACTAAACGTGGATGATGTGCCCTGCATCGTCACGCTAAGCAAAGTAAGCCTGGCCCATTTCTGACCTTCTATCTAGAGTCTGCTGTTTACGTCACCTTTTTTCTCCTAGAGATAAAACTTGTATTGCAGAAATGATCAGTGTCCGCTATGCATATATTTGTTCACCTTTGGCCTCCTAATTAAGAACTTTCACTGAATAAGGGTTTTTTTTCCCACCTCTGACTTGCAGGTTTCTACTTGATGCATTCTTAAAACACATCATCTTGCACGCAGACGAGTTGTTTGTTATTTTTCATCCACTTGCTCAGTGTTGTGTGACAATAAGTGACACAACAAGTATCTGTTGCTGGGGGCAGAACTCCCTTTTCATGGGTACAGCCCTTTCCTTTGAGCCCGTTTTTCTTTTCCACACACAGCACGCCACTAACACAGTGGATTTGCTAGGTGCTGCGTTTTCCCTTGCAAAAGCTGGTGATTTGCTTAATTACCTGTCAGGTCAGTCTCTGACCACGTGATATGAGGATGGGAGGCTGTAGATAACTGAGGCATCACTTACAGTGTAGCTCCTTAATAAAGAGCTTAGACAGCTGCAGACTCATACATCGTGTTGTCGCTGACTTACAGATCGGATATAGGCACGTGGTGGATGCCACCCTTCAGGAAGAAGCCTGCTCTCTGGCCAGCCTGCTTCTTGCTGTGACCAGTAAAGGTGCCCTCACTTCCGTGAAGAAAATGGGGAAAGGTAGCCTGGATCCTGAGAGTATTTTTGAAATGATGGAGGTGAGCAGCTTTGAGAATTACTGTATCAGATGATGAGGGAACTTTCCTGAAACTTTTAGATGCCTGAAATGTGCTGGACTCATGTTTGTTTCCGTCAAGTACTTCACAGCTGTAAGGCTGTAAACTCTGAGGGTGTTTGTAAACTCGCCCTGAGAGTGTTTGTTTGTAAACTCGCCCTGAGAGTGTTTGTTTGTAAACTCGCCCTGAGAGTGTTTGTTTGTAAACTCGCCCTGAGAGTGTTTGTTTGTAAACTCGCCCTGAGAGTGTTTGTTTGTAAACTCGCCCTGAGAGTGTTTGTTTGTAAACTCGCCCTGAGAGTGTTTGTTTGTAAACTCGCCCTGAGAGTGTTTGTTTGTAAACTCGCCCTGAGAGTGTTTGTTTGTAAACTCGCCCTGAGAGTGTTTGTTTGTAAACTCGCCCTGAGAGTGTTTGTTTGTAAACTCGCCCTGAGAGTGTTTGTTTGTAAACTCGCCCTGAGAGTGTTTGTTTGTAAACTCGCCCTGAGAGTGTTTGTTTGTAAACTCGCCCTGAGAGTGTTTGTTTGTAAACTCGCCCTGAGAGTGTTTGTTTGTAAACTCGCCCTGAGAGTGTTTGTTTGTAAACTCGCCCTGAGAGTGTTTGTTTGTAAACTCGCCCTGAGAGTGTTTGTTTGTAAACTCGCCCTGAGAGTGTTTGTTTGTAAACTCGCCCTGAGAGTGTTTGTTTGTAAACTCGCCCTGAGAGTGTTTGTTTGTAAACTCGCCCTGAGAGTGTTTGTAACATGTTCCCTCTCATTCTTTCCCTTAAACTGAAAGAGGCAAACTTCTAACATGAAGTCCCTACAGAAGCATAGACGGTGCTTTGAGTAGCTGGTACATGGTGTTCTCTTGGAGTACAACTCATTTGTTTTGTGATAAGCTTACTGTTCTCCTTCTGTTTTTATTAATTTGCTCCTTTATTGGGTTTCTGATCTGCCCCTATCCATGAAAACACCAGTATCTGGATGTCGCTCACATCACATAAGAATTCAATTTTAAACCTTTCTTCAGGCTCTTCTTAAATCCATTCTGCAGTATAAATCTCCTGTCTGGGTTTGGCCTCGAGCGTGAGGCAGAACTGGGTTTGGAGGAGCTGTGTAACCCTTGCCTGACACCTCCATTCCCTTGTGGTTTGCTGCAGGCCAGGGAGTGTTCAGCTGTCCCTGCCTGGTGGAGAACAGATGTTTTGGGACATACCTCTTCGGAAGGCAGCTTCATGGGAAAGCTGTGGGAAGCTGCCAGCATTAGGTTTTCCCCCCCTGAGTTTGATCCAATTCATAAGCGAGGCAAGCAGGAATAAGAGGACCAGTGTTGTCAATACCAAAGGACTAACAAATTCAGTTTAATATAACCTGTCTTTGGCTCTTTAGAGACAGGTGGACTCTTCACCTCTGTGTGGTGTCAGATTTGGGGTCATTTAGGGAAATCTTTAATAGGCACCACAGTCTTAAGATCTTCATTTCAGCATTGCCCTATGCTCTGCTGTCCTGCACCTTCCACAGCACAACTGGGAAGAGCAGAAGCTGCTACCTGAGCTAATCCTAGTGGTTTTTCACTGCTAGAGTTTACTTCATAAAGAAAACCTTCCATTGACTCCTTGAAGGTCCGTTACTGAACTTTAATACAAAGGCTGCTTTGCTGGTCAGGTGTCTCTTGTCCTCTGGCAGCAGCACAGTGCTTCAGTTGGGTGTGCTGGCTGGTTTGGATGTGTGCTCGTGCCTGATGTGCATTTAATTTGTATTCCTGGGTGATACGGCCGTGTGCAGGTCTGGCGTTAATGATCCCAATGCTTCTCTGATGAACAGGAACACTGCCTTTCTGGGTACATTTTCCCAAAACCTAAACAAATTAAAATGAAACCTCCACCACTGTTATTTTTCTTAATTAAAAGCATGTTTTTATTATGCCAGCTAGTGTATATGAATTGTTAAAGGGAAAATTTGTCAAAAGGAAGCGTTCCGCACAAGTTGTCCTGTTAACAAGCGTATGTCTCTGATTTGTTTTGCTTTCTTTGCGTTGCAGACTGGAAGAAGAGTGGGCAAGTCACTGCACGCAGCCCTGCAGAAGACTCTGGATGAAGAGGAGAGTCTGGGGACCTCGCGGCAGAAAGTTGGATTTCTAGGATGAGTTTTTATTAAATGTTCAAACCTGTTTTTAATCGATTGTGCAATCTTGTCAGTTTGTATATACAAAAAGAGTGGGGTTTGTGCCAGTAGCTTCATCCTTCTGGCTTGTAAAATGGTACTGAGTATAAAGAAAGCCACAGTTAAATGTGAGTAAGCAAATCTGAGATGCTTTCCATACGGGTAACTGCCTGCCTCTGCAGAGCGCACCAGCAGCACTCGGTGCAGTTCCCTGGGAGGTTTTTCCAAGTCTGGTTTCAAGAGTGACTGGTGTGGGTTCTGGGGAAGGAACAGCTGGAGGACAGCTGTAGGTAAGGACAAAACATACTATGGCTCAGACTAATAATCACTGTCACATGAAAATCTTGCAGTGTGCTTGAAGTCCTCCAATCTCTTTTCCTAGAGCTCGCTCACATAACTACTCAAGGTGGTTGCAGTACTGCTGCGTGTTTCAGGTATGTGTAGCCACTACTATAACAAGCAGGCAGCTTAAGGAAAAAAAGAAATTGTCCCCAGAGTTTGTCCAAGATGTCTGTTTTGAAGAGATGAGATTTTTTCATACCTTAAGTAATACTTACAAGTACCTGAAGTATTACTACAAGTGCTTCCCGAGAGGGACACCAATTGAACATGGTGCAAGTACCTGCAGTGCTGCCTCTAACCATGTGTGTGTGTCCCCAGGTCTTCTGTGGCTCTGTGAGCAGGCACAGAACAAACTGAGGGGTCTTCAAGGGGCCCTGTTCCTTCCACCCTCACTACCTCCCATCTGTTGGCATGGAAGAGCTGTGGGGTGGAGCATGACCCCAGTTCAAACTGGGGCTGCTTCTACCCCGAGAGATAAATACTGAGCCTGGCCAAAAGAGTTATGCAGCTGCTGGTAGGTCCCAGCTGCCCCTGGGGCTTTGCTGCTACCAGCTCCTGTCCCAGATGGCTAAACAAAGCTCTGACAGGGGTAAAGGGCCTACAGCTCTCCCAGTTGATACAACATCTGCCAAGAATTCTTTGAGACTCTAGTTCTCAGGCATGCTAAGACCTATGCTGCCCATTTCTATTTTCTTGACTTGCTTTAACCCCTCCCTTCCATCCCAAACAAAAATAGCGGATTTTTAACAGAGGCTTCAGCTGAGATTGCTCCTGTTCCCCTCTGGCCTGGTGGAAAGTTCCATGTGTTGCTGTGCAGATCTTGCCACGTTTTCATTGACTCGAGTCCAGTAGAACTAAGAGGAAACATCTGCGGAGCGGGATAGCTCTCTGTTTGTCCCAAGAATCAATTGCCTCTGCTGGGAGTGCTGAGAGGCCGAAAGCTGTGTGCTAGAGACAGGGAGTTGAGCAGCTCCTGTGAGGCTTCTTGCGCTGCCTAACGTGCACCCAGCTGCAATTTACCTTTTTTTTTCTTTTTATTTTATCCTTCCCCATGTATTGCAGTGTAAAGGTCTGTTTGGGAGGGAGAAGCAGGAGAGGGTGAGTGAACCTGACTGGCTTGCTCCTCATCTTCCTCCAGCTCTGTGTTTATGCTCAGGGTGATGCACAGCAGACTTCCCAAGGCCAGGAATCCCATCAGCTGCTTTCCAAGCACAGGAATCCTGTCAGCCAAGGTTTCTCAGATACGGTAGAGGTTCAAACTTGTAGTTGTGTGGTTTGGGAAGGAGACAGGAGCTTGTTCTGCCTCAGGAGGTGGAAGCAATGCAGAGGAGAGGGGCTGTGCTACCTGTGGCTGGGCTTTGTGAAGACTTCCTTCTGCACAGCCTGTTGTAAAGACAAGTTAGGGTGAACTGGAGCTTGCGTGTGGCTCCTGGGGTGTGCAGGTCTCTCTGAGGGACTTGGCACCTTGATTTGGGGTTGATGGTATGGGGCAAAGTGCCAGAGCAGGTGGTCCTGCTCCCTGCTGGGGGCTGGTTCCAGGGCCCAGTCCCTTGCTCTTTTCCCTTTGGTGAGGTCCCAGACTCTGAGTGACAGCGCTTGGCCACAGCAGGACACCTGGGCACCCATCTGCCCCCAGAGAGACTGTGGTGCCTTGGTGTTTCCTCAGGTCAGCTGCTTTTCTAGCTGTTTCTTTTAGCTTTTCCCGCAGTTCCATATAGCCTGCTCAGCAAACCTACACAGTTAGGCTTTCTCCAGGGTTTTGGTGTTGGATTTAGACTCTGGGCTATAGTTTTCCTTTGGCTTGGTTGGACTTTGGGACATAGATGATGGCTAGATGTACCCCTAACCCGTCAGAGCTGCATGTTCCAAACAGAAGGGAGAGCGAGTCCTTTGGTGTGGCTCCTTTTGGGAACAGGAGGATTTTGAGCAGCTGGTAGCATGTGAGCTCCAATTCTCCACATTTAGGTCCAGCTCAAGGCCCAAGGATCTCCTCTTGCACAGATCCTTGACCCTTGGCACATGCAAGGTAGGGATGTGAACAACGCTTGCCGTGGGATGTGGTGGGAAGGCTCCCTCCTTAGGCTCAGAGCCAATTTACTAAAGTTGATGCCCTGGATAATGTTTTGGCAAAGTGCTGATTCCTTGGTTTTCCCTATCATTGTCCTGTAGGAAAACCGCCCTTTCCTGAACTATTATCAGTTCCTTCTCGATTGGTCTCAGAAACAATGATCCATAGATTCGGCTTTTTCCATTTCAACCTTTGTGATGTTGTTTATGCTGGCGGGGATCAGGAGCGATGCCAGCGCGAGTTCGGGCAGCGGCTAATGGACATCAGATATTTTCTTAGCCCCACTTCCTTGCAGCGTGTTTTTTTTACTGTCCACCACCATTTCTCTCCTATCCTTTGAGGTCACTGGATCCTGGCCCTGCAGAGAGGACCCGGTCAAGGCAGCGGAAGTCTAAAGCCCAGCGTGCTTCAGCCACCAAGCCACACAGCCCTGCACAAAGATGCTTTGGGGCTAGCCTTGAAAAGCCAGGTCTGGTCCTTGCTGGTCTCCATAAGAACGGTGTGAGCTCTGCTCTCTAGCCCACCCTTCCACTTGCCGGCCATTGTGCAGCGCCGCTGCCTCATTTCTTGGCTTGGCGGTACCTGCTCATTTCCTAGGAGCTGAAGCAAAACAGCCTCTGATCTCACTGCCCATTTCCCTGCCTAGCTGGGCATGGGATCGCAGCTCTGCGCCGCTGCCAGGAGCATCCAGCCGCCTCTCGTGGGCTTATTCCAGCCGCTCTTTTGCTAACTGAAAGCCTTCCAAATGCAGCGCTGCAGCCCACTTGCTGGGTTTCCCAAAGCCACGTAAACTTTCCTGACTGCTTCCCTGTGGCTCTGGGACAGTTTCTGTAAGCACAGGTTCTTCTGCCTTTATTTTTTTTTAATTTTTATCTCAAACTGGTTTCCTTACAGCTCTGCCTGACCAGGAGACCAGGTTTGAAACCAGGGAGTAAAGTGCTTTTACTGGGCAGTAAAATACATAATTGCACAGATTTTAAAAATTATGGGGAAAAAATGGCTTTCTTGGCATAACTATCATTTTTTTGTCTCATTAACCCTCCATGAATGAGCACTTGCTGCCTTTTCCCTGGGGCCTGCTCCCTTTCTTTCCGATGGGCCGTGTGTGCCTATGAACCTCCCAGATGTTTCTCCTCAGCTCTGAGGTTTGCCACTTTTCAGCTGCAAAGGATGAGGGTTTGCATGGCCAAAACCTTGTCGCCGTCTTCCAGTTCTGTTAGTTCACCTAATAAAAAGGATTACCCACCTCCCACGCCTCCCTTTCATAAGAGTCATGGGGATCTCAAAAGCATGATGTCTGCCCAAGGAGCCAGCTTGCCAAGGACCACTGATGTCCCTGTTATGGAACCGCAGCTCTGGCTTCAGCAGGAGCCCAGGCAGGGGATGGGCAGGGTACGGACGAGAGCCCTCCGGCTTTTAGGTGGCCACTCCCTGTAGCATCCCTGTTCTGGACCCATTGCTCTTGTCAGGCAGGTTCATGTGGGTTTATGAGCTTTTATAATGTCAAGGATTAATTTTTTTTCCCCATCTACCTAGGGCAGAATTGGAGCAAAGCCCCCTGTGAATAGATGCAACAGCCAGAGACAAGTTTGAGTTTACTTTTTAGGTGTTACAGAGACAGGTTTTTTTTTAATCTACTTTTCATTTTTCTCTTTTTCAATGGTGGCATCTAGCACAGGACTTGGTGGTGGGTGTCGGGAGAGGCCCCCTTGGTTACACTGTCAGGAGCTCGCAGCAAGCCCACCCTGCCCTTCTCATTTCAGCTGGAGAATAGGAGAAGTGCAGCGCTCCGGTGGGGCCCGGCCACCCAGAAACCTGCGGTTAGGGATCGCTGTCGGACTCTCCTCCAGAGCCATCCTTTCCACACACAGCAGAGAGAGCATCTTGGTTTTTCCCCAGCGTGGCAGGGCATGAATCAAAGCAGAGGGAGGTGAGCAGATCCAGGGCCAAGGAAAACTGGGAGGTGCTGAGTTACCAAAAGTGCTTTGGATACGTAAATGCTACTTGAGTGTCAAGATATGGGAACGTGGGTGGATGGAGGTATCTGGCATCTCCAGGGCTCCATCCTATTTTGGGATAAGCCAGGCAGGAGAACGGTAAATCCCCAAAATACATACTCATGGCTTAAATTTGGATGGGGTTGGGAGTATGTGGTGAAGGGGAGTGCAAACTAAACCAGTTCCTCCTCAGCTTCAGAAGCTTGGCCCTGCAAGAGAGCTCTGTTCAGGTCGGATGTTGGGGCAGGGTTTTCCTTACTCAGCAGAAGTGTGAGGCAGGGGAACACTGTTGTGGCCAATCTAAATCCACAGCTGTTCTTTTTCCAGCCACAGTCCCTGTTTATCTCAGACCTGTTATGCTTCTATGACTCCGGTGGTTCACATTGTGCTGGGTGGCATTTTTGCCTGAATTTTTCTGAAAAGATTTAATTTTAATGTCTGGAGGACTTTGTTCTCAGAGCCCCATGCAACCTCACCTGCAATGTTTCCAGGGACGGGGCAGTGACCACCTCTCTGGGCAGCCTGGGCCAGGGGCTCACCACCCTCATCGTACAACATTTCTTCCTTCTCTGCAGTCTAAAGCTCCCTCTTTTAGTTTAAAACCACCACTCTTGTCCTGTAAAAGTCTGTCCTCATCTTTCTTATGGGCCCCCTTGAAGTCCTGCAAGGCCACCAGAAGGTCTCCCTGGAGCCTTCTCTTCTCCAGGCTGAACAAGCCCACCTCTCCCAGCCTGGCCTCCCAGCAGAGGGCTTCCAGCCCTCCCATCATTGCTGGGGCCTCCTCTGGCCCCGCTCCACCAGGTCCATGTCCCTCCTGTGCTGAGGACTCCAGAGCTGCCCCAGCACCGCAGGATGGGTCTCAAACTCACAGCTTTTTGCTAAAAGCCATAGGAAATCATTCCAGTTTATCCTCCTGATGTTTAGCTTAGCAGACTTCCAGCACATTCATTCCCTCCTCTTTTTTTTTTTTTTCCTCACTAAAACAAAAACAAGCAGCGCGCTAAGAAACACAAACCCACTGGGATGTGCTCAGCCTTGGCCGGAGCTGCCTCTTTTCTGCCTCTGGCCGGGGCTCAGCGGGCGGCTTTCTGGGACACTTCAGCCATTCCTGCTCCAAGCCGGTGCTAAGGCAGCTGTCAGAGCTGCTCCACCTCCGCTCCGCATCGGACAGCAGCGGCATGGCGCTCCGGGGAGCCTGCCTCCTCCTCTGCCTCCTCTCCCTCGCCCAGGTCTCTGACCAGCAAAACGGCAAAGCCCGGCAAAAACCGGTGGCTTCCAAGAAAGGTAAGAAGTGGTGGCACCTTCCCTGCCAGGAACCCTGGGGGCTGGGTGCAATTAGCTTGGTCGCTTGGGCATTTCACAATGCTTAATGAAACTTTTTAAAAAGCATCTAAAAACTTATTTAAGTATCCTTTTTTTTTTGCCTCTGTTGGAATGATTGTGTAGCTCTTCTGTAAAAGAGTGAGGATATTGAAATATTTTTGGTAGGTTACTACCTGGTATAAATTTGATGGGGCAACTTGGTCTCCATTTCAGAAGGCAACCTGTTTTCTGTGTTATCGCTAAGCTTCTCCCCAGATTTTTTTTTCTGCCACTAAAATCTCCGTTTCTAGGACTCCTGCCCCTCCTCATTCATTTTTCAACAGCAAACAAGCGGCAGGTGACAGGCTGCTGTGGTAGATTTGCAGACACGAGTAGGCAGATAATATATCATCCACTAAATCTTCATTTTCCAACACCAGCCCTGGGTGTAAGTCAAGCTGTCCGTGAGCTCTGGCTACTCAGGCTTTTGTTTTCTTTTGCCTGGTGGGTTTTTTTTATTTCCCTTTTCTTCCCCTTTTTTTGCTCCTGTCCCATCCTTTCTCCCTCTGACTCAACGCACATTAATTACAGGAGAAGGCAGGTAAGGAAGCAGCTTGTGTTGTAACCTGGTGTGATCCTGCCTGATGTGCATCCTGTGGGCTTGCACCGCTTCTGCCGGGCGCTTTCCTGCTTGGAACGAAGCGAGGAAGAAGCATCCCAGGAATTCGCTTGGCCGGGCTACTCTCTACGCTCACCCGCTGGCTATTTTTGTCAGATCCCATATCCTTGAGAAATTTTTCCTTTTTCTCCCATTAGATCTTTCTATGAAATCATGGCAGAGCTGCTCATTCCACATCTCTAGTCTCTGGCTGTTTTCTAGAGCAAAAAATCCCCGCTTCAGGGTCACGCAGGGTGGATACGTGCATTGCACTCACTGGAGGTACCAGAGAGAGGGATTTTTGTAGAGGAATCTTATTTTTTCTCTCCCTATCACTGCAACTGCTGTTTGTAAGTGATTTTCTGTGGGGAAAAGGGGAAAAAATACCCCAACAACTTGGCATTTTTTTTGGCCAGCTCAGCTGCCCTGCCTTTACTGGAAACTTCCAGCATTTCTTCCTTAACGCTTTGCTGATTTTTACCAATCGGAGGGTGAGGAAAGTGCTAAAAAAAAATCCCCTGCGAGGCTCCTCTTTGCCCTTCGCCACATCCGAGCCTGCCAGGGCTCAGCGGGATGGCCCCATCCCAGGCCCCCAGCGCTCCCACCCCGGCTCACCCCCTGCCCTTTGCCGGGGAGGTTCAGGCAGGGCGAAGCCCCTGGAGGCTTGGGGTGTTTGCCTGGGTTTATTTATTTTTAATCTCTGCAGCCAAGCCACAAATGTTAGAAAAGAAAAAACGATGCTTTGAGCCAAGCTTTTTATCTTTTTTTTTTTCATGCTTTTCTTTTGATGTTTCTTTTTTTTTCTTCTTTTGGGTAATTATTGCTTACATTTGGAGCTGTTTCAGAGCAAAAATGGTGCTGTTTCAACATGGAAAAGCCAAACCACAGCATTTAGAAAATGCTGAGGCAGCACGTTCACTTTGGCTGCTGTTGGGTTTTTCTCCCCAGTGATGGTTCCAGATGTGGGGGGTCAGCAAATTCTCCCTGAACCCCGATGTCTTGGGGGACAGGTGGGATTTGCCCCAGAAGGGTGCCAGAGGAGCTGGGTGATGGCACCCCTCAGTTTAGGGATGAAAGTGAGGACCCACCAGCCTTGGGAGGGGAGTCCCCTGGTCACATTTTGGTCCTTTTTCTCCTAGACAGGAGAAATCCAAGTACCAGTTAATGCAGCCAGAGAAATGGGGGTTTTGATGATGGGAACAGCTTCAGCTGCCTCCCTGAGGAGCACAGCTGATGTTTATGCTCCTTCCTTGGTTCCTCCAACAGATGGTGTGAGCCTCAAAATGATTGAAGACCTGAAGGCCATGATTGACAACATCTCTCAGGAGGTCTCTCTACTGAAGGAAAAGCAAGCGCTCCAGACAGGTAAAGGTCCTGCTGAAGAAGACACAGCTTGCTTTAGGAGAGGAGCCACTTCTAAAGCGGCTACGACTTCATTTTGACAAGAGATGCCCAAGTGCTCGCGACAGGGAGTCCATCAAGGGGAGGGAGGCTGGGGGATCAAAGCAGAACGTGGTCTTGCTGCAATTCCTCCAAGCAGCTGAAGCTCCTCAGGCAGTTAATGAGTTGTGCAGCATGTGGCCCCCCCTTTGTGTGCCAGAGCTTCCCGTTTGTGAAGCTGTGGGTGTTTCTGTGACACTAGGCCAGATGTTCCTTTTCCTTTAGGAGTCAGAGGGATCAGTGTGTGCTTTAGTCAAGTGTAGCTCGCTCTTGTCTGAACCCTGGTGAGATGGTGACCTGCTCTCTGCTAAAACCATGGTATTGCCCAGGGCACCTTACTGGAGGTCAGTCCCACTGTGCTTCCTGGAACACCCACGGTCCCAAAACATCCATCTTCCAGCCATACGCAGTCATTTCTCTGGGCAGACTCCACCGGCAGCGACAGAGAGGGATTTGCAGAGCACGGGACTGCAGCGAGATGAAAATGCAAGTTAAGGAGAATTTTCTCCTGTAAAGAAAAAGGAACACAAGCGAAATCAAGGCTTTAGATCCAAGCTCACATTCAGTGGCTCGGATGTAAATGTGTGGCTCTGATTAGTAATTGTGTGGCTGGAGTACCCTGCACTTGCAGGGTTTAGAGCTTTAAAAAAGAAAAATTGCTCCTCTTAACAATAAAATCAGAGGCAAGTAGAAATTTCCTCTGAGGACCTCAAGCTATGCAAGCACAACGCTTCTGATGAAAGCTTATTAAAAAAGACATTTTTCTAATGCTTGCTCAATTAAGGTGGTTGAATTGAAATCACAGACTTTTCCAAAACACTCCAGCACCCCGGCAGCGCCACAACCAACCTTGCATCTAAAATACCCCCTGGAGAAAAGCGTAGCAGCAGCTGGGGAAGAGCGAGACCAGGGGAAGGAGCTGGAGGACCACGCTGTGCCTCTGCTCCGGCAGCAGCAGAGCCCAGAGTCGAGGCAGGGACACCCTGAGGTCTGTTCTTCCCGATGGTTTGCAGACAGGGAGGGAACATCCCTGCAGCCGTGCCCTGTGTAGGAGGATGCCTGTGCTGCTGAGGGTCTAAGAAATGGCGTTTGGAGTTTGGCTTCGTTATGCTTATCGATATCTAAAGAGAGGGTGTCAAGAGGATGGGGCCAGACTCTTGTCAGCGGTGCCCAGCGACAGGACAAGGGGCAACGGGCACCAACTGGAACCCAGGAGGTTCCAGCTGAACAGGAGGAAAAAAATCCTTCCTGTGAGGGTGTTGGAGCCTGGCCCAGGCTGCCCAGAGAGGTTGTGGAGTCTCCTTCTCTGGAGAGATTCCAAACCCACCTGGACACGATCCTGGGCCCCCTGCTCTGGGTGAGCTGCTGGAGCAGGGGGTTTGGAGGAGATGATCTCCAGAGGTCCCTTCCATGCTGGATTCTGTGATTTGCTGCTGCTGCCTCTTCCTGTGCGCCATTTTAAAACCAATTCTTTCTTTTTTTTCTTTCTGTTGGTGTGGTAACCTCCCAGTTTGCCTGAAAGGCACCAAAATCCACCTGAAATGCTTTCTCGCGTTTTCGGAGATGAAGACGTACCACGAGGCCAGCGAGAACTGCATCTCGCAGGGCGGCACGCTCAGCACCCCGCAGACCGGCGAGGAGAACGACGCTCTCTACGACTACATGCGCAAGAGCATCGGCTCCGAGGCCGAGATCTGGCTGGGCCTCAACGACATGGCGGCGGAGGGCAAGTGGGTCGACATGACGGGCGGCCCCGTCCGCTACAAGAACTGGGAGACTGAAATCACCACCCAGCCCGACGGCGGCAAGCTGGAAAACTGCGCGGCGTTGTCGGGGGCCGCCGTCGGCAAGTGGTTCGACAAGAGGTGCCGAGAGCAGCTGCCCTACGTCTGCCAGTTCATGATCGTGTAGCGGTTGGGGGGTTCCACCCCCCCTGCTCGCCCACCACCTGGGTCTTCTCCCTCGGCGGCAGGATTATAAAGCTATAGGCGTGCGTACGTACTCGCGGCTCGGCGTCGGGTTAGAGAGCGTTAGAGCATTGCGTTTGGCCGCATCCAGCCCCGGTAGCAGCTGCACCGCTCTTCCCAAGGCACGATTGATAGATATATTTTTTTACACGGGGAATGTATTAGGATGGCTTGGTTGTGTTGGCAGAGAGGGACTGGGGCTGTCGCTCTGCTGCGTCCTTGTCCCATCTTGCTGAGCTCAGCAGACCTCATTCCTGCTTTCTCCTCCTGGTTTGCTTCCCCACAAGCCCTGGTAGTGACTGGTGGGAGCTCCTTGTTCCTCGCAGTGCGCCGGTGTCCTGGGGATGGAGGCCCTGTCTTGACCAGCTCCTCCTGCTTCCCATTGAGAGAGACAATTGGGGTTGTTGGCTGAGGACCAGCTGCTCAGTGGGTTGTCTGGCTAGTCCAGTTATGTGCATGAACAAATTACCAAGTAACAGGCAGGGGCTGACTTACCGTGAGGGTGGGTGTCCTTTCCAGAAGCATTCCCTGCTCTGTCAGTCCTTTTCTCACCAGCCAGAAGCCAGCTGCACTGATTTCAGTGGGAGAGGGAGACCCACTGCTAGATCTTGTGAAAAAACATCTCACCAGAAGCTTTATTTATGCTCCAGCATCATGGGAGGAGCAGGGATGACTTGCAGCAGAGTCAGTCAAATATAGTCTTGGAAATTGAAGACAATAAATAACAGAAGCATAATCCTATTAGGGAATATGCTGCCATATAAAAAAACAACCCAACTGTGTAATGAAATCGAACGCCAGGACAACTCCCTTCAGCAGCTTCAGGAGTCCTCTGCCCTGTTTCAGTGCTGGAAAGCCAGCTGAAAGAGCCCAGGCTTTGTTGGTCCAGGCACAGACTCCAGCACCATAAATCTGCTGCGTGCTGTTCACACCACGTCACGCTCAGCCAAAGGTCTGGCCCCGGTAATTTTTTTGCTGAGAAAAGGTTTAAAGGAAGGGGGAAAAAAAAAAAATCATAGAAATAAACAGCAGTGATGGGAAAGAAGCGCAGGACACCCTGACAGCTTAACGAGGCTTTGGTGGCTGAAGGGCAGGAGCTGTTCTTTGCAGTCCAGTGCTTGGTGAGAACCCCTCCGACTGGGGTCATGTCCCCTGCACTTGGGGGTGCCAAGATGTGATGCTATTGGGGAGCCCCTGGAGGAGCTATTTCAATTGGCTGCTTTCTATCAAAACAGCACCGTGGGGGGGTCCTCCAAGATGCTGAGCGGGAGCCAAGCTGGATTGAAACACAGAGTGCATGCTTCCGAGGCTGTCACTATTGCCAAACTCTCCGCTGTTCAATAAAATATAAAATAAAACTTATATATACAGCTTGCTGAAGGAATGGCGTTGCGCCAGCGTGACTGGAGTGCTTCCTTCTCCCTGCATCTCTCTTCAGAGCAGCTCCAGGGATCTGTCAGAGGGCCGGAGATACCCCAGGCAGAGAGGAACAGCAGAAAGCAAGAGCCTCCCACCCTGTGATATGGTTCATAGGCTTGCAGATACCTCTGTTCTCACCCCAGTCACTTGCCATGAGCAGGACACAGGCAGGGAGTCCTTTTATAGGAAAAGAACATCTCCTTCCTCCCTCTCCCTTGCTGCTGGGAAACTTCACTCTGGAATAGGGGCCTGGTGTGACAGGACAAGGGGTGATGGCTTTAAACTAGAAGAACACCCTGGAACCATTCCAGGTGAGGTTGGAGGGGGCTCTGAGCAACCTGCTTCCCTGATGCGGAAGGCACCTGAGTATCACAGGCATTACAACTCCAGGCTTCAGGTTTGAATCCTGCACAGTGAAAGACAACCACACCCACAGTAAGATGAAGGCTGGAAATCCCTGGACCTTAAAAAAAAAAAAAAGAGGAAAATGTGGATAATAAGGTTGCCTGGAAACGCTGCGTCAACACCAGCAGCTTTGAGGAAAAGGGTGAAATTTAAGCCCCAGCGCAGCCTCCACTGCCCAGGAGAGCTCCTCATCCTCCTCCTGCCCTTCCCCAACCGCAGCCGAGACGGGACCAGTTCCGCAGCCAAAACCCAAAGGGAGTTTCTGTCACCGAGGGCGCAGCTACAACAGCCAGACGTCAGAACGCTCAAGGCTGAGTTTACACACACGCCTCTTACTCCAGCTGGTAGTATCATTCTATTTTATTTATTTTTTAAAAAAAACAACAAAGTCACAACTTTCCCGCAGTGAAAAGCAAACTGGAATTGGTGCCTGAGCTCTTGACTCCAAACATACCAAAATAAGCACAAAGTCAACCTTGGACTGTGCACAACTGTCAGCTAAGGTTTATGTGGGCAAACACGAAGCTGAGTTAGAACAAATAAAAACACAGGTCGACAAGCATCATATTCTTCCTTCAAAGATCACGAGGTTGTGAACAACAGCCCGGCCTCTGTTACGTTTCCTGCAGCTGGTTAGAAAGAAGGTGAGCTAAAAAACTTCATCTAAGCAACTACAGAAGCTAAGCTAGAGTTTCTCTTACAGCCTTCTCGTTCCTGCGCAATAAAAGTCAGAAAAGTTGAGCAGACAGACGCATAATGGGACGACTCTGATTAAAAAAAAAAAAGTACTGTGGCAATTCAGTTACCTGAGGAAAACAGATCTCAGCACTGCAGAAATCTTTAAAAATTCTTAAATGGCATTAAAATGACCCAGCGTGCTTTGAAATACGTGATCCCAGTGACGAGCCAGAGATCTAGGAACACACATTTCTATATCGAAAGGGATAAATACAAGCAGGAAAGTACCTGAAACCATTAAAAGGCACTTTTAGCCAGCGTGTGTTTTGCTGTATGCTACAGAAATCTGAGTCGGATGTGAAATTATACTGAATTTTACAGCAGTCCAACCAGTACCAGGGAATACACCGTTAAATACACACACCTGACCAGTCAGTCAGTCCAGCACAGTGAACAGAGGAAGAAATCCACACGTTTGGGTTTTTTTAGCATAAATAGTAAAGATATTTCAATTTTAGGCATTTCTATGTTCAGCATCACTGCAGGCAAAAGTTTTGTGACCTCTCTGTGTATCACTAGGCAAGAAACAGTCAGGGTAAGGCACCTGGAGAGAAATCCTCGAGGAGTCGGGTCGAGTGCTGCAGAGCAAATCACAAACGTCCTCCACAGGCACACATCTGGGCAAGCCAGATGTTGGTGTAGAAAAGGCAACTTTGTTCCCATCCCCGTAGCCCTCCGCGCAAAGATCTGACCCTCTGGCTTTAAAAGGCACAGAAACCGAGGGGCACGGCTACTAGAGCACTTAAAAATGAGGGGTTTTAATCTACCTGACGTCAAGAGGTGCCTTTCAAAGGCACCAGCAGTATAAGTCCTGCTAGAAACCAAGAGCTGCCCCCACCATGGTTTCAACAGGGTTGTTAAATATTAAAAAAAAAAAATAGAAAAATAAAATCCAGGCTTTCCTTATGGATTCACTCCGATTCTTTGCATTTCAGAGAAACCGCCTGCTGGGAACAATTTGTTCTCTTTAGCCCTTTTAAAATCCTTATGAAATAACCCTCTGCCAGGTGGAGAGGAAAGCACGGGCAAACAGCAGGGTGGCCACATCCTTGTTTCCTCACTGAATCCTTCCTCTTCTGGAACCACGAGGTGTTAGTGAAACGTGAAAGCTACAGGCAAATTGGTTTGGACTTTTGAAACCGTTTCTGTAAAAAAAGCGAAGAAAATGGAGCCTTTGCTGTAGGCCCACACAGTTTAACAACATCCGCTGGAACGGAGAGAAAACCCGTTAACTACTTCCGAGCTGGAAGAGCCCAAGCTCAAGCGTCGATCTCCCTGGAGCTGCCCTGAGACGGTGATGGAGACACCTTCCAAGAGTCACCAACCAACGCTCGGGAGCCAAGGACTTCAGAGGAGGAAATACTGGACAAAACACTCTCCCCACTCTGGTAACTGCCGCGGTTTTAAGCTGGCAGTTCGGAATTCATTTTTGTGATGCCGTTTGAATAAAAAGCAGGAGCGTACCTTGGCCACCTGTTTCAGAAGCAGAAGTGCGTGTGGTCTGGAGTGTCTCGGCTGCTTTGGAGTTCACTAGATGTTGGCTCTAAAACCAAAAGCTATCCACAGCTGAAGTTTAAAAAAAAACCAAAAACACACACACAAAACAAAACAACATCAAAACACGTTTAAAAAAACACTTCTCTCCACTTTTTTTCCTAGATCTCTTGTCCTTACACCTGGATTTCCACAGGAAACTGCTATACCTGGTGTAAAATTACTCTGCTAAACCATCCTGTTCCTTGTTTTCCAGCAATGACATGCTCGTATCTCCGTTACTCTTTTCATTTTTATCTTCGCTGTCCTCCAATTGCTCTGATTTCTGATGAGCAAACGTGTAAGTGTCATGGTCTGTGTCCGTCACTGGTGGAGGTTCCTCAGTGTTAGAAGAGTGTTTAATGTCTTTTCTGAAGGAGAATGGAGGTGGAGAAGGTGGCAGGCTACCAACAGGTCCATCAAAAGGCCGGTACACGTCAACTTCTGGAGCGACTGAGCCATTGGATTCCTTCAGCAAGTGCCCGTAGACCATGGCATCATCAATAACGGCATAGACGTGAGACTCATTGGTTTTCCTCCCTTTTGTGAACAAGCCTTGTTTCACCGGCGGCTGGGTATTCACGTTAGTGTTGTACACTCCCACCATGGGACTCTGGCTTTTCTTCTTCCTGTTACAGAGTTGAAATTGTTGAAAATTAGATATAAATGGTCTCATCTCCCAAGGAACGGGCAATTGGACGAGGGGAAACAGCCTCAAGTTGCGCCAGGGTAGGTTGAGGTTAGACATGAGGAACAATTTCTTCCCAAAAGGGCTGTGAAGGGCTGTGCCAGGCTGGGCAGGGCAGTGGTGGAGTCCCCATCCCTGGAGGGGTTTCCAAGCCGTGGAGATGTGGTGCTGAGGGACATGGGTTAGTGGTGCCCTGGCAGTGCTGGGGGAATGGCTAGACTTGACGACCTTAAAGGTCTCTTCCAACCAAAACAATTCTATGATTCTGTGATGACTTCTGACCCTGTCTGAAGGAGCAATGCTGTGCACGTTTGCTTTGCACAAGCCAGTTCCCTCCCCCGACGGCTCATTTAACAGAAAAATAATCCCACTTAACGTGTAAACTCCAGGAGAAGTCGCTGGAGGTTGTGTAGATGAACAACAGCTCCTAGTACACCTGGTGGAGCTTACAGGTAGTTTGAACGAAGCCCTGTCTAGAGCCACAAGCGACTTCATTTTGCAGGAATTACCGATGAAGCCCGATCGACACCTTCCTGACAGCGCAGCAGAAGCCTGCGCTAAGGCCAAGGCAGGCAGCGCACTGGGGGCTGGAGCACTGTGACTCCAGGAGTGCTGCTCTACCCTGAAGTCAGTCGATTTAGAGTAACGCAGCATTTCTGGAGTCACACGACCTCCCCCACCACTGCCTACCTCGTGCTTCAGCCCCTTGTTCCAGGGATCTACAACAGCACGTGGAACAGAGGGCCGAGCAGCTCTCTCGAAATGCTTCTTGAGCTGCTAAGTTACCCGTGCAATTATCAACTTACTTCTTCTTAACACAGCACACAGTCAGTCCAATAGCTGCAAGGACTCCAGCCCCAGCCACCACGGCGAGTATCACTCCCAGGTCTGCAAACAGACAAGGTACAAGGACACTGAGCAAGAGAGGAGACATCCCGCTTTCTCCTGAAAGCCATCCGGGTTTGCATCTCCAAGAGGAGATTCCCCACCTCCAAGAGGTCCATACAGCCCATGTGCTGCTAAACTCACCCACAGCATCTCAATGGGCCTCTGGCTGAATGGGACAGGGAAGAGACCAAAGCCCAGAGAGAGACAGAGAAGGATTCACCAAAAGAAACAGTTCAATTTCACCAGCTTCCCCCCAGTACAAGCCTTCCCTCTGAAATACACAAGTGTGTTGACCTGGGGGTTCCCAAGGGCCACGAAATTGATCAGGAAAGTTCCTGTGTCAGCTAAGAAAAGCATTGTGCATTTTAAAAGAGGTATATGTGACAAAAGAAGGAAAAAAAAAGGAAAAATTAGAAAATAATTTGATATTGTTTCAGTTTTAGCCTTTTTCTACAGAGCACAGACTCCCACAGGTTGAGAAGGTGCCTTTTTAAAAATGACTGATGTTTCAGGGAGATGAAAGACAGCAGAAGGCATACTCATGTCTACTCTCCTTCCTCCTCAGCCCCTAGAAGTATCCAGCTGTAGCTCCCGGAGGTTCTGAAGGACTGGTATTTCTGAAGGCAGGGATCTGACAAAACCCAGACCCAAGGCGGGCCAGCATCCATCGCTGTCCCCCCGCGGGAGCGCAAAACAAACCACCACAACCTCACAGCACCCACCTATCTGCTTGTCAGCGAGAGTCACCCGGAACTGCAAGGTCAGCTGCGTCTTGTCCACGGGTTTACAGTTGGAGATGTTGACCCAGAAGTCGTGGTACATATTTCGGGGTTGGGGCAGAAGCTCGTCCTCCCGGCGCACGGTTTCCTCTGCCCCCGGCACCTCTTCCTTTATGTTGACGTAGGCACGGCCCGTCTCACAAGTGATGCCCATGCGGTCCTTGGAGAACCCGAGGCGGGCAACTTGCTTGCTGGGCACAACGACGTACCAGGATATGGAGAGATACGGAGGCAGACCGTACGGCCAGTTGGGTGTCTGCAAGTAAACTTTAGCTTTCGGGCCTGGGCTCACGGTGAAAGTGCACTCATCTGTAGCGAAGGAAGAGAACAAACGAAGCGAAGCTTAGCTTGGATACCCTTCTGGGGTTTTTTTAAGCTTTCTCTTTCTGCGCATAACATTATTCGGCCTTTCTTCTCCGTAATAAAAAGAATCACTTATACCTGTGTCCAGCAAATTTTTACAGTCAACTGCATTTCATTACCAGACGATCATCGCTTCCACATCAGTGATTATCACAATTAGCACAGATACAGCTCCAGAATGTCCCACAGTCTACTATCTACCACCTGGAGTACAAAGTTCCTTCCTTCTTCTAGGAATAAACCACCTCATTGACTCAGATAAAGACCAGCCCAAGCAATGGCTGCAGGCCTAGGCTGTCAAGAACTGAATCATTTCTATTTATCCATCTGTGCTCCAATAAGTGCATCGAGAGATCTGCCACCGTACAGCAAAGGAGATCAAACCACCACCCTACCTTTAATATGCGGCACAAAGGACATTTTCAGGTCCTGATGGCTGGACTCATTGAGGAATCCTTTGCCAAATGTTTTTAAGGATATGGTGATGTTATTCCTCATCTGAATCTTCTCAATGGATCCACCAGGACAGAAGACACCAACGTTCAGCTCCGTCGCTGGGGTGGCACTGATGATGCCGTAACTGTAGCTCGTGTTGCACCTCTGCTCTGGGACGTGTTGCTGAAGTTTCAAGGACGGAGACATAATTTCGATGTTGAGCAGATCGGGAGCCAAGAGCTTCCAAATGAACTTATGCAGTCGAATCGGCAACTGGGTGATAGCCTTGGGCACCGAAAGGGAGTAGACCTTCCTCTGACACCACTGAAAATCGACGCAGCCTGCAACCACAAAAACAAGGCCCAAGGGTTGTATTTTTCTGGCGGAGGAAAATATCTAGGAAAAGCAGGTTTTCCTGTGTACCAGAGTACGCAGCCTGCCCCCAGAATCCTGTCAGGGTTGTGTTACAGACCCAGGGAAGCATCGACCTGAGGAAATATCCCCTCTTAGTAACCATTGCCCAAAAGTGTCATTTGTAAAGAGCTCTCCTTAAAAGGGTGCAGGACACCAGATAAACCAACAGCCACCAACATACTCCAAATCCCTCACTCAGGATTTTGCTGCATCACTTGCTGACAGGGACGCTGCTGCAGACCAGCCAAGGTCCAGATATCTCCTTTAAAACTCTTTCCCTACTGGTAGTTGAACACACTTGGGAAAATCCTACAGCAGGTGGCCATGCCAGCAGCATGAGATGTGTTCCTGATGGCAGCCTTGGTCCCACATTTTCACAGGCAGATTTAGAATCACAGAATAGAATCCTAGAATGGTTTGGGTTGGAAGGGACCTCAAAGATCATCTAGTTCCAACCCCCCTGCCATGGCAGGGTCACCTCCCGCTAGACCAGGTTGCTCAAGGCCCCATCCAACCTGGTTTATGGCTCTCCTGCTCTGTTTCCACACGTGGCAGTTTTCAGTGAGAAGATTTTCAGGTGCCTTCTGTCCTTTCCTGTTCAGAATAACTACAGTTTCTACTTTTAAAGGCTGACGGACGTAGTGAACAACAAGGCCACCTCCTGATCCACTGTACCCATCTCCCAGCTGGCCAACGCCCGGTTTCCAACCACACTCTATTTAAAGCCCAAGTGAGAGAGGAGGTTTGGCTGACCGCTGGCGGAAAGCACGCACAAGCGTTCCCAAGGGAACGGCCTCCAGCCACTGTTCTCATACTTATGCCCTTTTCAGCTGTGATCCTCAGACGGGACAGGTCCTTGCACAGAAAGGAGATCTTGTAGACAGCGCCGGACGCCAAAGTCAAGAGGCGGTCGCAGGAGCGTGGATCCTTGCAGATGAGGCACATCGGTTCGGACAGGAGCGGGACGCGGCCGGGCCACCCTTCAAAGTGTATCGTCACTGTCATATTCCACTCCTTGCTCAGGTCGACCAGATGGGTGACATCTGCAACAAAAGACAACCCAGAGCAATTACTGGCCAGAAGCGTGGGGTGAAGAAGAACCTCCTCCATCTCCTCCTGCCCCGTGAGACAAGCAGCTGCTACAGCTATTATACAGTAACTATGAAAACATTATTTACTTCTTTCCACCAGCGTCGTACAAACCCAGACACTATCAGATCACTTCTACTTTAGAGGTCTGAGCCTTTCCACCATGTCCCCTCCACTTTCCAGCTCTAACAGGGAGCCCCTTTTGAACAGGTTGGGCTATAACACAAGAGAGGGTTAGATCAAGAAGTTATTTCGATTTAAAGAGCTGTATTCTCCTCTTATTTAATGACAAGCCAGCTGTGGATTACCCAAATGTTTGGGACGCTTTGAGAACATGCAGACACCAATGCATTTTTAATAAGAGCTGTGTTTAGCTTGCACACTGCAGATGGCTTCTTTTGGCTTTTTTTTTTTAAATAAAGTTTCAATACTGTCCCAAGGGCTGAATTTGAATCTTTGATGGACCTTACATAACTACAAAATCACTCATGAAATCCTATAAAATCCCCAGAGAAGCCACTGTTGTCTCTTAAATCCAAGCGGTTTATTACTCGCATTTCATTCAATAAGTGACAACCTGGTTTTCAGTTTGTAGGTGATTATCGTCTTGTCTACTGGCCATAAATATATTAAAATTCTTCTTTGCTTTCCAAAGTAGAAGGGAGATAAAGCTGATTAACTGAATACAATGTTCTCACTCTGCCTAGGTTCCAAGATGAAACACACAACAAACGGAAGCAAACATGGTTTGGTTACCAACAATTCCAGGGGGATTTGCTGTTTGTGAACGGAGCCAGGCTAGACAAAGCACTCAGGATGACGGTGGTGAGATGCTACAGACCCTTGCTGGATCCATGACCTCAAGGTACTGACCATTCAAACTTCATTCCCTCTACAATGACTCAGAAAGCCTCCAAGCAGCTCCTGCTGCAGTGATAGTCCAGAGTGTGGACCTTCCTCCACCCGCTCCTCTGCGGTGAGGAGGTGATTGATTATTAACCTTGGTTATTAACCTCCACCATGAATTGAGGTCAGAGCCAAGAAGCCAGAGGATAAATCACTAACTCCATAGCTCATTACCTAATCAGGCCTTTCATCATAGAATCATTTAGGTTGGAAAAGAGCTTTAAGATCACCGAGTCCAACCATAACCCTGCTCGGTAAGCCTGCTGCTAAACCATGTCCCTCAGCACCACATTTCTGTTTTTAGATAAATGCTCTGCTATTACAAGTCATTGTGTTAAGCCAGTCTGAATTTTGGGCAAGAAAACAGGAAAAAAACCCCCCCAACTTAAAGTAGCAACAAGCAGCAAGAGACCTAAAGAACACCCAAATATGTAGAGGATGCTGTTAGTGGAGTATCCTACTGACAGCCGTGTCTGTGGTGACTTCTTCACACTGATGATGTTCAGGCAAAAGGAAGCAAAACAAAGCTCAGAGGAAGAAAGAAAGGAAGGAAAGAAATGTGTAGTGATGTCATTAGTAGTATGGAGACAATTTTACAGAGGTTCCATCTGATCATAAGGAAAAAAATTCTTTGCTGTGAGGGTGTTGGAGCCTGGCCCAGGCTGCCCAGAGAGGTTGTGGAGTCTCCTTCTCTGGAGACATTCGAAACCTGCCTGGACACCATCCTGGGCACCCTGCTCTGGGTGAGCTGCTGGAGCAGGGAGGTTGGACAAGATGATCTCCAGAGGTCCCTTCCAACCCCCACCATGCTGGGACTCTGTGTGATTCTGTACTTACTCTCATCGACCTGGGGGTGCTGAACGATGACTTGGAAGAGCAAGCGGAGGATGCCTGGGTTCTGGGCATCCTGATCGCAGCCCTGCAGGGACAGGTTGAAGCTGCCAGCAATGTTGGCAGGCTGGCTGTCGCTCAGCTTGAACACCTCCGGGTTGCTGGGGGAGCCGGGGATGTAGTACTCCACCCTCTCCTCTTTCTTCACGCAGTTGGAGAGGCTGTAGTTGTGGAAAAAGACGCTCGCTCTCATGTTGGAAGGAACCACAAACTGCCACGTCATGAGCTCGTCCTCTGGAAAGCCCAGCGGGTAGTTCGGGGACATCAGGGTGATTGAAGACTCTCCTTTCAAAATGGATTCAATAATGCATAACCCTAAAACGGGGCGGGGGAAAGAAAAATACAAACCAAGTTGCTATTGAAGAAGACACACTGGCACATCTAGCACCCCAGCAGCAGAGGATTTGCGTTTTGACAGCGAGATCGGCCGCTTCAGCTACAGATTAGGTTACTACAAAACCCCCAGATTAAAACCTGTACTCAAGCTGATGCTTTTGTCTTCTGCTTCTGGCTCTGCAAGAGCAAACATGCAGCCTGACAACTGCTTCTGCTCCACCAGGTTTCAGGAGACAAAAGATGTGAGCTTCTATACCAGCGCAGAGCTCTCAGTCCAAAATCCTCCCAAATCTAACAAGGTAACACCAGCAAAGAGCCTCAAATACGCACAAGCAAATCATGCGTGCGAACCGCGGGGGCTGTGTAAGACATTTTGTGCTTGGATGGCTCTTGGCAGCGCAAAGTTGGGTCCACAGAGACGACGGCCCCGCTCTAGGACTCGAGCGACAACGTGCAACTGCGAGCAGTGCCAGGAGTTACAAAAATTCATGTTCTCAACGCTCAAACCTGGAGCGGGTTCCTTTTATAACTGACAGCAACAACCACAGAACTCAAGGACGGAGCAGGAACACCTCCCAGAGAGGGTCCGTCACGAGATCACAGAATAACCCATTGGTTGCTAGATAATATTCCAGGTATTTTAAAGAGGTTATTCCACAACGTTTTATGTTACTGTGCAGGTTGAAACAGATAGCTGTATTTAAGCAGCCTCGCGTGCCTTCCAGGTACTGCTTCCCCTCTTCCCACCTTCCTCTCCTGAGAGAATCACTGGTTTGAGGCTCCAGAAGTTACGGAGGCTTTATTTAAAAATGAACAAGCCCAAATACACGCTGCAACCAGCAAATAACTCTCTTGGCTCATTCCAATGATGCTATCTAGTCTCACCCTGCTGAAAACACAAAAATGGAACAGGCTTGTTTAAGTTTTAGGAAGTTTAAGGAGATTGATAATGAGTAATGTCCACCAAAAGCAGGAAGACAACAGTTTTCATAATTATTAACCATCAAACTAAGATTTTTGACCTCTGAAGAGCATCAGCCACCAAACTAAAAACCATACAATAGCTTTTAGAATCACAGAATCATTTAGGTTGGAAAAAAAGCCTTTAAGATTGAGTCTAACTGTTAACCCAGCACTGCCAGGGCACCACTAACCCATGTCCCTCAGCACCACATCTCCACGGCTTGGAAACCCCTCCAGGGATGGGGACTCCACCACTGCCCTGCCCAGCCTGGCACAGCCCTTCACAACCCTTTTGGGAACACTACTTGGTACTTACGTTTTATGGACGCCCTGTTAGCTATGTCGAAGCCGGAGGTGGTGAGAGGCGAGTCCCACGGGAGGTGCAGAGACATGATGACTCCTCCCAGCAACTTGACGCGAGACACTGAGCCATTCCTGCAGAAGGTACCAATGTTGACCGTGGCCTTATCGATACAGCTGTTGATGTTGTAGCTAACCAAATCTGGGCACGTCTCTCCTGGTTCAATCTGTCTTAGCCACGGGGTAGAAAATTTCAGTTCAAGTCCAGCCTTTGTACTCGCCTTCACGTCCCAGATGAAAGTCCTGTTCAGGCGTGGTAGGCCCGGTGGGTGAAGATGGACCTCTCCAAAGGGACACGGGCCTGAGACACAGTCTAAGCGCAGAGAGAAGACAGCCATGACACACTCTGGCAAGTATTCAAGTAAACGAGGAATTTGACTTTCCTCTTCATTGCTATTTTCACAGTTTTTAGGTTGTGCTTAACTTTGACATGCATTTGAAGACACTCCTCTACCATGGTCATATGCTACCTCTGAACCAGACTCTTAGCCCACGGAGTAGACAGGATAAACCTGCTTTAGTCAGGCTGACTAACAGAAGGGACTCATTGTGTCTACTATTCCCGCCTTGTTTGCTGAAGAATTTAGAAGGAATTTAGTGAATAGACTGCTGGGCAAAAGGGAGAAATGCCATGTCAGGAGAGCTGGAAATCATGGATCTAGAGAACCCATTTTATCCCATCTCGCTCAGAGAATTCCTGGCAAACCAGCTTTAAAGTTTCCACTGCTTGCCATGAACTGTATCTTCATTTCCTTGACTGACAACCCGGGCCATAACACAGCCTTTTTAAACTTGCACAGTTTCAGTAATTCGAGGTTACTGATCAGTGTTCAAAGATTTCTTCTTACCCAAGATTAGAGGAGATACGTTAATAGAGCAACAGGAAAAAGAAGCACGTGGTTTTACTGGAGGAAAATTACCTGTGGGGGAATAATAAAAAAACTAGATCTTACCAATATTTTTCTGAATTTCCATGATGAAATATTTCTCTGGAGTCTTACAAGTGAAGCTAAAAGTCACGTTTTCCCCAGGCTTTATCTTGAGTTCAGACCTGATGACGTTTTTAACATGCATCTGACAGCTTGGGTAAACACCAGGTCTCAGTTTGATTGTAACCGTGATGTTGTCCACTGTACGAAGCGGGATTGTGAAGGAAGCTATGGAAGGAGAAGGAAAAAAGAAGTGTTTTGTTACTAGCACATGTACTAGCCTGTGCTGTCTGCTCAGTCCCCAGTACCCAAAGAGATACTCCATCGTGCTTTTATTTGAGTTTTGTTGGTCTTGAGCATTTTTCCAGCCTTTCCGCCTTTTCTACACAACCTTGGAGAGAAAACACTCGACAAGCCCTTGAAACTGCCTTACCTATTTGCCTCCAGGATCAAAGGCTTTAAATAAAACCTTCAAACACCACGAGGCTTGCCAAATTTCTGCACGTACGGCGAGTTCACCAACCCTCTAATACCATTAGTAAGAGCCTGGTCACTGAGTAACTCTCCTACAGCTTGTCAGTGATGGCACGGTCCTCCGACGAGAGTCTACGCTGAATTCCCTCACCCCTTCCAACGCCTGGCATTGCTCAACGCCTGCGTTTCTGCCTTAGAAATGCTCTCGTAGAGGTTTTCAATCTGGGTTTTCCTGAGGAAAACAAACAAATGAGCAAAAGATGACGGTACAGGCTAGGAACTGCTTCACGCAGTGACCTTCCAAGCACAGGGGACAATCGCAGGGGCAATGTCCGCAGGGTGGGGAAAGGGGTGAAGCGAAGCCAGCGCCCAGGGCTGCTCCTCCTCGTTCTTCAGGAGGAAGCAGTGCTTGGAAGAGAAAGTGAAACAGCCACTTCCAGCCTAGCCCGGAGTTTTGTTTTCCATACCCTTTGGCCATGATGGCCACCAGATGTGAAGTGTTAAGTGCATAATACCAATAATTAATAACGACGGACAAAAGAGCTTGCTTTCTTGCATACAGCGATTGTCACACTCATCCACAGTTTGTAAGTATTACTCAAAAGCTGGTTCCTGACTTTCTGGTCCAACAGTTTTCCGTGTTCCTTCTCCCAGCCCTACGGCCAACCTGGCAGGATGGAGAAACGCACCAGGGCCATCAACAGCCACCACCTCAGCACCAAACGCTCGCACATGGCTCCAAGACCATTTTTAGTCAGGAGGATTAAGTTTAAGCATAACCTCAAGCACATAATTCACTTTAAAACAAAACAAATACATGCTCTGAGCTGAAATCAAGGAATGGAAATATTCAACACTGGGAATGGTACTTTGAAATAAGCAAAGCCTACAAGGGTCAAGACAGAAAAATGGAGAAAAAGAGCATATATCCAGTGATCCCAAATATCCCAGCCCCCAAGCTATAGCCACACGCACGCAGCACAAGAGGGACTAATTGAAAAGCACCTTTATTGCAGAGCTTTTATAAACAGGAGTGAGTCTCACCATGACTCACGCTAATGTGCCTTGGTCTACAATTCCCACCACATGCCTTTTTGCTGGGATTACCAGTAACTGTACAGTTTCCTGCAGAGAAGGAATTTCCCCACCCCGTCAGTGCTGCGCAGGGATGACACACAGGATATCCACACCAACATCTCCAGGCTGCATCTAGTCTCATGTCTACACAACAATGAAATTGCTGGCCTAGAAGATGCCAGCAGTGAAGCCTCTGGTCCTGAGCTGGCTCATGGGCTGACGTAGACATCTGAGCTCACCCTGAATTTTTTCCCTCTAAGCAATTAGAGTTTTGCTGCCTCCCTTGGCTATTTTTCCACTGGAAGGGTTGTCAGGCACTGGAACAGGCTGCCCAGGTTGAATCACCATCCCTGGATGTGTTTAAAAGCCATGTAGATGTGGTGCTTAGGGGCATGGTTTAGCAGTGGACTTGATAGAGTAGGGTTATGGTTGGACTGGATGATCTTGAAGGTCTTTTCTAACCTAAATGATTCTATGATTTCTTCAGCTGCCCTAATCTCAATCTGCATCTTCCTGGCTGCTCATCCCCGTTGAAGACCGCACCTTCATGCCTGTGGTCTCATCGCAGCATCCCTCTCTCACTAGAGGAAGGCAAACGCACCTTGGCAAGCTGGTTCTCAACGGCATGAGTCTTCCAAACCTTTCACCAATTTTACTGCTCAGAGCTCTCCAACTTGAGCTAGAAACAAGCCATAAACAAGTCAGATTAATCTTTAATGGACCTACTGCAGGTGCACTTGACACTAACCTCCTACTGTTTTAGACCGAAATGTCAAAAGGACATCTTTCCTGTACACGAGAAATGCAGAAGACAGAGCAGCAGAGCCAGCAGCACTCCCAGAGAGCGTGTGTAACCTACGTACAAGGGAAGGACTCGGCAGGACAGCAAATTTTATGGCTGTGTACAGTGCCTTGCTCAACAAAGCAGGAGGTGGAACAGAGTCCAACCAGCTTTGGCTACCGGGTTGCATTTATTGCAGCAATTTATCCATAAGGATCTATGGATTGTTTCACGTGACTTCACTGAATGGATTAGAACAGTCAAAAAAAAAAAAAAAAAACCAAACCCCAGACAGACCAAGAAACCAAAGCCCACCAACAAAAAATTCCCAGATGTTTATTTATCCTAAAGTAACGTGCAAAACTGCTGGTCTGCTCCTTCTGGTGAAATCGTGGGCCTGCTCCACGACAGCCACTTTTAACGAGAACCAGTTGGACAGGGCTGACTCAGACACCATTCACAAGCCCGCGGCAGCTGGAGGAGACGAGCTGCTGCCCAAGACGAGTAGCTGCAACACTCGCTCCGGATATGAAGAACCTGGATCCAAACTCCTGTTCTGCCCGAGGGGGATCTGAACCTACACAATCCCAAGACACCTCTCTGGAGAACAGGCTTGTCCACCGCAGTGCTTCGTGCCTTCGGGACAGGGATAGCACCAAGATGTTTGCCTCTTACAGCTCGGTAGGTTCTCCTGGAAAGCTCTTCTGAGCCCTTGCAGAGATGCTGGCCTGTGGGCATGCTCGTAGCCTGCTGAGGTTGCCCCACCACACATCATTGACTGCAAGGTCACTGCAAGATGGTGGGAAGCAAGGGGTATGACTCAACAACACAGTAACCCAGCCAGAAGTGGAATGATTTCAGTTTCAAGCCATACGAACTCCTCTCCCTGACCTAATGGATGGCCTCAGTGCAGGAGACCACAGCATCTGCAGGACATGTTCAGAGCAACCCATCCAGAACACCCCACACCTAGCAAGGGGACCTCAAGGCTGTCACCTGCCTGATGGAGATCTCAGGCTCCAGCTCCTGCATCCCAAGCAAATGCTCCAACAGCTCAGCTAAGAGACACACCAACAGCTGCACCTGATCACCCGTTTCCCCATCACCTCCAACACGATTCATTGCACAGTTAGAATTGCAGAATCGTTTAGGTTGGAAAAGACCTTTAAGATCATCAAGTCCAACAGTTAACCGAGCGCTGCTGGGTCACCCACTACACCATGTCCCTCAGCAACGTCATCTTGAGTTGACTCAAATTTGCCAGCAACAGAATATTTAAAAGTGTAAATGCCTCCCTGCTTCCTTAACTCGAACGTTTCATACCTGCCTTATCCGATTGAATCTTTCTTTGTCAACTTGAGTCCAACTGTCCAGTTTAACTACAGCACCCAACTGCCTGAGCATCACCCACTCCTCCAATTCCACCTGCAATGCCCATCCAGGTATTTGCCTTCACATTCTTCAAGCCCTTAGCAAAGTTAGTCAGGGATGCATACGCCATTTATACTCTTCTCACGTACTGGACAGGGCTGTGAGCACCAGAGACCATGAGCACAATCATGGATTACAGCCAGCCCTGCTTGCTGCAAGCTGCTGAAACCCTGTTGGACTTTAAAAGCAAACAAGTTTTCTGTTTACCTTTAAAATGTAAACTAGCTACTCTCAACATTGCTGAATGACCTCCTCATAGAATCATTGAATGGTTTAGGTTGGGAGGGACCTTAAAGATGATCTGGCCCAACCCTCCTGCTGTGGGCAGGGACACCCCCCACTAGACCAGGTTCCTCAAAGCCCCGTCCAACCTGGCCTTGAAGCCATCCAGGGCTGGAGCATCCACAATTTCTTTGGGCAACCTGCACCAGTGACTCACTACCCTCAGAGTGAAGAATTTCTTCCTTATGTCTGGACCCATCTTCCAATACCGAGCTTGCTTGGGATACGAGGTCCGTATCTTGTGAAGGGATTGCCTTCAGGGAATCACCCAGAAAATTAAAGCTTTAAATCTGCAAAGCTTGTGAACGCTCACAGGTAGATGCTGCCCATGATTCTTATGCCAGGGTAACCACCCACATCTCAGAAGAGGGCACCTGGGGGAGAATATCCATTCCTCAGCCACCACAGTACAGCCTCCTAATCTTCACTGATAGCCAGGATGGGGATGAGAAGCAGGCGAGGTGTCACACATCCCATTCTCCTCCTCATCAGGGAGGAAGGGTGGACACTTCTTGGGCAGTGATGTTACGAGCCATCCCAGCACAATTCACCAGAGAAGGTCTGTCAGGCCTTCCAGGTTGCTCACTCAGAAGTCAACTCATTAATTTGTAATGCCTTATAGAAATGAAGCACCTTCAGATTTGAAATAACTTTTTAAAAAAGTAATTATACATTTCAGTACTTCTACCCCTTTCTCTAGAACCTTTTTGGAAGGTAGTTAAGACGCCAGCGTGAGGAGCGCAAAGACACCGTGCAAGTCGCTGCAGGAGCCTCCCTTGATCAAAGGGGCGTTTGCTTGCACAGTTTATCCCTCCCTTGATGCGAGCCAGCGAGAGGACAGCACCTCAGAGCGTGTCTGAGCAGCTCTTGGGTCTTGGCTCTGGCTAACGAAGGTGGAAAAGCGCGTTTCACAATCAGGGGTCCCTCCCATGCCAAACATCCTGCCGACAGCTCTTTGCCTCTCACTTCTGAGGAACTTCAGATCATCCCTTTTCACCACTTGCAGTTCGCTGTCTCCATATGCTCAACTCCCAGCTCCACCCATGGACCCAGAGAAGCCAGGACCAACTCCAAAACACCAGCAGGATCATACCTCTCAACACAAGTTTGCTCTGACAGCGAATAACCACGCTCCCTTTGCCCCCCAAAAACAAAAGGCACAGCTCGAAGCAGGCTGTCCCATGGCAGCCTCGAGGGTGGTCGTTACAAGGTGTCCAATGCAACAGGCAAAGGTGAGACTTTTCCCCCCATTATAGGGGCTAGGTAAAAAAAAACAAACCAAAAAACATTTTCGCACAGTCCTGGCACCTGGGCACTCAGATGCAGACTAGACCTTACTGATGGATGTGAAATACACGTCTATGAGATGTCATGGCACGGTTCTTCAGCTGGCTCTTCTTGAAGGTCTTCCAGGAGGTCCCATCAATACTGTCTACACTGGGCAGGTTCACCTACCGGCAGCAAACCATCGCCTCTGTCACCAGCAAATACAGAAACACGAGGTTTTGCTCTGACGTAACACCCAGCAGTCAACACTTTACTAAGCACAGCACAACCCACGTCCCTTCCTTCACGCCCTGGTGGCACAAGCAAACGTTGAGCAAGAAGAATCTGTATGGTCACACCTCCATCAGACTAGGGAAGTTTGAGATGAGGGATGGTGAGCAGGCTCTATCAGCTGAATCCTACTGAAAGACCATCCAAAGTCACCAGGTGCTCTACAGGAGCTGGTTAAAGGTTGGGCTCCTGCAAACCAGCCCGTGATGTCCGCTCCAGAGCTGAGGTCTGACAGGGATACCTGAGCAGCATCAACGTGACGGCTAACACCCCAGAAACTGCAGGAAGTGCTTTGTCAAGGCACCATCTTTAAGCCTTTCCCCCAGTTGGGCCAAGGTTTATAAATTATCTGGAATGGAGAAAAGAAAATCAAGCGCGTTTTCTGGTGCAAGATTTAAGGTCGTAGCACCAGAAACGAGACGCACAATAAACAAGTAATTTACTACAGGTACATTATTTTCCAGAGAGCACAAACCAGGCATTCCAGACTGGGAATGGCATGAGGCAAGGAAAAAAAAAAGGTACAACCAAATACTCATGCATGTTAGTTGTGCTCTTAAAAGGAGAGGTCTCGGAGCGAGCAAGTGGCAACTCAGAATGGAAATAATCCAGCTTCCACCGGCGCCCAGAGGAGCCCAACCAGGCCAGTGATTTATGTTCTGCCAGGACAGCAGAAGGACCCTGGTAACAGCTTTTTTAATTTATGAAAAGAAGCAGCTTTAAATGTTAACACTGATGTGGGACTCAAGTCAGTTGCCAAGAAAAAGTTACGTGGAAGGTAGAGCACGAAACGAGGCAGCATTTATAACAATGACATTTTAAAGACGAAGCCCAAAACACATCAGCAGATCTTATCACAAGGATACTTCAAATCTGAAATGTTTGTTTATGTTTCAGAGACATCCTAAAAGTCCGATTAACGTCATTATTAGCGCTTCAAAGAAACACGGCTTTAGTTGGAAAACACATTTTCAGAGGTCAGACAGAACGTTGTTCACACTCCCACGTCTATGCACCCCAAGTACTTCTTTCCGCAGTTCTCCACCTCTGAGGTAACCAATGCTTCATTTCATAGTTTACACTATGCATAAAGCTGCATCGGAAGAAAACCCACAGGGTCCTCTGAAGACAATGCGACCTGCCATGCCCGACCAACACGTTCCTACAGGACAGCAAGGACAACCCCATAACACTGTATCTGCTGGGAAAGGGAGAAGGTGAGAGAAGCACTCCATCAAGGATGACAAGACCTTTAGAGAAGGTGCACCAGGATTTGTAGCTGTCCCACCAGCACATCCCCACTCCCGGAGAAGAGGCAGGAACGCCCTGTCCCCACCTCATGGGTGGTTCTGCACACCCAGCGTGGCCTCGCTGGATGGAGATCGCTGCAACCTGCAGCCAGAACATGGCTCTTCAGCAGGACCCATAGCTACAACACACCAGTTAGATTCCAGGATGGGCATTTTTTGCAACCAGCAGCTCTGGAAATTGAGGAAAACCCCACACACCATCTCCGTCTTCCTGACTGGAATTCTTCTGGGGTCGCAGCCAGGGTTTAAGAAGATTATTCACAGGCGGGATTGCGTCAAGCATCCAGGAACCCCAAGAGCCGCAGCGCTGGTGGCGAGCAGCAGCTACGTGACCCCGCGGGGCCAGCCTGCTTCTGCGCACAGCTCGCCCACCGCTCTGTATAAACGAAATAACTTCTATTTTTCCCTAAAATCTGAGGCGGCTGCACGGGCCGACACAGAGAACTCAGCGGCCGCTCTGGCATCCAGGGAGAAGGACTTTGTGAAGTTACTCTCACAACCCAGCCAAGGAGGATGCGAGGATCAAATCATTACCTCGTTAAGTATTTATTTTTAAAAGAGGGGGGGGAAAAAAAAAAAAAGGGGATGTTCAGGCGATAGGTGCCAGCAGCGGATCTCCCCGTTTCACCACCGTTTTTACGGGATGCCGAGCTCCCCGGCGCTGCCTTTACCGGGCGCCTCCCCCCTTAACTTTTAATAACTAATAATTATGAGCAGCACACGAGATCAACACGCACGCACCGGGCCCGGCCGCGCACCG
>VZZY01023017.1:50856-73490 GCA_013400335.1 Eurystomus gularis
CAGGACTCGGCTGGGTTCGGTTGGGTTCGGCAGGACTCGGCTGGGTTCGGTAGGACTCGGCTAAATTCGGTGGGGTTCGGCTTGCCGCGCTTAGTCAATAAAAGATGGCGCTGCGGCGGGCGGTTGCTGCCCGTCGCACCTTGCTTTGAGGCGTCTCCCCGGCCGTTTCCGACCTTGTTAACTCCTGCTAGAAGAGTTTGGGGTTTTTAGTCGGCCGGCTCCTCTCGTAGTTGTCTTGGGAGCCCGGTTTGTTACCCGCGGCTTGGACCAGCGCTGGTGTGGCCAGCAGGAGCAGGACAGGGATCATCCCTCTGGACCGGGCACTGGGGAGGCCACACCTGGAATGCTGGGGTCGGGTTTGGGCCCCTCACTCCAGGAAGGACCTTGAGGGGCTGGAGCGTGGCCAGAGAAGGGCAGCGGAGCTGGGGAAGGGTCTAGAGCATAAGTCTTGTGGGGAGCAGCTGAGGGACGTGGAGGTGTTGAGCCTGGAGGAAAGGAGGCTCAGAGGAGACCTTCTCTCTCTGAACAACTGCCTGAAAGAAGGTTGGAGCCAGGTAGGTGCCAGTCTCTTCTCTCAGAACAAGGGATAGAACAAGTTGCACCGAGGGAGGTTTAGGTTGGACATGAGGAAGAATTTCTTCCCCACAAGGCCTGGCCCAGGCTGGGCAGGGCAGTGGTGGAGTCCCCATCCCTGGAGGGGTTTCCAAGCCGTGGAGATGTGGTGCTGAGGGCCAGGGGTTAGTGGTGCCCTGGCAGTGCTGGGGTTAATGGCAGTCGGGGCGGTTCAGCATAAAATATATTGCCTTCCCCCTTGAGACAACGTGACCTGGAAGGAGTCAGCTGCTTGCGTAGGTAGGGAGCACTTGTCATATATCACACAGACAGTAGAGAGAGTCTCAAGGCTCAGGCATTTCTGAGCGTCTGGGAAGAAACCCAACTTTTTGTCAGGGAGAAGTCATATTCCATCATCTTTATCTGTCGCTAAGTTAAATCATAACAAACCAGCTTAACAGCAGGAACATTCCTCAACGCGTAAGGGTTGGGTATTTATTGCATGCTGTATGTATCTGTTGGTTTATACGGACATCTCGGGTACAGGTGTTCAAGCCCTGATAGGAAAAGGTATAAATATTCTGTGTGGTAAACAACTTGTAGGAGAGGATACTGCCACCAGACAACACATATCCCCTTACTGATACTTGGAGGGACACTGTGAGTCGCATAAGGGACTCCATGGGGAGACCAGCGCTTCCCCACAGCTCTCGTGCTGGCACGTGTGTAGTGGCTCCTTCATTTGTGGGAGCTCTTAGTGACTATTAGCTATTCGAAGAAAAACATAGTAAAGTTGGAAAGAGCTTGGGACGCTGAGGTTTCCTCCTTGAGTTGTGCACGCGGTCTGACGTTCCCACACCTTCATAAAGGTCTATGGCTTCGTTAGGAAAATAACCAGGTGCCTACTGCATAATATTCTGTCTTTAAAGGGTTATGTGAGGTGCTGAAATGACCCAGTTCACGCAGACACCTGGTCCCATTCTGGCCAAGGTTTGCCATCTCAGGTGGACAAAGCAGCGGGGAAAAAAGGACTAGGTCAGTGATTAGAGACAATTGTGGACTTTAATGAGGTTTTGCGGTCGTGTTCTAGGTGCAATTGCAGCAGGTTGTCCAGGAAGCTGAAGCTGAAGTTCTTACTCTGCTGAGTCTTTCCTAGAAGCGTTTAACAAGGAAGAAGCGAGCATATGCTGAAGCTATTTTAGGTTATACAGAATGTATCAAAAAAGTGAGACTCTGCCTAACAGGATAACGTCAAGTGTTAAAGTTCGGGGGTTTTTTAACTGAAAACTTTGCAGTTCGATCCAGTTGTCACCAAACCCTTGGAGAGCTGGACGTGGTGCTCCGATAATGTTGCGCTTACACGTTGGTTGTTCAAGCAGCTCCCAGTGCTGCTGTGACAATCTCTGCAGGGTCCTAAGCTCAGAAGCTGTCATCTAGGTTTGAATTCAGCTTCTCAGGAATCTGCAGCATCCCTGCAGTCTATAATTAGACCTCTGTCCATCACTTCCCCCCTACCCTTGCTGAGCACCTCTGTAGCCAAGCTTCCCAGCAGGGTGAGTTAACTAGGCAGAGAACTTACTGGGCTGTGCTGGGGTTTGGGTCACCCCCTTTAGATCATCCTGCTGGTTGAGAGCTGTGTTGTGTTATGCAGATGGAGTCTTAGTGTCTTGGTCACCAAATGCTCAATGTGGCAAAATAGCAACACCTTTTTCATCCATGATTAAATAAGTTGAAAGCCAGGGGTGGTGGGGCGGTCTCTGGGGCTGTGGGGATGGAGGTGGTGTGAGTGTGAGGAATGGTACTGTCGGTTGAAGTTACGGACTTTAGGAGGTCTCTTGTTTTCAAATGCAGCTGGAGAAGAGGCTGCTTTGCCCTCTGGGAAGAGGAGTCAGTTTTGGAAGAGCCAAACCCACCGCAGAAGACAGGCAGACAGATGTGGAAAGGACCTGGAGCAGCCCGTTGTGGTGGGTGGAAAGCAAGAGGTTGATCTGCTGCCCCTTCCATGAGCACCATCCCTGCTGCCCTCTGCATCCAACACTTGCTTCAGGAAAGAGGTCTCAGGAGCTCGGAGACCACCACTGCGTACCTCCAGCTGTCCAAAGCTGCAGCTTGCACGGTAAGAAGCAGAAAAATCTTAATTTATTTTTACTCCACACTCCCAGACTTCTCAGTTTTCTCCCCAGTTTTATTTACTTTGTCACTGTAAGGAAAATAAACAAAACTTCTTGGTCATCATTCCTCCCTCTCTGAAACAGAAAGTTATTATCAATACTTAATGCAGCTGAGCAAATAATTAAAAATGAATAATTGATACAATTAATGCAGTCTTTTCTCCTATTTATATAATAACTGCCAGAGGATCACAAATTTCTTTTGAATTTATTCCTTAGTTAAGTTTGTGTGATACATCTTAATGATCCTACTGCTCTGTAGATGGAATGTTAATTTTAAGTAATTATTCACATTCATTAATATGCATGTTGTTGTCTAGTGGCTGCTCAAATAAACCCAGTGATGTCATTTTTCTTCCCTGTCTGGATAAAACTGCAGTCACTTCCACTGCAAATGCTCATAAACGCGAATGCAGTGCTTATTTTTTTTCAGTAGGCAGGCATATGAACTTTGAAAATTCTCTTCCGAGTTGATTTAACTTGGCAACCGTCATTTCCCCCACATCTGCAAGCAAATGAGCACAAAAGGTGTGGCAGCATGTCTGTTTAAAATCCAATTGGACCTGGGCTTGTGGCTTGTTTCTTTGCACATCTTTTCCCGGTCCTCCAGGTGCAGCTGATGCACACAGGCCTCTGGGTCAGGCTGCTGTATCAGAGACGTTATTCCCACCAAATTTGTATTCCTTTTGCTAACACATTCCCAGCAGATAAACAGCATCCTTTTGTGCTGCTGATAGGCATTTAAGAGCTCCTTTAGCGAGGCCGCAGGGGTCATGAGAAATAAAAATTACTTTCCTGATAGCGTGTGGCCAGATCCCCCAGACTCACTTTAACGCGGGCTTTTCTTCTGCCTTCAGTGGCAGGTGGACCTAGTCCTGGCTGCCTTTAGCAGATGGTTACTTTGCTAAAAAATGAGAAAATAAAAAGAAAATCAGCATTTCTTTAGCAGCAGCGTGCAGCCTTTACCAGAGGGAGAACTGTACTCACCTCCCCGAGGCCTCCATGGTCTTCCTGAGACATCAGATTTTTTTTTAGCGTTGTATCAGTCCTCAGTAAAATCCTTTCTCATCATGGCCCTGGGAATGTCACAGCTAATGTCAAACCCAAGGGTTAGAGTTTCCTAAAAGCTGAAGCATGGTTATTGTTCACCTGCTTTAGCAAGGCAGTTGGATGCGATGAAGGGGCTAGAGCTTGAGGAGCAGCTGAGGGAGCTGCAGCTATTTAGTCTGAAGAAAAGAGGCTCAGGGGAAAAATGTCTTCACTGAAGGGGTTGTCAAGGCCTGGAAGAGGCTGTCCGGGGCAGTGGTTGAATCGCCGTCTCTGTATTTAAAAGTCATTTAGATATGGTGCTTAGGAACATGGTTTGGTGATGGACTTGATAGAGTTAGGTTAATGGTTAGACACAATGGTCTGAAAGCTCTTTTCCAACCGAAACGATTCTATGATTCTATCTACAGGGGTTTCTTCTAACCCCTACCATGCTGGGATTGTGTGATTATTACCATCAACCTTTATTCTTTGTGAGAACTTCAAGTGCAATGCCATGTACTGCCCTGCTGTGATATTACTGGTGTGGCAAGAGTCTTCACTACTGTGAAAGGGCCAGGAGAGCTATAAAATTGGTTTAATTTCCTTGATACAGAGGTGCAGGCTTGAGGACAGGCTCTCGCAGAGGAGCAGGGCACCAGGAGGTGCTCTGCTGGCAGGCAGGCGTGTAAAGGGAGATGATTTGAGCTTCGATTTGCAGGTTGCCATGGTTAGCACAATCTACTGCCCAAAGTGACCAGCTCAGGGGCCTGCAGGCACTTTGTGTTCGAGCCAGGATTTTAAGTGAGGGCCACAGGGTGCGGAGCTCTCCCCTTGCCTTCAGCTTCTTCTTCCCCACCAGCGCTGAGCTCTCTCCTGGCTTTTGTCCCTCCTTCCTTCTCTGCAGATTTTTGCTTCACCACAGATATTACTCACCTGCCCAGCCTTTGTTTTCCCTTCTATTGCTAACACACTCAAATATCCGCTTGATAAAGTCCTTCCCCTCCAATTCCCACTCCTTCAACTGCTGTTCCCTCTGCGCTGCCTTTCCAAGGGTATCTGATTTAATTGTGGTTCCTCCTGGGATTAATCATGGCAGGTCAGCAGGACAGCCCTGCAAGGCACTATCTCCTTTGCAAGCCTGACTGGCCTGCTCTTATTTGTACTTTTTTTTTCTTTTTTTTTTCCATTTTGGCTCATTACTTTTGCATTTGTCATTGCAAGTGCCAAAGCTGTCAGGAAAGGCTCAATGTTTGTTTCAGTAGATAAACTAAAGTAGGTTTCTGTGATAATATTCAGGTATTGATTGTTTTAATGGTCTGCTTAGCAGCCAAGACAGAGCAGGAGTGACCTCCCGAGGTAGGCTGAGCCCCAAGGCAGAGTCTCCAACCAGCTGGAGCTCAGTCCTCAGGAAATGGCCTCAAGTTGCACCAGGGGAGGTTTAGGTTGGATATTGGGAATAATTTCCTCACTGAAAAGAGTTGTCAAGGGCTGTGCCAGGCTGCCCAGGGCAGTGGTGGAGTCCCCATCCCTGGAGGGGTTTCCAAGCCGTGGAGATGTGGTGCTGAGGGATGTGGTTTGGTGGTGACCTGGCAGTGCTGGGGGAATGGTTGGACTCAATGATCTTAAAAGATTTCTTCCAACCTAAACAGTTATGTGGCTCTACAGGGTTAGCAGGTCTCCAGATACCGATCCTGAAGGAAGCTTTTAGCAGAATAGATTTCCTGTTATTGTAACACACTTATTCCACGGTTCTAATTGTTCCGGATGGATCCAGTGCTTTCCGTTATGCACTGCTGAGATTGCTTTGATACGCAAAGCGTTTGCTCATGTTGATTGTAAAGTGAGAAGGAAACTCACACCCTAATCCAATTTAAAATCTAGCCAGGAGGTGGATGTTGATTACAGCGTGAATACAGCCACTGGCCTGTGACATAAACCCAGGCGCCGATCACAGAGCAGGCAGCTCAGTACCTGCAGCGCTGGGGGAAGGAGCAGTACCTGTTCCCAGCCCCCCTTGGAGGCTCAGGGCAAGTGATCAAGTGACTTTTTTTTTTAAAATTTATTTCTTTTCCTTCCCTTACCCTTTAGAAATGTGCTCCTCAGTGTGTTCGGGCATTCTGCTCATTGCAATCACCTACAAGTGCGGTGGGAAAAGGCACTGGGGTTAAAGTGTGAGCGCAGAGCAGGAGTCACGGTGTGTGAAAGGAAGCTGTGAGTGTAATGGTCAGCCTGGCTTTGGAGAAACTCTGAGAATGAAGGATGGAAGAAAAGCAGGAGGAGAGGAAGAGAAATAGGGAATTGAGGGGAAGGGGAGGAACAGAGACAGCAAAAGACAAAGGGAAGGTATTACTGGGAAGCAGCGTAAGCATTAATGGGAAGTGACAACCCTAACCAGGGTTCCTCTTCACAGATCAAACCTCTTAGAAATAAGGTGGCTTTACTCTGCTCAGTTGCTTTTGTTAAGACAAAGCAGCAGTGGTCCCAGTTTGTTTCAGGTCTTGTTGCAGTTCCCACATCAAAAAGCCACCTATACCAGTGGCCTTGTTACCAGTGTAGACACAAATGTCAGGAGCCTTCATCTTGCTACAAGCTCTTGCCTAGCCCCCAGCCCTGTAGTGCCTGTGATAATCCCACATGAGAGGCGGGGAATGGAACCAAAGTGATGCTCGAGGGCAGTGCTGGAGTCCCCATCCATGGAGGAATTTCCAAGCTGTGCTGCTGAGGGACGTGGTTTAGTGGTGCCCTGGCAGTGCTGGGTTAACAGTTGGGACTCAATGATCTTAAAGGTCTTTTCCAACCAAGATGATTCTATGGTTCTAAATCCCAGCAGGTATTAAAGCTTCCCTGCCTGGCAGTTGTTGCTAGGCGAGAGGTATCCTGCACACTCTCCATCATGGAGGTCAGTTAAATGCTGTCCTTCAAGCAAACTGCTTTGAACTGAAGCCTGTGTGAAAACAGAGACAAGATCCTCATTCTCTTCATTAAAGAGTGATTTGAGGTGTTGATCGAGACGAGCCTTAGTCACAGCTTTTAATTTCCTCCAAGTGGAAAGAAGGTTTGGGCAATGATTGTTAGGACTAAGCAAGGACACCGAGTTTTTAAAGAGACAGGAAATGCAGCGAACGTAATGAACCTCATTTGAAATAGCAACACAGAAAGGTCTGCCCGCGCCCTCCTCCTTTGCAGCACTTTTTCATCTGAAATGAGTGTCAGTGTTGAATGATGCCGTAGCCCATGCTGCGTAAATAGTGGGGTCCCTACTTGTACCTACAGAATGAGGCCCATTTCTGTGCAGATTTGGGATTTCCTGCAGAAGGAGAAAGACGGGAGGGTTGCTAAGCTCTGAAAGAGAGAGTGAAGCAGGGAAAGCAAAAAGAGAAGGAAAAGATCACGGGTAGGGTTAAAGGTAAGGATGTTTTCTCACTGATAATAACAGTGTCAGGAAGGCTGATTTCATTTAAATAGGTCATTGGGAAGAAGTCAGATGAAAAATGTTTTTATAATTGAAATCCGAAGCTTCATGCATATTATTTCATCCTGGTTTCTGTCAGCTCAGCCAAAAAAGCTGGAAGTGGGACTGTGGTTGAGGTTTCCCTCATTTCTAAGCCCCTGGATTTCCTTTCAGTCCCACAGGCAGAATTTTATTTTTAAAATTTAACATGTGTTGGTTTGGGGTTTTTTTTGAGAAATTCCAAACCAAGAATGTTAACATAACAAACTTCTCATGCCTCCTTCAATCCTGCTGGGTACCTAAATTCATTTTTGTAGAAAATAAATTTTTTTTATCAGTGAGAGACAGTTTAGGACCCACTAGTTTCAATTTTCACATTGAATTTATCTGGGCAGAAACAAATATATGGAGAACATCAGATCATTTTACTTAGAGTTTTTGGTGTTCCTTTCTGCTACAGCAAGATAAAGCTGAAGAAAACCTCTCTTAGTTGCAGATGTGCCTGCCCGCTGCAGGGGGTTGGACTAGATGAGCTTTAAAGTTCCCTTCCTACACCAAAATCACTCTAGAATTCTATAAAACAGAGGAGAACACTTGGTGGTGTCAATTCCTTCAAGAGATTGGGCAGCAGAGTGGGAAAATTCACAACCTACTACTCAGTGGCTTGGAAACTAGACCCTGCCTACCCTTCATCCATGTAGCAGCTGCCTCAGCGTCATTTTAAGTGTTTTCGTGTATTTTTAAAGAGATGGCTTTTGGAGTTACAGAGGGGAGGAAGTCTGGCTGTGGTATCCCCCATCGAGGGAGTATCCCCAGATGCCAGGCTGCTGTGGGAAAGGGGAAGAAATACAACTGTGTCAGTCATCGGTATCCAGAACAACCAGTGGGATGCTGCACTCAGATAGAAATAATTGGGGAACTTTTTTTAAAGAAAGAGGAATGTCACCTTTCCTCTCATTCCCTCTTCCTGCTCAGGCTGCTGAAAGCCTCTCTGAAAAAAGGCACAGACATTTTTTTCCCAGTCTTCTTCCCCCTGTGAAGGACCTTTCCCAGCTTGCTGTGCCTGTCCTGTGGAGGAAAAGGCATCCACGAATTCTTTCAACCACATTCTTTAAAACCATAGCAGCATTTCCACAGGCTGCTTCTTACTGACTCTTTCCTCAGCAGTAGTTTTCAAGGGTCTTTCCTCAGCTCTGTGGAAGTCCCTCGAGGGGACATGCCACAGGAGACCTTCAGGCTGCTGGAGAAGCCTTATGGAGAAGCCAGTGTGATGTTAGAGCCAAGACATGGTTTGCTCCTGTTCCTGGGGCTGCAGTCCAGCCCTAGCAGAAGTGACAAACGCTGCCCATGAGAGGAGACTGTAGAACACAAAAAAATCACTGGGTAAGAAAACAAATGTTAATTACATAAGCTAAAAATCCACTCCAGTGCACAGAGAAAATTACAGGCAACTGCTGGATTTTCCTGCTACTGCATCATGTTCCTTTTTACTGACAGAGCTTCCAGTCAGAGGAGTTAAGCTAATCCCAGATGTCAAGATCTGCCAGGGTTTGCTTTCCCTCTGCTGTGCCAGAGGGGCAGGTGGCAGAGGAGCCTGACAGTGATTTTTATCCAGTTTTCACCCGGAGTGGAACAGTAGCGTTCCAGATGCAAAATGGGGGAGTCAGCTCATCACAGCATGTCATTTCTCACTCAGCTTCCTCATGCTTCCCTTTCCCCCACTCCCCCCCGGACAAGCCACTTAACTGCAGTCATCTTTAGTTGCCTTATTTTTGTGTCAGAGACAGAAATATCTGTGCCACGTTTCCATGCCTGCTCGTATTTACAGAGTTTGTTCTGAAGTCCCCAGCTGAAAAAGCAAAGGGGTTGGTAATGATCTCCTGCACCCCAGCTTTGGCCTGGGCTCCTGCTCCCCGCCAGAACCGTTATCCAGAAAGGGAGGTCGATAAAACCCCCAAAGACAAGCTAATGGAAGAGTTCGTATTTCTTAATGATGTTCAATGACATGAAATTGTTACCGTGGAAACCAGCTTGAAAAAGGTGTTCTGTGTGCTCTTGCCAAGGGTCAGACGAGGCTCCTGCCTGTACCAAAGAAGTTTGTCAGAGGAAGGGATGACTTTTCAGCGTCCTCATGGGTCAGACAACAGGCATCTGAAAGTCCACAGTCCAGTAATTAGATGTGTGCCTGACTTCACTCAGGACATCGACTGTTCCCAGTGCCTTCCTTTTTAGGTAACCAGTATAAATTTAAGGTACTGTTAGTTGAAGACTCCTCAGGAAATGCTGGAATTGAGCCTAGCGTGAAACTGGACCTACCAAATCAATTATTTTCTAGTGCTTTGCTGCAGGATGTTTTAGAACAGAAAAGATACGATTTGGACTTTCAAGGTAGGGTTCATTGCTTCTGTTAGACGCTGAGAAAATGGAACATTCTGCATCTTTAGGAGTTAGGCGATGAACTCCCTCTCATCGCCAAAAGACACATTTCCATGGAGCGTGCTTCTGAATTCCCCAGATGCAGTAAGCTCACACACCCATACCTGCTCCTTGTTCCTTTTCCTTTGATAGCACCCGTAACGAAAATGTCAGGATGCTTGTAGTGGCAAACAGCGGCAAGGGTGCACAATGGCAAGTTGTTGTTGTCGTTACAGAAAAAAGCAAATTGCAACAGCTCTGTGCTGAGGAAAGGGAAGAAATCTGTCCAGCCAAAGCAAATGGCAATGGCTGCGCTTTGCCCATCTCCCTTCCAAACCACAGAAAGGCTAAAATTCCTTTTAATGATCTTCTGATGAAGTGTAATGAAGGATACTTTTACTGCCCAGAGAGTCTAATCCCACAGCACATTTTAGTTACAGAAACGCTCTGAGCCGTGGGTAAGCCACCCTGCCTTGGAGACTCCAGCAAGCTTCTCTGTGCGTTATCAGATCCAATAAATAAATATCAACAACAGAACAAAGAAAGAGGCAGGGTCAGCGCAGAGAAATCAGGTCAGCCCACTGATAGTTGTAAAGCACGGGCGTTAAATCAATACAGGAGAAGATGAGGTGTTACCAGGAGGCAAGCAGCTGTACGTATCTTCCAGTTTAATTGCATTTCTGCGCCTCTGTAAGCTGTTGGAGGTGAGTAAACATGCCAGCGTGAAGGCTTGGTGATGACTTACTCCGGTGCTCCTGTAACACTCTCCGTCTTCAGAACGCCACCTGTCCGAGATGTGGAGGTAAATACGAACCCTGCTCTAGGCTGACTTGTTTATCAGCAGGCTGGTTACGCTGGCGGGCAGCAGAGACTAATTTATAGCTCAGGCATGGGGAGCCGCTTGGTTGGTCTGCACCTCGGAGTAATTTCACACTGTCACTAGTCCTTCTTCAGCCCACGGATGGAGATCTCGCTGTTGGCCAGCCCCTGCCATGGAGGATAACGGAGAGCTGCCTCCTCTCCTCTGGGTTTCATGGCTTAGGGCCTGTCTGCCCGGCCAGTTTGTCCCCACCTTAGCAGTTGGTAGGGAGAGCTGGGAGACTTTGGTTTATCTTTGGAGGAGCTTTCTTTTATTTGCCAGGGGAGAAAAGGTCCTGCCCTCGCCTTCCCTAGTGTAAATCAGGAGAAACGGTGCTGAAACCGCCACGGAGTCCCCGTCCCTGCAGGGGTTTCAAAGCCGTGGAGACGTGGTGCTGACATGGCTTAGTGGTGACCTGGCAGTGCTGGGTTAATGTTGGACTTGATAATCTTGAAGGTCTCTTTCCAACCAAAACAATTCTGTGATTAGGACTGGAGTGGTTACAAGGGAATCAATTGCTTGTTATTTATTGATCACACAGAGGATCTGATTCTTGCTGTGTTACAAAGAGTCAATCCGAGAAGAAAGGACATTTCATTAGAGAGATAAATGTTTGGTGCAGATTGTTCCAGAGGCGAAGGGACTGCATAGCAAATGATTTACAGCCCCTTTTAACATCTTCCCTGCTAGGCTAATAGCACCATAGCACACTGACAACATCCATCATTTCCTAATTCACTGGAAACAGTTAAAAACCAGCTCTTTAAAGACAAACAGGTGATACTTTCTGGACCAGCTTTTGGGCATAACTGTTCATGCTGTCTTGGAAACAGGATGCTGCTGGTGATCACGGAGATGGATGCAAGGGCTCCGGAGTGGATGGTACCCAGCATCCAGCGCAGCAGGAGGAGTTGGCAGAGCACAGCAGGACACAGCTCTGCTCCCAGTGGAGGAAGAGCCAGCACCGGCAGTTGGTTTGAAGGCTAAAGCACGGACATACCAAGGTAATAACATTGATTTAGAATCATAGATTCCCTCAGCGGGGATCCTGGGAGCAAGCAGGGTGAGGCCACGTGCTGGGCACGCTGCTGGGCCATGGCCTTGGGTGTTGACTTGCTCCTGCAGCTCGTCAGAAGGGGCTTGCTGAAGTTCTCGTGCTGATGACTGCAAAGTCTGGGGGAAAGTCACCGGCTGCCTGCCCCTTCTCACGGACAATTCCCTGGGAGTCACGGTACCGTTTGGATGCTGTGCAGTTCACCACACAGGCCCAGTTTTCATGAATACTGCTTCCAGTTATTATTCAGCCACATGCTTTTACTATCCACCTCATACATTTTTGCATTAATTTCTTGCATTTCTTTATCCTCAGAAGGTAATCTCATCCCAACTTTGACCTTTAAGACAAGGCATAGCTTCTTTCTTAAATGCCACTTTCCGTGTAATGTCTGCATAAACGTAACCTTATTAAACACAGTTTCTGGTTATTAATGACACAAAGCATAAATATCCATGCACAGAGACTATAACCAAACATGCTGCTGGATTAAAATATCAGCGTGTTAGCGCTAATCACTCAGACCTTTGGGCACCAGCAATGCTCGCGTAGCAGTGTTGGAGCCAGGAATGGAAAGCTCTGTGAGAACAACGACAGTAGCTGCTTTGTCAATGTTTATCAATATCGAAAGGGCGGGGGCAAGAGGATGGGGCCAGACTCTTGTCAGTGGTGCCCAGTGACAGGACAAGGGGCAATGGGCACCAACTGGAACCCAGGAGGTTCCACCTGAGCAGGAGGAGAAAATTCTTTCCTGTGAGGGCAGCAGAGCCTGGCCCAGGCTGCCCAGAGAGGTTGTGGAGTCTCTTTCTCTGGAGAGATTCCAAACCTGCCTGGACACGATCCTGGGCACCCTGCTGTGCGTGAGCTGCTGGAGCAGGGGGGTTGGACGAGATGATCTCCAGAGCTCCCTTCCAACCTCTACTGTTCTGTGATTCTGTGATTATCTTGCCTTTATTTTCCAACAGGAGCTCAGAGAGAAGAAAATTCAGGATATGCAGTGAAATACATGACAAGAATATTACGCTCGTTCGACACTGTCGTGCACGGAGTATTCTGATACGTGGGTCTGTGAAAAACCCAAAGATGTGGGCTTTAGAAGCTGGACTGCCAGCAGGGAAAAATAACTTGGGGAAGGAAGTGTGTAACCTGGGAAATGCAAGAAGCCCAGAGTCCTTCAGCCATGGCATTCGGATTCCATCTGCACAGCACCTTAAGGTGCAAGCCACTGCAGAAAACCTTACTTGATCGGGATGCTTTTTTAAGATTCCAGCTGCTGCGAGTATCTATCAAACTGAAGACTTTGGTTTGGTGATTAATATTTGTTAAACGCCCGAGGCGCTCCCTGGGCAGCTGCCATCAAGTGTGGAGAAGAGCAAAACCCAAGCAAGCATGGCTGAGCTCGTGGAAACTGGAGTTAGAGCAGCCCTAGGTGACTCTTCAGGGTCACAAAACACGTGGAGATGTTGTGGCTGTTTTCTGCAGCCACCCTCACACCGACAGCCACGCCAGAACAGCGTGGTAGTGCTCACCAAGCAGCCACGGGAGGAAAGCAGCTGCTCAGATCTGCCACAACTATTTGCTCCATGAACACATGCCCACAGCTGTTGACTTCTGCCTCCGAGGCAGCACGGATGATCTTGCAGCAGTGATGGTGACTTCTGCCCTCTCTTCAAGGTTTCAGCCTCCTGCCCACCCAGGAGAAGAAGGCTCAGCTCTTCTGGCTTCTCACAGTCGACCGGTGGGTGCTGCGGCGCTGTGAGGTGAGTCAGTGCGTGGTACTTTGGAAAGCTGCGCTGCTGGGCGGTGCTTTCCATCAGTAGTGCTCCTCACGTGACCTGTTCTTTCAGTATGTATGTATATATTCTATACTTCCTCTGAAGTAACGCAACCCCCTGCATTTCAGTTCTTGGAAGTAACTCAAAATCCTACAGTAATGTAGAAACCTACCCCCCTCCACACATTTGTTTATTAAATTCCTTGAATTCTAACAACTGCCAAAGCTTAAATTCATAGAATTGTAGAATGCTGGGTTGGAAGAGACCTCAAGGATCATCTGGTTTACCCTTTCTTGGCCAAAGCCTGGTCTAGACAAGCTGGCTAAGCTCCTGTCCAGCTGGATCTTAAAGGTCTCCAGTGTTGGGGACTCCACCACTTCCCTGGGGACATTATTCCAATGGCTGACTGGCCTTATTGTGGAAAGTTTTCCTCTTGTGTCTAATTGGAATCTCCCCAGGAGTAACTTGTACCCGTTACCCCTCATCTTTTCCGTGGCACTCCTTGTAAAAAAGGGAATCTCCATTTTCTTTGGAGCCACCTTTTAAATACTGGCCCATGGTGCTAAGGTCTCCCCTGAGCCTTCTTTTCTCCAGGCTGAACAAACCCACTTCTTTCAGCCTTTCCTCACATGGCAGCTTCCCAGTCCTTGGACCATCTTGGTGGCCTTTCTCTTGACCTTCTCCAGCATGCTCACATCTTTTTCTCCAGCAGGGACCAAAGCTGAGCACAGTGTTCCAGGGGTGGCCTGCCCAGCGCTGAGCAGAGTAGGACAATGACTCTTTGTCTCTGTGGTGATGCCCTCGTGAACATTGATTTCATCCTTTTCTGAAGTCGCGCTCCACACTTGAGGGCAGGCAGCGTGAGGAGACCTCCAGCACCCTCTGTTCCTGTGCTGACTCCAAGCCCGGAAGAACTCCTGTTGCCTGTAGCAAGTTTTTGCTGAATTGCTCACATATCCATCCCACTGCTTCCTAAATAACCACAACTACAACCACGCTGAGCAAAACCAGACAGCAGAGCAGCTGTAGGAAATCAAGGCAAGGAAATGAAGATGGGCAACGGGAAAGGACATCTTGGACCTTTTAAACCCTAGCATTCAAGACAGGCTTAGATGAAGAACGCGTGTACCATTGAGGAACTCAGAGAAGTAGTTCGCAAATATTTTATGTGCATTGTTATGAGTAATTGGCTTTGCCGTGAGCGTGGGATTGGAAGATATTAGGAAGTAGCTGAGCGTAACTATTACTTGCCGAGTAACAGCAGACAACACATGCTGGGGAACTTGCTGCAAATGCTTTCTGTTACTACACTCAACCTGTGGTCCTCAGCACTGAGGATTCTGATATTTTAAATATATATCAGAAATGTGTTAGCTCCTTGATGTTTTCCAGCTTACGAGCTCGCTGAATGTCATCGTTAGAAGGATGTAACCGGGATTTTAAGCGGATTTTTGGTCAGAAGTGCCGTTAACATTATTCATCGCCGTGGGTTTCTTCACTGTCTTTTTATACGTAATAGAAGACAGCAACAGAGAGAACCTGATCGCCATGAAGGTACTAAAGATAGTACGGTTACCGGCTGAATCACACAAATTCATGCAATTAATTGGGAAATTTTCCAAAAGTGATCCTATTGCTGTCACTATGGAAAGAGACCCTCCAATCACACGGTGACGCCGGGGCTGTTCTCATGGCAATCAGCAGGAGCTGCACCCGCAGAAAAACAGTTCTTGGTTTTGTTTCTGAAGAGCTGGATCGTTCAGCGCCTGTGCTTCAGGGGGCTGTTTTTCTTACACGGGTAAAGCCACTGATTTCAGCTTCACTGTGCTCTGCACATGGAGGAGAGATTAGCCGGTGGTGTTTTCTTTCTGTGCTTGGTGTGTGGGAGGAGAGTAAATCTCTGCGACCCATTCCACCTACGACACTTCAGTGAGCACTGGGCAGCACCGGCGTCAGGCTCACGGCTGAATTCAGGGAGCTCAACATTCCCGTGAAACGTTCCAGATCTAGGAGGAAAACAAGAGATGTCTTCTTCTGTCCTAACCCAGCATGGGCCGGTACCTCTAAGTGTTACGACGGCAGCTGCACAGGGAGAGGATGTCCCGTCCAACCTGACCTTGAATCTTCCCAGTGGTGTGGCATCGACCGCCTCTCTGGGCAACCTGGGCCAGGGTCTCGCTGCCCTTGTGGTGAAAAATCTCTTCATTCTCTCTAGTCCAAATCTCCCTCTTTTAGGTTAAAACCATCACCCCTTGTCCTGTCGCAACAGGCCCTGCGCAAAAGATTGTCCCCATCTTTCTAGCAGGCCCCTTTAAGTGCTGAAAGGGTCTCCCTGGAGACTTCTCTTCTCCAGGCATGGACTACAATCCACTGAGGGCAAGAGGAATGAAAGGTCTGCTGGTGGTGGTCCTCTCCAGAAACTGCTACCAGTACAGCTCCGTTAGTTTTTGTGAGAAACTGCTGCTTGCGTGGGCCTGCTGTGGATTTATTAACAGTAACGTCCACCATACTTGTGCTTCCAGGACAGAGGGAAATGGGTCACGTGTGGCCGGGGTAGAGCAGAGAGACGTAAGACATCTGTCTTCATGTTCCCAGCCCCTAAAAGATCCTACAAACAGAGAGTGGGGACTGGGGTGCCGTGGGAAATCCCCACCTTGGGGGAGGGAGGAGATGCTGCCTGTAAACATCGTGCCCTGAAAGTGGTTTTCTCGAGGTTAAGAAAATGATGTGACCTTGCCTCGTTAATCTCAAGAATTCATAGGAAGTACTGCCTGAAGAAAGCGCCTTCCAGTTTCCATTTAGGAGCAGCTACATTGCTGGCGTAATTAGGCACCGCTCACATTCCCCAGAGAAAATGTGATGGAAACACACAGTGCGAGAAAAGAAATGAACTAGCCCCGTGATTAAATCTCCACCCGCTACCTCCACACCAATTTTTTCATATATTCGCCTCCTAGAAAGTATTTCTTACACCTTGGGGGATTCTTTCAAATACTTTTGGATTAATGAGGATCTCTTCCAGTAACATTCATCACTTAGTAATGATTTGTTTTTAATATATCAGCTCACAGCAGCACCTTTCCATGGGAAAAGCGTTTGCGGAGTACAGCTGTTGCCTGGCTAAACTGCGGACAAAATGGTGCAAAATACCTTAATTTAACAACCCGAGGCTCAAACCGTGCCCTTAAGTGCAAAAAGGAACAGAGAAGGAATAAAACCACGTCCATGTTTTGCATTTTTATTGTGCTCCACACGCTCAAAACGCCGTATGGGATTTAGCTCATTAATCCGTTCGCTACCAGTACAAGAAGAGTAAATAGTATTTCCTCCGCAGCCGGGGAGGCACAGCCAGGTTGTTTTCAGAAGACTAGAGCCCCACAAGCTCCGTCATGAGCTGTGCAGATCCATCATCTCCTGAAGGCAGGGCTGCAGTGAGGTGGCCTCACCACTTGGCTGTTTACTAGTAAAGCCAGAAGGCTACTGGACGGGCGCTTGAAAAATCTGCCAAGTCCTCTGCTTGTACACATTTTCCCCGTGCTTTCATCTAAGGGCCATCAGTTTCTGCAGAATTCATTATTTAATTGGAAAAGTAATGTTTGGCACCCTGAGCTGAGAGTAACTTCAAACGCTGACCCATTCCCAGGTGAGATCACTGCTTCTCTGGCTGCGCCGAGCTTCCCCAGGGCGTGAGACACCTAGAGCAGAAGGTAGGTGAGATGTGTCCTGATATTTCAACTAAGGATACATGGGAAAGGTGGCGTATGAGGGCTCCCAGGGTTCACGAGATGGGGTTTTGGGCAGGTACGTGAGTAGAGCGTTACTCAGAGACAGGACTTTGAGGCAGTGAGGAGGAATAAAGCTCTTCAAATGGGTCCACTTCGCATTTACCAGAAGAGGACACAATAACTTGGGGAATTATGGAGTCATAGAATGTTTTAGGTTGGAAAAGACCTTTAAGATCATCAAGTCCAACCATAAACCTATTACATAAAACAACTGTCGGTGTTCCAGCAGCAGGTAGAGTGATTTATTTAGTTATTTATTTATGGTATGGTGGTTCCACTCCTCATTTTTCTCGAGCCTCCCCTTTCTCCCCAGGCTCTTACTCTCTTTTGCCATTACTTTTGCCATTTGGGGCCCATACTGCAGTCAATAATTGAAAGACTTTGATGGAACATGAAGTACGGCATCAAGTTCCCGATTCATCTTGTGTCAGCTTTCTTTTTCTCTCTGAGCTTCGTTGCAGTCTATTTCCCCCAGTCGATCCTTCGCAGTCTTTGCGGCACGCGCTGGCACGTCTGCTCTCTTTAGTGCTTTTTGGATGTCTGTCGTTCCCTCGATTCCTCCATGCTCTTCGTGCGTCTCCATTTTAACCACTTTGCGTTGCTTAGCAACGCCCAGAATGACACCGAGAAGGTGAGGTCCCACCGCTTCGAGCAAGCCTCACCTTCCAAGGAACAGAAATAAGATTTCACTTCACACTGCCGGGGAATTCACTTCCTCGGAACAGCATCGATCTCCAATTCCCGTCTCGCTAATCGGATGTTTTCCTACACAAGCTAAGAACCAAACACGGCGTTTCGCCTTCCCGTCTTGCTGTGCCGCTGTTAACCTGTGGAGATGATCCCGGCTTTCCCGACATACAGATCCAGAGACCCCGATCGTCGCGTCAGCGATCACACCGTGCTCTATCCGAACTGCAGAAAAACTTGGAAGATGTCTGGATTGTGGGACTTAAAAACGCCGGCCAGACATTTCCAGCAAACGCCTCTAGCATCCCAGATTTTACACCGGGCTGCTTTCCCCCTTGGCTTAACAGAATGGAAACCAAAAGGCTGAGATACGTTGGGGTTTTTTTTAATTTAAAATTGTTTTGGATGACTTATCGAACCAGGACTATTGGGAATGTGGGTCAAGGAATGTAGGACCTTATCTGGCACAAGCCGTTACTGATTCTAAATCGCAGAAGAGATTCTTTTCCCCCCAGAATCACTTTTGCAAGGTGAAACACTCAGCCGCTCTTCTGATCCTTGAAACGTTCTGCGGTTGAGGGGAAAAATGGAAACTGATGGTTTTGTTTAAAAATATGTTTTTAAAAGATCAGTTACTGGTTAAAAAGTGCTTTTTTTGGTTTTGAAATCCAAATACGTTTGGGATTTGATATGTATGCATTTTCCCAGAAGCATTTTAAGTGCTTTTTTTTTTTTTAAACCAAGGCCTTTCCCTGAGATGTGCTTTTAAAAAATGGTGTTTATTCAGTAAAATTCCGTGAAAAGTTACTAGCATTTTCACACTAGCCTCAGAAAAGTGAATTTCCAGACTAGCAAGGCCCTACACTGGGCTGAGAAATCCCGCCTTTGGATTTCTAAACCGTGCGGGTAAAAACCGGAGAGGAACCAGTATGTAAAACCTACTCTTCTATCTAGAAATACATCTTTAAAATAGATCCTCTGATCTCGAGCCGCAGAACACTTCAATTAACTGTGTGATTTCTCCAGGCTTTCGTTCAGGCCCTGGATCACGTCACGTCAGCCCTGCAGATCCTTTTATCCAGCGAGCGGAGGTCACGATGAGTAATACTCAACTTGGCCGACTACAGGTTTTAATCCCTTTTTTTGGTTTTTTTTAGGGCCTGGTTTGGTAGCCGTTACTCACAGTGAGTAATGTTCACTGCACAAATAGTACTGCTCTTGCAGGCGCGTTAATCATCGAAAGCACCGGTGAACTAAGCCCTGAGTAAGCAACAACTCTCGCATTTACCCAAGTGTGGCAGCTTAGCCCCAAATATCCACGTACCTCGTGCCGTACAAAAATGCCCTTGATTCCTGACATGCGGTTGAACAGCAGCGCGCTTACAGAATATAGAATTATGAGTATTATTCTTACACTGCACTAATTTTTTTGTATTTTCGTTGCAGGAGTCCATGTGGCACCAAGTAACAGCAAAGCTGTGTCCGTGCTGAAGCTACATATTCTTCTGCTACAAAACGTAAGAAAATAGGGGAGGGAGAGAGATTCAGTGCTGGGGTCTGAACAGACAGTAAGAAAACCAGTATCGCTTGTTCAGTATTATTTGTTTCTCGCCATCCTTTCTCCCTTTTGTGTTGACTTTGTTCGACAGCAGGTCCTCGTGTATAGGTGTGTGTGTATGTGCACAGACCTCGGTGTGTGACGTTCTCATGCCTAGATGTGTGTATACGTGCATATAACCCCTCCCTGGGTATGAGAAGGATTATCTACGGTGACTAATCTGCTCTCGTGCCCACCCTGCTACCAGCTGGTTTTAAAAATCAATCCAGATGAAGCGAAAGTGGCTTAGCATCCTCCCCAGTGAACACCCAGTAAAGCTCCCCTTGCCCGAGGAAGATAGAACAGACGCTTTGGTGTCTGCAGGTGGATCTAGAACGTGCTGGCGGGTGACGTGTTGTCCCGCGTCGCTCCGAGCTCCTCTCCGGGTTCCGTTCAGCCGATGTTCTCCTGGACGTGGGTGAAAGCTGCCTGTACCTTTTGTGTGACTCCAAATAATTGGTTGCTTGCAGGCGCAGCGGCAGCCGCGGCCACGGGAGCAGGGCTGCGGACGTTGGAGGTTGCAACGACTGAAGAAATGCACGATGAATTTCCGTTCCACGCTCTGCCCGGGAGAAACCGAGCTGCCACCTTGCAGGAGTCGGGTCCAGGCTGCACCCTGCACGGCAGGTAATCGCTGTTGTTCCTCCCCGAGGCACAGAAACGTGCTTACCCCGGCACTGAGCTAAGGAAACACCTTCCCTCGCTCCAAAGTTCTCTTTGCACCTTGTGTCTCAGATCAGGACTCCCTGAAAACCCCTCAGATTTCAGGACTGCCTTTTTTTTTAATTTTTGTATTCTGGGCAAGACTCACCTCTCGGGTTTGTTCAGCGCCATCCCTGTGTTTTTAAACGCTTCCCATTTTTCCAGGTTTTTAATCCTTACATGGACACAAGCGTATTTATTGAAGAACCCCCAGCAAATCCCTCTCTTCTCTCACGGTTTTCAAGTGAAGCAGCAAAATCCCCCCGTGCGCGGCACTGCCTGGTCACAAGCTTTGTGTTCAAGCTGATGCTGGCAGCAGTTAGAAGACACGAACCATTTAGCACCGGTTTTGGTGTCACCCCTGCTCAGCAGCAGCAAGAACCACAAATAATAAAACCTTTAACCACCAAAGCTGCCAGTTTCAGACCGCAGCACCACACCCCTGCTTCATTTGATGCGTTTCAGGAAAAAAAAAAGCCGGTGGAAGCAAAAAAAGGAGATTCCAGCCTTGAGCTGGACCTGAGCCTACAGGGAAAGGTGCCCTGGGGATCAACAGGTCACATGAAGCCTTCTGGTGGTGGGGTCCTCTGCGCCTGGTCAACTCAGCAGTGGGTGGAGAGGCAGCCCCGGCATGTGCAGCATTTTAAAACCTTGATCTATTTCTTCTGTTTGGTCAACCTTTTGCTCTCCATGGTTTGGTTTTTTTTTTTCCCCAGATAGCATACACACAGAGCATGCAGTGATTTTATTAAAAAAAAAAGAAAACAGGAACCCTGAGAATGTAATCCTTCCGATCGTTTCCACCGAGCCACGGGGAAGAAAACAACATGAGTACACCGGGTCGGCCCCGAGGGGGTTCGAGTGTTCCTGGCAAGTGAAATACAGCGATGTTGCCGAGGGAAGGAGGATTCCTACTGCAGATACTTCTCCCTCAGCTGGTTTTGGAAACTTCAGCTGGACTAGTCGTGCCACTAGCAAGTGGCACCGCTTCTGAACCGTCGCAAGCGTGCAACAAACGGTGTTGCAGGCTGTGCAGCGGTGTGTGCGAGCGAGAAAGCCCCATCCCACCCCACCTGACCTAAACCTAGGGTGAACACCGCTCAGAAGGGGNCTGTCTAGTCCTGGACGGGCAGCTCCTGCCTTCTCTCCACCCCGCAGCTTCCCCGTGAGGAGCCCTGCGGAGTGGGAGATGGGAAAGAGGTACGGCAGCCCCGTGTCTCCAGCGGACACACCAGATCTGCGCTGCTTCTGAGGAAGGCATTTTGGGCAGGTTGGAGACTTGCCCCCATCTCCACATTTAACACATCTCAAAGGGTGGGCTTCGCCTTCCCAGCACCACCTGACCTCGAAGCACGGAGAAAGCAGTCATCTGTGGAGCTGTGGGATGCGAATGGAATTGCCTTGGAGGACTTCTGGCACCGACATGCTCCCCGTCCCACCCCCCCTGACCTAAACCTAGGGTGAACACCGCTCAGAAGGGGCCTGGGATCCCTCTTTTTCCACCAGCAACCCTGGTAACGTCAGCTCGTGGGGAAAGAGGAGCTTTGCGGACAGGGAGGTTGGCCAGACCTGGTGGACACAGACCAACAGAAGGCTACGGTGGCTCCAGAAAGGAAATCTCTGTATTAAAAGCCAAATAACGCAGAGTTACAATAATAAATACACACTATCTCAACGGGGAAATACAGTGTAAAAGGTTCATGAAAGTTCAGCCCCGGCAATAACAACACACACGCCGCTTCAGTTCTGCGTCCTGCCAAAAAAGAGACTTCCCTTTCTGTAAACAAAGGAAAAAAAACCCGCTCAGACTGTATTCATGTACAAAACCAGCTACTCCCACTACCCCGAGCGCGCTGGAACGGGAGGGTCTTGTCTTTCCTGCGTTGCTTTCCAGGGGGGCTCTTTTTTTTCTTTTTTTCTTTTTTTCTTTTTTTTTTTTTTTTTGTTTTCGCTTCTTTTTTACTAAAACGTTCGTTCAAAACGGGTATTAAAGATAGAAAACGAGCACACAGGATTTGGTCGTCTCCGGTGGCGGTGGCGGGGCGCGGAGGCTGGAAACCCACCCCGGGGGCGACCGGTCGGGCCCTTGTGACACGCTTAAAGAAGAAAAAAACACCAGAAAACCCCAAAAGCCCACGACGACAAGAGTCCGGCCGCGCCGGGTCCCTCCCGAGCACAGGGCGAGGAGAAGAGGGTCAGCGGTCACTTGGTGGTGGTGGTGGTGGTGGTGGTACCTCGGCGCTGCTCCATGCCGTTGGGCAGGAAGCCGGCGATGATGGGCACCGGCCAGATGAGGGCGGCCACGCTCCACACGATGATGACCAGAGTCATGAAACAAGCCACCAAGGTGGACTCGATGGGTTTGCGGTTCATCCGCCAGCCCGGCTCGCCCTTCAGCTCCTCCAGGCTGAAATCCAGGCAGCAGAAATTGAGCGGCTCCCCTTGCAGCCAGTACTGGCCGGGCTCCGCCGCCGGCGGGGAGGAGAGCGGGGAGGAGGCGGATGAAGAAGACGACGAGGAGGAGGAGGAGGAGGAGGAGGAAGGCGGCTGGGGCGCG
>VZZY01023017.1:74734-113866 GCA_013400335.1 Eurystomus gularis
TGCCCCTTCCTCCCGCCTCTGCTCCTCCTCGTCTTCCTCCTCCTGCTCCTCCAGGCTCTGCGGGGGCTGCCCGGGAGCGAGAGGCCGGGGCTGGGGGCGCGGAGGGGGCAGAGGAGCCAGGAACCGGCTGGACACGCTTCGGTTTGGACGTTGCAGGACGGGGCGGGCCCGGGGAAGGGGTTCTGGAGCTCCGGGCGCGGGGCTGGGCTGCTCCTGCCCGCAGCGGGGCCGAGAGCCAAGCGTGGGAGCTCGGAGACCTGGATGTGCTTTGTGAGCGTGGAGGTTCGGCGTCGAGTGGATGCTCCAGCTTGTTTCACGGGATCACAGAAAGGTTTGGGTGGGAAGGGGCCTTTCAAGGCCATCCAGTCCAACCCCCTGCAGGGAGCAGGGACATCTGCAACTAGAGCAGGTTGCTCAGAGCCCCGGCCAACCTCACCTGCAATGGTGCCAGGGATGGGGCAGCCACCACCTCTCTGGGCAGCCTGCGCCAGGCTCTCACCACCCTCAGCATCAACAATTTCTTCCTTCTCTCTAGTCTAAATCTCCCTCTTTTAGTTTAAAACCATCACCCCCTTGTTCTGTCTCAACAGGCCCTGCTCAGAAGTCTGTCCCCATCTTTCTGACAGGCCCCTTTAAGTTCCTCTTGATCCTCTGGCTGTGTTGCTGTTTGACACCTGGAGCCTCAGGGAGGGACAGAACAGGATGAACATCTCCAAGCCGTTACCTTGGGCAGAGGGTGGGATAGAGCTCCTCCTCCCTGGCAGGCATCCAGAGCAGAGACTTTCCTTCACCTTGGCAGCCCTTTTTTTGGCGAAAGGGAGACAGGAACACAAGACCCCGGCTCTCCCAAGTATATAGGGGACAATATATGTGAACGATAGAATGGGCCTCTGCCAGGCGCTCCTTTGAGGCTGGCATTGGTCCTGCGTCCGACGTGGCCCCGCGTCAAAGCGACACATGGACACGTTCTCACTTGGAGGTGCCGTAAGGTCACTGCCAGGTCTCTCAGGTGAGCGAGGACAGAGAGTAAATTCTAGATGTGATGTAATTCAACCCGAATGAAGGCACTGGGTCAGTTCTCTTCCAAACCCCGTGCCCAAGTATCTCATGACAAAACCCAGAGCTGTTTGCCTGCTAGTCCAGAGAGACCTGAGCACCCAAATGGGCTTGTGTTGGGTCCAGGTAGCCCACAGGGTGTTGTCTACCACACGTCTGTGGTTTGCCTGGGTTTTTAGTGTGGCTTCTGAGAGAAATGTGCCTGATGAGGCATTCGGAGCAAGCTGTCTGGTGCCAGCTTGGGGGTTTTGCTCAGGTTTTGCAATACAGTTAATTAATTTTTCAGTGCCATTTCAGTGTCTCTTATTTAAGAGTTCTCTGGTGCCTTTCATGGTCCCTTGAACGTGTCCCTGCCTGCACCCCCCGGTGTCCTTTGTCATACCCACAGTCGCAGGTGGGTAAGTTTGTCCATAGACCCAAAACCCGGTGGCGAGGGGGCTAGCCTGCGGCAACCAAGCCAAAACCCCGCGGCCGCTCGTGCGCAGATCCCATTGGCTTCGGGATTTTGGCACGAAGGACTGGAAAGGAAACCAAGCCTCATAAATAAGACGTCGCTCCTGAACACTGTTGCAGTATGTGGGTGGCAAATGTTCTCAGGCAGAGCTTCAGTCCTGTCGGTCACGGCTCCCAGCACCCAGCGGGATGCAGGCGGGGGGGTCTGTGAAGGAGTCTGGGGAGGGAGAGCTTAGGTAAGCTGCTTTTCCTGCAAGGAATGATAACCTGCCCCAGGGAGGTCAAATGTCCTTGGCATCAGTGAGACTACCGCAGCAGAGAGCTGAAAGAGGGCGATTTATTTCAGGTTGGAGATGCTTGGGTGCCTCATATCTCATCCTCTTCATCAAGGGATAATTGGGCAAGTGGGCAGAAGAAGCCCAAAGTACGTTAGATCACTGGCTGGTAGCCACTGTCCAGCAGAGCCCTCTACAGATATTTCATTTATAGGTCTATCAGATATAATTAATCTCTGTGTGGGTTCAGCTCTTCAAAGAGGTTGTGGCATGCTTGAAAACTCTGAGTAGTACTAACGTACGGCTCTGTTCTGTGGCTTTCAGACGTAGATCTCAAAGAACAAAGTGGTTTTAAGGCTGGAGAGGCTGAAGCATCAAGAAATCGGGGCCAGCCAAAGGTGACCTGCAAGTCGGAGGCAGATGGGGGTGTAGCTTTTGCAGGTTTGGTTCTGGAGATATAACTAGAACTATAGCAGGCGCCGTAGGTCACAGCACAGTGTGGTAGAGGAGGTGTGAAGTGGGCCATAATGATAACATTTTAGAAGGGAATCATGAGGTAACAAGACAGTAGGAGTTTCATGAGACAGGCTGCAGAGCTGTTGGGAGGATGAAGACTAATGGTAAAGGACAACCAGAATCTTCGAGAGTTGCTTTAACGGCGTCTTGACTAGACATTTTTATTAACGTATTGCTTGTGAAATGCTTCAGGTAAGTAGAAATCAAGAATAAGTTTTTCTGCCCAAGTGCCATTGAAACTGCGTCTCGTGAGGGTGCTGCTCTGGAGCCTGAAGTCTCGTTGAAGCTGGTGGAAACTGCCCCAAGTAGGTGCGGGTTCCAGAAGGGAATCCCCGGCTGCATTCATGGCAAAACCTCGTGATCCTCAGGCAGCATTTCTCAACTCACCAAACTTAGGTTGGTCTGCGCTGTGGAACTTTCCATGACAGAGGAAAGGAGCTGCACGTAGGAGAGGAGATGGGAAGGCCACAGGGTGAAGGGTTGGATCCCCAGCTCCAACATCACGGAGGTGTTTTCCTGTAGAAAGACACGTACTGTCAACTACAGGGAAAAAAGATGTTAGGAGCAATAGGTGTAGTGATGCGTTACCGATCTCCGTGAAAGTGCCAGGTAAACAAGGAGAATTTCACAGTCAACAGCTGAAGAGGGAGGCAGGGTCAGGAGGAAGGAGCTGGTACTTGACTCCTCTCAGAAAAGAGCAGCTTCCATTCTGTGAAAGGATCTTGTCATCCTGGGGATTGTTCCGAGAGAGATAGACTCCTAGCTGAGGAATGATGTTCCTAAGATACAACTTCGAAGGCTTGGTTGGCTTGAGGGTTGGCTGATGGTTGGCTGGTGGTTTCACAGCTGATGCAGGGGTAGCGTAAGGAAGTGAGATGATGGTGTGATGGCTGTAGAATACGCTCTGCAGAGAACAGAGGTGCTGTGGGGTTTGTTCCACTCTTTATAGGAATATCAGAAGCCCAGGCAGAGGGAGCAGCCAGGTGCCCAGCGGGCTGAGAACAAGGGCTCAACCCCTCCAGCGAAGCCAACACACCAATCTCAACAAAGACACGAAGCTCATCGTTTGACACGCGTTTCTATCAGCTGCAGATGTTGCCTCCACACCATCCACATCTAATCCAGCTGCAAATATGACTACTAGAAATCAGGAGAGTGTTCAGAGCATCAGGAGGTGTCAAAGGTTGGGGGCCTGCAGGAGGAGGGCTCTGGGAGCTCTGGGGAGTACCTAGGACCTCATGTGCAGAGCTCCCTTAGACTTGTACAAGCACAGGTTAAAAAGAGCACTTCCAATCTAAAAGTAAGCGTGAGATGTAAGCGGAGAATGCTAAAGGGAACATATTAATAGGATTTCAGAGCTTTTTTGGTAGCATGCTTTATATAGGCTCAGCCTTTTAGACAAAGCTCAGAGAGAAGCAGCGGAAACAGGAGAATCTGTGGGAATGGGTGTAAGCGAGAAGTAGCTGAAGGTGTTCTTCTTACAACAATGGCCAGACCGGGCTGAGGTGATTGTGAAATATTTTTTAAACCTCTAATGTAGATTGGTTAGATCTAGTTGGCCTACAGAGTGGGATAAATGCAGTACTCTCGCTTATTCCATTTAAACAATCATGTTTTTAAGATGGGTTCAAGCCTAGGTTCTCACTCGCAGGGGCAGTAAGACCCTCGCTCATGTGACATTTCCTTCCGACTGAAATCCTAAAGCTTGGGCGGCTCTGGACTATCTTTATTTTGTCTTGTAAGTACCACACTTGCTTATTTTGTATTTTATTGGCCAGGAGCCTGACCGTGTAACTACAACCTGTTTTGCCTCATGTTGGTTTCACCACTAAACGTATCCAGTGTCGGAGCTTGAGCCGGCAAGTTCAGGGTCTGATGGGTGGATAAAGACAACGCAGCCAGATGAAATGGTCCGTGCAGGCAGAACTGGGAGACTGGCAAGCCTGAGAAACCTCAGGTAGGGGGAAAGGGCAGTACAACCCCTTTTTTCCCCACCAGATTGCAGGACCTGCTTTCTACCAGGTTTCTAAAGGCTGTTGTGGGGTGGGTTTGACCAGATGTGTGTTCAGGAAGCACGGATGTTCTGAACATCTGGATGATCCCCGTGGTTCTGGGCAAGCCCCGACACCTCGCAGCCATTCGTGAAGGGAAGGAGATGCCAACTAAAGCAGTGGTTGTTGGATGCCGAGGCTCCAGAGGTACGGGGAACGCGAAAGCATCTTGTGTGATTACATCTTCAATTGTTCTGCAAAATATTTGTACATAAACTAGCGTTCCTCAATGACGGTTTTACGAGTTTGTCTTTGGCAAATCGAAACGTTTCCTACAACAATGCGTTGGAAAATAGCTCCCTGGAAAGCATTTAGTTCTGCAGATACTCTGAGCGTTTCCCAGCCGGTTCTGAACGTGGCTCTGGGGCTTGTCTTTCCTCTTGAATTTATCTCTGTCTCGACAAGGGAGGCAGGTGCCGGAGTCTGGTTTTAGTTGGCGCTGAGCAGATGTGGGTTTGGCTCTCCCAGGAGATTCCAGCGTGGCCTCGGTCTCCGTGTGGCTTTAAAACCCAGCTATGAGCTGTGAAATCCTGCTTCCTCAGGAAGCTGCAAGACATTTGGAACGTGAAGCGATCCTGCTCCACGGGAGAGGGAGGTTAGTTCAGGGGGCTTTTGCCGCCCTGCGCAGGAGGCATGCAGGCACAAGGTGCTGTTGGTGACAGTCTGCATCCTAAAGAGATCTTCCAGCAAACAAGTGGGTGAGAATCTGATCTGAAAGGAGCGGGTGCGACACAGCTCCTGTGCGCAGCTCCTTGGCCAGCCTGCAGCCCCGACCATCCTCTGCCTCACTGATGCCTCAGGGCTGGGTGGTGCATCACAGACACGTCGTGAAGGAGTCCACAGCAGGGACCTCACTGGTTCTGCTGCAGGGTTTTGTCCCCAGTCATAAAGGGAAGTGTAGAATGGAGAAGCAGAAATGGAGGCTGCGGTCGACCAAGCGAGCGTGAGTGGAAGGGTAGCAGATACCAGGGCTGGTGTGAGGCAGGAGTGAGTGGTGAAGGGCTTTGAAAGAGAGGACAGGGAGCTTGCACTAGAACAATGGAGGAGGAGAGCTGTGGAGAACTCAGAGCGATGTGTCCAGATGCTTGAACTTGGGAGAGTTCCAAGAGGCGACGGCAGTAGGAAAGATGCACACGCCTTGGCCAGGGCTTTTGGCAGAGCAAGCTGAGACGAATGGTGATGCTTTGGAGATGCGGCAGGAACCAAATCAGTGACATTTAAAGCACAGCAGCATCAACATCGTCAGGAAAATTAGAGGTAAAAACGAAACCCCTCCCTGCTGCCAGACTGTGTGTCCCCACCTTATACAGGGGCTCCCGGAGCTGCTGTGGCTGTTGGTGTGGAGCAACAGAGAGCCTTGAGCTCTCTGGGTACCGCTCGTGGAGGTCTGCACACTCGTCATATCCACACCCCTGCTTGGGCATCCTCACCTGCTGTCCCATCTCCGGTGGGACACTTCTCCTGTGTATCAGCACGGGGAAAGAGATCCATCTGCCTCCGTGAGTCAGCAGAGCCGCGTTAACTCTTCCCAGCAGCGTCGACGCTGGCGAGTGGGGCTGAGTCACCCAAGCAGACACCGCTGGCCTGGTGCCCACCCGTTCCTTCAGCCGAGGAGGAGCCCTCGGGGCTCCTGGGGAGGGTGGTTCCACTCCCCGTGGCACTCGCCAGGCCGGCAGCATCACCGTGTGCCAGGCCGCGGCCAGTCTGAGTTTCAACTGGCAGATCCAAAAACCAGTCTGGGTTAGACAGGAACCAGATCTTGAAAGGAAACGAAATGTTCTTCGTTTCCAGGGAGCTTGCCGGTTCTTTTCCCAGTGATGGCCACAATCAGTGTGATGTTGTGCTAATTGTCTGAGCCGTAATTAGGCACTCAAACCCCGAGACTAGTCCCCCTGCTAGACCTTTGCTGGCTGGAGTAGCTTCATGCAGGTCAAAGGAGTCAGAGCTTCAATTCCTAACTTCTAAAGCACTCTTGTTCTGAGCCACCACCGCCAGCCCGTGAGCGAGGGGCTGATGGCCTGTCCTGTACGATACCAGGGGCCGCGTCCTTAACACGGGGCTACGCAAGGAAGGACAAGCGCAGGTTTCAGCCTTTAAACCCGGTGGGTTGGACCAGCAGCAGAGGAACACAGGCTCCTCAGAAACAAAGATTTTCTATTTTCATGCGAATGTTCCCAGGGTTCTGAAGCAGAAGGAGATGCTTAGAGAATGCACGCGGCACGGACGGCTTGCTCTCCAAGGGGCTGACACTTGCTCAGCATTACCTACTCTTTCCGGGAACTAATAATCACAAACCAAGCAGGGATTCCAGCCTCTGGTGTTATGCGCCTGGTTCTTCCCCGAGCTGATCCTGTTTAGAAGGTGGATTCTGACCACATCTGGGCTTGATTCTGCAAATTAGAGGGACATATATCAGCCCTCAGATGCGTAGCTTAAATCAGTCTGTGGGATTTCTTGCTCAAGTCATCCCGTCAGATGCCACCATTTCTAATATTACATGTGAATCCATCACCCACTTCATCACGTTTGCCCGGGGCTCTTCTTACTCTGGCTGAAAAGCACCCAGAGCTGACAATTGCCTTTTTATCTTCTCGGAAAGACTGGTAGGTGGTAATCTGTCATAACCACGTTCAGGCTCCTCTTCTCCAGTTGTAGCTGTGAATGGAGCCATTGTTTCTCATCTCTCCTGTACCCCCATATGCTGTGGTCTCCCCAGTTGACAACCTGTGCTGGAAGAAAAGGTCCCCTGCTTTCCACGCTCTGCTCTGCTCATCTCAAAGCCTAGAGATCATCCAGTCGTTATGGTTGGAAAGGATCTCCAGGATCGTCAAGTCCAACCTTCAAGATGGTTATGCCTTAAGCCGAGGACTCAGTTATGACGAGGTGATGTAGGAATGTTTGTGCTTTTGGTCACATCTTACCCATTTTAGCTCAGTAAAAGCTTAGAGGTAAAAATACGGGATTTAAAAGTAAACTCCCGTATTCTTATTGCAAGTCAGGAAAACATGAGGAGTCTCTGTGGGATCTGCATGCGCAGTGACCCTTGGGGATGCTGACACCAGCGGCCCATCGGAATAAAGAGGATAATCTGATCATTTGTAGTACTTGAATTAGCTTTAATGCCTTAGGAGAATATTATTTCTATTGTATTGTCTGCATAGCTGAATACCAAATTAACTTTCACCCCGCCATTAAATACTGGCTGGCTCCATTCCCTTCCTCGTGCCAGGTCTGTAGCGTCCACCAGCAGCAGGTTCAACCAACATCTGTTCTCCCAGCTGTGCTGGACAGGTACCAGTGGAATGCCAGAAGAGAAAGGAGTATTCTCCTCTCAGCACAGGGAAAGAGTTTCCTCCAGACTCTGATTCAGGACTACCCAAATATCCTGGTTTAGAAGTTCCTCGGTTTCTTTTCCGTTACCTTTTGCTCATTCTTCCGCTGGTTGGTCTGGGTTTGTCTCTCAATGCCTGTCTCCTGGGACATGGATTCCTGCCAGCAGCTGGACCAGATGGTTTCGCTGTGCTGCGAGGGGACAGAGCCACCGAGCGAGGCTTTCCAGGCGTCTTGGAGTGGGGTGGAGCCCTCAGCTTTGTATGTATACACACACGTCTGTATACACAACATATACACAGCGTATATACAGTGTAACTTTCTAAAGGAAACATCATTAATCTTGGACTTTCACCTCTGTTTCCTGCTCTGGTCTGTTGCCGTAGAATCATCTAGGTTGGAAAAGACCTTTAGGATCATCGAGTCCAATCTTTGTCTCCCTGACCCCTAGACCACGTCTCGAAGTGCCACATCTACCTGTTTTTTGAACTCCTCCAGGGATGGTGACTCCACCACTGCCCTGGGCAGCCTGTTCCAATGCCTGACCACTCTTCCAGTAAAGAACTTCTTTCCCATATCCAATCTACACCTCCCCTGGTGCAGCCTGAGGCCTTCACCTCTTGTCCTGAACCACCCCTGTATGGTTTTTGTTTTCTCCTCTGCTGATGTCAAATCCTTGCTCAGAAAGCTGAACCTTGACTTGTGTGTTTGGGGCTTACAGAACCTCCCCTGGGAATCATGGTCTTTCTGTCTGCAGTGTCTGAACCAGTCCTCCCAGTCTTCCCCTTCTATGAGTTCTGAACTGGTGTCCCTGGGACACCAGGTTAGATGTCTCTCACCAGGTAAAATGACCAGGGTAGTTCATTTTCACTTTCTGCCAGCAAAGATGCTTTGACAGGCTGGGCAGGGCAGTGGTGGAGTCCCCATCCCTGGAGGGGTTTCCAAGCCGTGGAGATGTGGTGCTGAGGGCCGTGGTTTAAATAATAGAATCGTATCATAGAATGCCAGGTTGGAAGGGACCTCAAGGACCATCTAGTCCAACCTTTCAAGGTTTAGTGGTGCCCCGGCAGTGCTGGGGGAACGGTTGGTTTTGATGACTTTAAAGACCTCTTCCAACCCAAAGAATCCTGTGATTCTAACCAGGCGTGCTGGGTGGCGGGTCGCAGGAGACAAGCAGCACAGTTTCGGTGTAGGAACATTTTTATCTCGCTTCTATTCTCCCTGCTGCTACCCTACAAACAGGAAGGCAGATCTGGTGTGTTGGTGAGAAGCAAGCTGCAGAAATGCCGAGTGAAGGTGGCTGCTTGTTAAACCGGTAACTACATGAAAGGAAATAGAGAGCTTAGCGTCGTTAACCAGAAAAAAATCAAAAAATCAAGATATTCGTGTCTTACAGAGAAAATCCCGTTATGGGGACAAGATGGGGAAGAAGCGTGGAGCATAGCCTGGCAGAATTGTCGTTTCCCCGTGGCTGGAGCAGGGGGGTATGAGACTCCCCGGCTGCTCTCCCCGCTGTCAAGCACGGCGGTAGCTGGTTTCCTCTGGAGATTTTACAAATGCCGGCGCTATTTTTGTGCCATAATTGTATACTCTTGGGCGCACACAGAAGGAACAAGAGTGAGTTTAATAAACAGGGCTCACTGAGGCTCTGCTGATTAGTGACGATGAATGCGGCTGATTGTTTAGCATTATTTTCTCATCCCAAATAGTGTCTTTAGCGTCAGACGTTGACATGATACGCTGTAAAGGTTTCCCCGGGGGGAAAATCGAATTATATCATTTACGCAAAATTGTCTGCGCCACTTAAATCCGAGGCTTTGCTGCCACGGGTTGGGAGAGTCCGTTGGACTGGGAGGAGGTTTGATGTGGGAGCAGAAGTGGGATTTCTTGTGCCGCTGGCAAGAAGAGGAGCTTGAGGTGTGCTTGAAAATGGCACCTTCAAAGGCAAAGTCCAAAACCTCTCTCAAGGCAGCGGAGCTTCGCTTGCGAAAACTCTTATTTGCTGTAATCAGGACTGGTTGGGACTGAAGCTTCTTCAAGAGGCTGTTCTGACATTAAATAGATGAACACAAAATCGTCCTGGGGTAGAACTGAAAAGTGAAAATCCTCAGGAAATTAAAATTCTAGAGAAATTTGTTTCCAAGCTACTGTTGTATGGCTTTTAAAGAGTTGGCTTGCTGCTATCGTGCCTGGAACAAAAGTGACTTTGTGCCGACCGTACTACCTTGATTAATTCTCCTTAGGCTTTTCATCAAATTAATGGCTCGGATGTCACATCTCCGCGCTATTATGTTTATATATTATCTAATAATATTTAATACAAAACAAGATAGTGCATAGCAAAGCCGATATCAAGCAATAGCATCAAAAGCGGATGCGTTTTATTAAACTAAACATTTCTAGAAGAGCACAGCAGAACTCGAAGGGTGAGAGGGTTACACCGCTAAAATCTGGACTTGACTGCAATACGGCCGGGCATCTGCTGAAGTAGTGATGTGCTCTGTCATTTCAGTAGCTGTTTTTTGGGTCAGATTTTTCAGCTACCAGAAACTGAAGAAACTTTTGAAGCAGAATCTATTGAAGAAGTATTTGCTTCACAGAAAGTGTTTGCTCCTCAGCCCCATGGGGCTGTCAGCACTGAGGGAAGAGCTCCAGGAGCTCAGCGCTGAAGGTGATCATTGTTTGTATAAATGCTATGCTCGTAGGTTTACTGCACCTGGATCATAGAATTATAGAATTGTGGAATGTTTGGGGTTGGAAAGGAACTTTAAAACTCATTTAGTGCAACCCCCCTGCAGGGATCAGGGACATCTGCAACTAGAGCAGGTTGCTCAGAGCTCCGGCCGACCTCACCTGCAATGGTGCCAGGGATGGGGCAGTGACCACCTCCCTGACAATAATTTACAAAAGGCACTAGAAAAACTTACGGATGCTAACTTTGGCAATGCTCTTATATGTGGAGCAATGTTGAAGCCCGTTGTAACAACTGAGCTCTGAATGGAGGCATCTCCTGGCCCTCCATATGGTGTCCCCAGCATTGTCTAGTGGATGGGCCATCAGAAGAAGCTCTGGAATCCTGATTTTTTATTTTTTTTTTTTTAAATCAACCTGGACAGAACAGGGCACTTTGCTTGGCGTCCTGTGACTGCGAGCGCCTGGGAATACGCTCTGCGTTTTGCTCTCTGTAAGGCTGCAGAAGCACAGAATAGCTGGAGTTAGACAGGACCGCTTTGTCCAAGCCTCCTGCTCTGACCTGGGTCAGCTAGAGCAGGTCGTTCAGGGCCATGTCTGGCCAGGGTTTCAATATCTCTGAGGATGGAAGCTCAGTGTCGATGAGGTGGGAATGGGGAGCATCATCCCACAGGAACAGTGGTGACCCTCCTTGGTTGCCAGAGCTCCCTCAGTGCAGCCGGAGGGGAGAAGAACCAAGCAGTGGAGTACGGATACCTGTGTGGGGCAGGAGACCTTGGCTGGACACCTGCAGCCCACTGTGGGAGCAGGAGGCTCTGCAGAGAGGCTGGGCTCAGGGCTCCTCTCTCCCCATCCTTCGCCTGAAGTTTGCCATGGTGCTGAAATCGAGCCTCGTCAGGAGGGAGCGGAACGATCCCAAAGGCTGGCACAGCGCGAGGGACCCTTCGGGAAGAAAAGCGCTACGTAAATAGAAGCTGATTCCTACAGGTTATTAATAGACGTATCTGCAAAAGTAATGTGCAAGCTACAAAGGGAAGATCATTCTGAATTAAATTACCATAATTTTTTTCATTGCTGTCTCTTTTCAGGAGACCTGGATAATGCTGCTAACAGTGACAGGTTGAATAAGAGACGGGGTTTGTGTGGGCCAGAGGTGGGAAGAGAGAAGGAGACTAATTATATCTTTTTTAACCTTTGCATGCAGCCGGGCAGGAGAAAAATGGATTACGCAAGCAGCAACTGAGCTGTTATCCCGGCGGAGGCTGCAGAATGGTGCCCAGGTCACCCAGAAACATGATCTAAGCTGTCCCATTTCTTCTGGATCTAACCACTCAGAAATCATTAAACAAAGTGAGTATTTTCTGCCTGCTCCAATAAAGTGGGTGTTTTCTGCACGCTTCACCTAAGGCTCCTGTAATTACCCTGGGAACAAACCAAACCAGATGTATCCGTGTTGCTCTTCCCCCACCGATGCTGAGGACGCAGGACAAGCCCTGGTGTGGTATGGGAGGGCTACAAGTGGTGCTTCTCAGCGCTCCTCTGAAACCTCCTGGGTTTGCTAGGGTAAAGACCATGACACTGCTTCTACAGTCCCTCAGACCTACCGTTTGAACACTTTATTGTGTGGCAGGGGCGTTGGAACTAGACGATCTTTGAGGTCCCTTCCAACCCAAACCGTTCTATGATTCTGTGTCTAGTGGGAGGTGTCCCTGCCATGGCAGGGGGGTTGGAACGAGATGATCTTTGGGGTCCCTTCCAACTCAAACCATTCTGTGATTCTATTTATTCCGCTTTTAATGCGTGCTGTGGCATGAAGCTTTGTTCAAGGGTCAGAGATGGATGGGAAGGTGTAGAGGGCCCGTGGATACCTGCATTGCTCAGCAGTAGCAGGGCCCCGGAAAGGGAAAGAGCCTCTTTGCAGGCAGAGATTACAGAGAAATGGAGGAAGATGCTCCCATGAAGTAAAAACTCTCTGTTCCTGGACTTTCCTCCCCTAGATTCAGTTCAAACCTCAATTTAAGCTCTGTGGTCTATGTCAGGTAGCCTATAGCTCTACCACTTCAAAGATGTTTTCGCATAAATTGGAGTCATGTCCCAAACAAAGAGCTTGACCCTTCGGTCTCAAATTTTTCCACACTCTATTCCCACCACTTTGCAGCATCATCTGTGCCCCACCAAACCCAAGCGTCATGCAAAGGGCTTGTTGGGAACAGAGCCGTCTGCTCCGTGACGCTTTGGCCAGTCAGCCCTTGCCTGCTGAGCTCCTCAGAATCGAATTCTGGAGGCTGAATGAAGTGGCTTTGAGAATCTGAACCCACACTTTGCTCGGTTCTTAATTAATTCCCCATCTCTAATTTGTTTCGGTGCAGAATTTGTTAACTGAGCCACCCAGGATGCTAAAAGGCTTTAAAGCTTGTAGCCAATTTACCTAATTCAAGAGTTTTGGCTTCTTGGCAAAATAGGTAGACTACAAGAGGTCTCCTTCAAGGAGACAGCCTCTGCCGTTGCCGCTGCGCTTCAGCCATCTTCCCAGGCAGCATTGCAAGTGAAAATTGCAGCTTGTCCCAAGGAAGAATCCAGAAAAAATATCTGGATCTTCTCTTCCTTTCGTCAGGCCTCTGCCCCAGGCAAGGAGATAATGAACTAGTCACTTCAAAATCCTGCTCACTGTGAGCTAATTTATTGTGTTATATTTTGGAGCTCGAGGGTTAGGACAGACTGGGGATTTCTCCCAGAAATGACAGAATAATCGGAGCTGCTTGGAAAGGCAAGCTTGTTTTCTCCAACTATTTAGCTCTTAAGCAGACAGACAGACAGACATCAGGAGCGTTGTAGAGTCTGTCAAACCCAAGACGGTCCTCCCTGTACTGACACTGGTGTCCAGCCTCCTCTCATTCTCCAGAAGAAAGAGATTTGCAGTCATACCACCTTGCGTGTTTATGACTGTGCTTAGAAAAACCTGCACGGCCCAGAAATGTTTGCCAGTGTTTAAGAGGATGTGCTGAGCATCAACTGGATCTCTGTTGTCTTCTGCCGCCCAGATACTGCATTTTATGCTGATCCTTGCAATAAGACACCTCTTCCCACCTTCTCCCCTTCTGTAGCGCGCCTAAACACTTATTTAGTGTATATGTTACCAGTTACTTTGGTTTTCCTCGATTGTTAAGTTGGATGGATTCAATAATACTTCATTTTTCCATCAGATTAAGTCCGGCTTTTATTTTCATTCTCCATTCTCAGAATACATGGTAGAAGTATTTTTGGCAGTGCACTGAAACCGAAGTCGGCGTTACTTAATTTATAGCCCATCCTTGATGTATTCTGGTCCGTTGAACAAAGGCATGTCTTCACAACCCCTTCCACAGCCAACTGAGAGCACTGTTTGAGTGTCTGCGTTCAAAGTGTTCTTTCTCTTCTAGCCCACGTAGGACATCCAGCTCCTCTGGTCGCTCTACCCGCGTGGGATCTGGGCAGCGACAGTTCATCATAGCCCTGAGGTATGGACCAGGCTTGGCTGGGGATTTCAACAAACGGAAGGAGCCCATCTTTTCTGTGCTTATGATCGCTCTGCTCAGCTTGCGAGAGGAGAAACAACCAAGAAATGCCAACAGCCGGGAAGTTTGCTGGATGCCAAAGGTATTGCTGCCAAGAACCCAGATATGCAGAAAGCAGGCAGCTGGCTAGTCCAGGACATCTCTTCATGGCTCGCATAAACCCAGATCAGTCCAGACCTCTTTATTTTCCTCTTATTAGGAGCTTGATTTGTGTAAAGCAGTGTAAAAGATGGAAGTGTTGTTGCTATCGAATGATGACAGGACATAGGCAGTGACTGAAAGGTCTTGTTGCTTTGTTGTTTGGGGTTTTTTTAAGAATGTGTTAATAGCTGTGCTTATATATTGATATTTATGTGTCCTGGTCATATATATAAACAAATTTATTTTTTACTAGCCGCTGGGGCATTTCATTCTATTTCCACTCTTTTTTTAAACAGATACCTTCTCCTTCAGTGCAGGCAGTTTGCATCGGTGAGCTCGGCAGAGATTCGCTTCCTCACGGGTATTTAGGCAACTCTGATGTCAAATCTGTTGCCTAAAATCCCCCAGAGGAGCTGGGCACTGACTCCTCATAAAAAAAATACAGCGTGAAGCCGTGTAGCCACACTTCAGTTCTGCTAAACCGGGTGGTGTTCCCCCACCTACCAATGGCATCGGTTGGTTTGGTAACAGCAGTTGTTGGTAAAAAAAAAGAGGGGAAAAGCAGAGAACAAGAGAAGAGAGTCCCAGAATTCCAGAGGAAAGGAGAATCGATTCTTTGAGGGCTGGAGAAAGCTGAAGAAGGAGTAGGAAGAAGCCCCAGGCGTGGTCAAAGAAAAGCCCCTGCAAGACTAAAGCTGAAAAAGAAAATTCCAAAGTTAGCAGGTGCTTTCAAGACTCTATCAGCCATCGCTGGTGTGTTGTCACGGGGAGAAAAAGGCGTTGCAGCATCAAAGGAAACAAGAAATGTAATGGAGAAAGAAAATTAGGGGAGTAATTTGCATCTATTTGGTGGCACAATCTTCAGAGGCAGTTTTGTTAATTAGAAGGTTTGAGCTGCATGGATTAGAGCAGCAAGAGGCTGGGGAAGTCTCCAGGGATGCTTCAAGGCAGCAATTCGGGCGGTCACGGGACATTTCTGTAGCCTCACAGTTTATCAGCAAAATGAGGTATTTTTCCTTCATCCCTTGAAACTCTGACAGTCAGGAGGGAAAACGAGCAGCCTCTTGCAGGAGCCTGTTTCTGCGAGCAAACATGATTCTGAGAAGCTCATCTTTTCTTCAGAACCTTTGATGAGGTGAGGGTAACGGCACATCCCTGTGTCCGCCAGGGTCTGGAGCATCCCCACTCTTCGTGGTGACCATTTGTTCTTCTCTTGTAGTGGGGGCTTTATTCCTCCCGTATTATCCTTTTGTGAGCATTCACAGGCCTAGATACCCGTTCTGAAGTAAGTAAATAAATTAAAAAATACATAAAGGGATGGAGGGAGTAATTCCCTGCTCCGCTGAAGCCAATGGAGACAGAGGAGCAAGCAAATTCAACACGTTTATAACTTCAGATGTTCCTTAGGTGGACTTTTCTTCATCATTAGCATCCAGAATTCCGACAGCAGAAACTGAGCACTTAAACCCACACATTTTATGAATCCAGAAAAAGTCCTTGATTTTTAAAGACTTCTTTACATGTATCATTCCTCTGAAGCTGAGGTTTAAGTGAAACCTGATTTGTTTCTATATATATATATTTTTTTATTTTATGTTTTTTTAATCATAGCTATAGAACTTCTCATCTCTTGTAGAGGAACTTCCCCAGTCTGAATGTTTTTTCCTTCCTTTCTACCTTCATTTTCCTTCATCTGGGACTTTCTCTGGTCCCCAGGTTCTCCCCTCCCTGGGAGCATCTCCTATACCCGTCCCTGTGCCCTCCTCGTGCCCCCAGCTCCATTCGTTAGGTGGATAATCACCTGCAGCCATTTCACCTGGAAATAATGCTTTCTTCCCGTCCAATCTCTTATCCATGCTGGAGTCAAATTGAGTCACAAATTGAGTCTAAAATTACCCCTGAGGACAACTCCACGGAGGTAAACACAGTGGATTTAACTCTGTGTTTTCCTTATGTTTCCAAGATGATATTTTTTTTTAATTTCAGCCTAAACCAATATGTTTTCCAAACCTATTTTCACTGAAAGTGTGAAGGGAAGAGCTCGTTCGTTCCCTTTGGCTAACATCTACTCTTTTCACACTGCAGCTGTACCATACGCCAAAAAATTTCCTTTTTTTTAATCAAAAAAAAGCAGGCTGTTCTTGCAGCTTTCTCATTTTTCCCCTCATTGCCGATCTTGTTCTGTAACCATGGCTCTGCCCGCGACGCTGTGCCTGGTGTGTGGTGAACCTTGCGCTGCTGCAGACGCTCCGACCAAGCTTGGCTGGCGATGGGGCAAAGGCCGTGGCTGAGACGAGGAGATGCTCCCACCGCTCCACAACAAAACCCTCCTGAGCATCAGCTGTGGCCCTTCCTCTCTCCACCTGAACACTTCAGGCTTCTCAGGAAGCCGCTTTTATGTAAGACTAGGGAGCTGTCTCCGTGACACGGTGCTCTGCTTCTGCCCACCATTAGCCGGGCGCTGGTTGTTCTGGCTGTAAATAGACAGGCACAGATGGTGCCGCGGCTCCCCGAGCCTCCACACATCTTGCTCTGCGGGGATTTGTGTTATTCTTGTTATCACTCTCGCAGCTCCTACTCTTTCCTAACGGTTTGCTGGGAAGAAAGAGGGGAGGCTAAAGAACAATCGGTGCCTTTCCTCTCCAGGATTCCCGAAGGCTTTAGGCGGGACAGCGGCATTCATTGCAGCTTTTTTGCTCTGCTAGGAGAGCCCAGCCGTGGGCTCGTCAATGAAGCAAAGCTCCTGGCAGCCTCAGCAGGTGGAGTCAGCCCTGCCCAAGGCAGCGGAGCAGAGATAGGTGCCCCAACGGCGTTGAACTGCGAGACTCCAGTGGTGCATCCTCCCGCAGCGCCCTGCAGCTCTGACCAGCACGCCGGAAGAACCACGGCAGGGGGAAGAGAAGCTGGTGTCTTGAGAGGAGCACACCAGGGTGGTGTTTGCAGGGAAGCAGGCTGGGATGATCAGCAACACTGAATCTGGAGAGGACAGGGATAAGGATGGGAGAGAGTCATATCCCCCCTCCCCATGCACCTCATGGAGAAGGTAAAATGGGTGATGCTCTTTAGTCTTTCGTATAACAGCAGAACAAGGTGTTGGCTTCAAGGCAACCAACTGAAATCTGATAAAAGGGAGTCAATTTTATAGAGAGCAGTTAACCTCCTACAATAACCGTCGGAGCCAAGAATGTAGCGAGGCTATAAAAAGGATGGGATGTCTGTATAAATGATTAAAGCATCCGTTTGATATTTTCTCTATCCCATCTAACGTGAGGTTATAAGCTTCTGTGTCTCTAGAGAAGTCAAGTTACTAGCATAATGATTAGAAGTAGTCTGCTTTCCCTGCTAGCAGGCAACTCTCCTATGGGTTTACTGTTTGGTTCCCATGATCTTCCTCCACAGGCTTGGGGAATGGAAGGATTGATGACCCCGTAACGGGTGAGCCGTTCACAGCTCCTGCATTTTCACCGATGAATCTGCTAGAAGAAAACTGGTCAAGGTTAGTTGGTGTGTTCATGAATCTCTCGCCTCGCTCCTGGGCTTCAGGCTGTTCATAAAAAACAGTGTGACATTTTGGGTGACTAAGCTTTTTCAGGTACAGAGGAGTAACATCTGTAGGTGCAGAGCAAATCCCCCTTTTTTAATCTTTTTTTATTTTTCTTTTTTCCCCAAAGAAAGACATTGAAATAGCCACCACACACAGGGCTCCTGCTCCGTGCTCCTCCGCCCTGCTCCGGGGGGTTTCTTTATCTATTTATCACCCCATCCCAGCCGCTCTCTTAATCAAGGCTGCAATATCCTGTAAGAGAGGACTCGCAGGAGAGGAGGCTGTGATGAAACTGCTGCGAGAAGGAACATCACGGCCCACCTCTTTTTTTAATGAAAGGATTGACAGGGAGCAGTCCATCAAAAGGGCTGGACACCGAAGTGGTAGGCGAATTTCCTAGAATCGCAGTGTTTCAACAAGAAAAATGAAAAGCACCTTAGTACCAAATAGAAGCTGTAGCTGTGGTGTAGAAATAAATCTACGGCAATCTGAAGAGGAAGTGGTTGAAGGCACGGAAAAGTTTAAGATAATATCATCTAGCGCTTTACACCATGCTCATGCAAGCCGTGTTTCCTCAGCAGTGCGGTCTAGACTGTGATCGGTTCGCCCCTGATCTGCTGCAGATTTTGGGTGTCTCTTAGGTCCTCCACAAACGAGACATTTTGGGACACCAACATGGAAAAACAGGAGGTGTCTCACGTCTCTGCCAAGGACAAGGTGCGTGGCACGTCTGGGAGAAACCCCACCTGCAGGAATGCTTCAGGATGCACCAAGGTGCGTTGGAAATGCAGGTAGATTTGCAGTTCTTTGCAGCTGCAAAGACAAATAACTGTATAATTCACTTGGCCGAGTCAGTGGCGATGGCTTTGAAGTCTATGGAGTGGTTCTGCTGGTGGGTTGGCTTTTCTGCACTGTTTTTCCTGGAGGCTGCGCGGCCGATCCCAGGGAAGCTTGCAGAACTCCTGCTGCAGAATGCGGGAGACCATCAGTTCCTCCGTCCCTGGAACCGGCTCCCTTCCTAGAGCGTGTGTATTAGCTGGACACGTGTGTTAGGATCAATACAGAGCTGCAGAGGGAAATCTATGGACATTGGCATCCAGTGTCATCTAAAAGCAACCCTTACAGATCTATGGGATGCTCACTGCGCTCTCCTGCCCACCTCCCTGGCATGTCCTAGCTTGCCTTTTAGAGCAGACTCTGTTGGAGACAAAGCCTGTCATCTACCATGCAGTAGCACCCCAGGGTGATGTGGGACCACCAAAGAGGGTCACTTTGAAGGTCTTTAATCATATTCCCAGCTTTTTGCTGATTTCTGCTCCTGGACACTGGGTTCCGTTGATGAATAGAGCAGAGAGGTAGAGCCAGGTGCTTACACTCTGATGCTTTGCCGCTGAAGTGAGCTGCTTGCAGGAGTTGCTAGGTAACCAAAACCTGCCCATAGCTTAGGTATCCAGCCAGATACTTCTGATGATGTCATGCTTCAGATTCCTATTTCATCTCTTAAAAGAGTTTTCTCTCTGTTCCTACAAGACCAGGTGCATGGGGGGAGTGCTTCAGTGAGGCAGAACTTCCCTGCTCCATCGTGCTTACGCTGCTTCATTTCACTCTTGGAAAACACTGTAATAAAGACAAATTGGCCAGGGCTTCTTGAAGTGTGGTTTCAGGGGAGAATTTGCAGCTGTTCAGGCGTCTTTTATCTCCTAGACACCAATTCAAGGGCTAACTCCTTGGAAACATAGAAATCTTCATCGGCTGCCCCGCTGCCGGCACCTGAACAAAATGATGGCTTACTCAGTAGAAAGATAATGGGAGTTTTGTGATTCTGCTTTTCAAGAACACAAAACCCCAAATATTGTGTGCCAGGAATGGACTGAAGCTGGGAGTTATGGGTCTCTGCGCACAGGGGAAGGCAGGGCATGGAGGTGAGGTGGGGGTCCATCTGTTCTCCCACGGAACGAGCAATAGCAGAAGAGGAAACAGCCTCAAGTTGCACCAGAGGAGGTTGAGGTTGGACACGAGGAACAATTTCTTCCCCACAAGGGTTGTGAAGGGCTGTGCCAGGCTGGGCAGGGCAGTGGTGGAGTCCCCATCCCTGGAGGGGTTTCCAAGCCATGGAGATGTGGTGCTGAGGGCCAGGGGTTAGTGGTGCCCTGGGCAGTGCTGGGGAATGGTTGGACTTGATGATCTTAAAGGTCTCTTCCAACTGAAACAATTCAATGATTTGAAGGCAGATGACTGGCTGTGCCTGTGTGTGTTTGACTCCCACTGGGGCTCTGCAGATGCATTTGTCATTTTTCCCAGTTTCTTCCCCAAGCCTGACCTCCCTGTTTCTCACTGAGAGCCATCATATTGCTTGGAAGTCTTCTCTTGGGTTGGAGGGTGCACTGTCATCTCTGAACAGGCTGGTCTTGTTGTCTCCCAGTCTTTTTCTTCAGTGGCCACCAGCAGGAGCATCACTCTGCAGCAGGAGCTGGTGCAAACACAGAGAAACCAAACCCTTTGTCTCCTGTCCTCCTTGTGCATCCTTTGGGAGCTACTGCCTCCATCCCTGACTCTCCTAACTCTACTTACTGGCTATTTTCTCCCTGTTGGACTGCCTGACTTGATGATCTTTGTCTTCATCACTGTCCCTTGCCGTGCTTTTCCCCCAGGGTGATGAGACAAGAACCTCCCTCCCTCCACGATGGACTGTAGTAAACCTTTCAGCTTCGTGCTGAAATCATCAGGGTGACTGGCATAAGTATGCTAGTGGCAATCAAACCGGGGGAGTTCAGCCAGTTTACGGCACAGTTTTTGCAGTACCTGTCGTGCCTACAAAGCGAAGAGGTCCTGACTCCATTTAAACTGCACGCACAAGGCCATCAGCTTGATGAGAAGTCACATTTGGATCCCCTGCTCCTTGCTATGGTGCCTCTCCTGGGACGTACTGCAGTCACTGGAGATCTGCTGGTCCTCCACTAAGAGCCCTGCTCTTCTGCCTGCCATTTCCCAACTGGTTGAAAGCGATAAATAAATGAGGACGATTACAATTGCTGATCCCGTTAGGAGACTTCCCTTTCATGTATATTTTACACACCGCGACACTCTGCTAAATCTAATTTATGAGCAAGAAAGAGTCTGCGAAGAATTAAGTGGCTGAGATCCCTCACTCTGATGGTTTAGTTTCATTTCCTGCTGCATTCCCGGCTTGTTCTGATGTTCAGACCAGAGATGAGCACACACTCCACGAAGCCTCCTGGTGTTTCATACAAAGTACTTGAGGGTTTTGCCCAACAATGGCACAGCAGAAGGCTCCGGAGCTTTGGGGATGGTCAGACATGTAACTTCAGCGATGTTGGGCTGTGTATCGTTAAAACTGGGCACTAAATATTTGATGATTTTTCAGAAGAAGGGAGGTAAATGGAGGTGAGCGTAAGAACAGAAGCAAAACAAGGATTTAAGTGTCGCTCTCTTAATTACCTGACACAACCCTGCCATTTTTGTTTTAATAAATTACTTAAGTACCAGCTAAGAGGAAGTCAATTACCTAGAAGTCTGGTAATCATTTATTGAGCTGTCCAAGAAACCAGCGCTTCCCAGTTAGAGTGAAATATTCATGACCTGTGACTAGTGGTGACACGTTCTTGAGGCAGATCAGAGGGTTCGTAAAACAAATCAGGCATCGGTAGTTTAGGAAGGTGTCATTAAAGTCCACGGTGTTGAGGGGCAGCTTTCCGATGCAATCGCTTTGGGGAATGGAGTTTGTCATTGCTTGGTGCCTCCCCAAGAGATGATTTTTGATGTTCATGATCTTTCCAGCTTTACCTCTCGGTTTCAAGAACGTATTCTACCAGCATGCTGGTTTGTATGATTCACAGTGGTACCTGCTGATGGAAAAGATCTGGTGATAGAGGGTAAGGGCTGGACTTCAGTGGGTGCCTTCTATTGTACTTCAGATGTTGAGGGCCAGCGATAAATGCGTCACTGTGCAGCTCGCTGATGGAGATCTGATATATTCATTTCTCATGGAAGGCAAATTTTTGTGCTGTGTCGGTCTGAATAACCTGATTTTTCTAAACAAGCGGCATGTTAATAAATATTTGATAAAATACCGCAGAAATTATGAGCAGTGTTTAAGAGTATCCTTCCTTGGGATTTAGGTTTTGAAGTTTTTCTCCCCAGTTTTGTATTCTGTCCTTGTGTCCTCATACAGAGGCAGCTTGTCGGAACAGTTATGAGTTATAATGCTCTGAAGAAAGCATCCTACCCAGATGAAGGCGTATTGGGACCAGATGGTTTTTAACGGCGCAATTTGTGTTTGCATTGTGACAATTAGTTACAATTTTGTTTTTGCAGGAAAAGCCATGTCTGCCCTGGCAGGACAGCACCATTTCCAGCATTTCCGTGGCAGCCGTCCCTGCGAGAGGACTCGTGTGACATCACCTCGGGCTGAAGCCATTCGGCCCTTCTCTATCCAAGGACAAGGAGGCTGGAAGCACAATGGAAGGTGCTTCTCCCCAACCTGCAGGTCACACGATGCTTCTCACTACAGAAGAACGATGCTGTGACACTGCAACAAAAGTAAGTGCCCTTCTTCCCAGCTCCAAACGTTTATTCAATAGCAAAGCTCTTCCTAATGAAGCCTTTCCGTTGGGGCAGCTGTTCCCTCCGGGGAGCTGCAAAGCGGTGGCAAGCGGGAGGTCCCCCTGAAGACACCAGCAGCCACCACGCAGGGCTGCTCTCCACGCAGGCAGCATGGGCACTGCCGCTGCTGCTCCTGGTGAGAGCCGCTGCTGAAGCTGGCTACGGCCTCCAAGGAGAACAACGATGGGTTGCGTTTTATTTTTATCCCCTGAGCTTTCATCTTTACGCTGATAAAGAAACAGCTGCTGCTAATCTTGCAGCTAAACCCCGCGGCTGGAATGGCAACCTCTCTGGCATGGTGGCTGCTATCCTTAACTGGCCAGCGAGGCTCGAATGCCAGCTATTATCCCTACAGCAACTATGTGTGGCACGACTTGGGGGTCTTTTCTGCTGCCTAGTTCATTTTCGAAGCAGTTAGGGCTCAGGAGTCAGACCCCGTGGTCCCTTCCCTGGCTGAACACCTGGGCTGACTCACCAGAGGTGCGTGGAGAGTTGTTCGGGACTGCTCTGACACTGAAGGTTTCATTTCCAGAGACTGTCACATGGGGATGCAAACTGCCAGGGGAATTTAAGCACGGCTGATTAATGCATAGTGAGGTAACCGGTGGACTAGCTGAGCTGCTATTTCTCTGGAAAGGCTGTCGTGTAGTATCTCGTTTGTGTAAGAGCAGTGAGACACGCTGGCCTCAGAAGTGCCAGGCTTTGTGATCGCCGTTTCCAGAAGAAATGTGAAAGGGGGGACCTGGGGCTTCTCAGCAGGGCAGGCAAAATGCAGCTCTTCCCACCATGGATGAGACTTGGCAAAGGCCACGGGAAGGCTTAGATTGGATAGTAGGAAAAATTTCTTCACTGTAAGAGTGGTTAAGGGCTGCCCAGGGAAGTGGTGAAGTCACCATCCCTGGAGATGTTCAAAAAACATGTAGACATGGCACTTCAGGACATGGTCCAGTCATCATGGTAGTGTTGGGTTGATGGTTGGACTTGATGATTTTAGAGGTCTTTTCCAACCTTAACAATTCTATGATTCTGAAGCGATCTGTTCTGCCCATACCTCCATCTGGTCTGGCAAAGAAAATAGTCTCCAAACACACCAGCCCATTGGTATATTCCTGCCTTTTGGAACCTAAAGACTGCACCTTCATTTCAAATGACTGTGAGAACGTGGAAACAGATCTGGCATGCGTGGAAGCTCTTCCTCTGTCACTCGGGGAAGAGCTCAACACAGGTGAAATAAAAATGATTCCTCTCTTCCCAAGGTTTGGTAGCGCAGTATGAAAAGGCTTTCCACTTCTTTTTGCTAACTTTTAGTAAAAGTGAGGAATTCCTTCCAAAAACTTGCCTGCCACATACTCATGTGTGGGTCAGTGGAGGCAACGCTGAGTAAACCCAACTCAGGAGGGTGAATGAATGGCTGGGAAAGAGACAGGGGGGAAGCGCAGAGCAAGTGCGATATGGGAGACTGGGAAGAGGTAATTTGCTCATTTTGTCACGATGAGGAGCTTTATAACGGGCTGCGCAGTTGGTGCTTGTATCCAGCTAAGATCTAATACATATTCTTTCTGATGGTGATGAATTGCATTGGTCAGAAGAGATCCATGTGTGCTCGGGTGGAATATTTTCTGCTGAAGGGAGTGGAGCAGTGCTGAAGGGGCAAGCTGAGGTTGTGCCTTCAGGGCCAGAGCTTTGTTGGCTTAATGGTCCTCTTCCAGGTGTGCTGAACAAAGTCCAGGCACCCTTCGTGGTCCTGGTGCTTTGCTTGGGCACCAAGCAAGGTTCCCTTGCCCAGCCTTCACCCCCCGGAGAACAGTCTGCTAAAATGCGAGACATCCTGGTGACAGAAAACGTTGAGAAGAGAGATTCATCCTTAAAAACATGAATTCTTCTCCTGGCTTACTCACCAGCCTTCCAGTCTGAGCCCACCACCAGAGCCGCCGAACACCAGCAATTCCTTTGAAGATACAAACAAATATATGCCCAGATGTAGGCAGGGAGACATCTACAAACGCTTGCAATTCCCTGCAGTGACAGAGGACATAACTCAAGCAGGATGAGGGATGCTGAGATGACTTTGCAGAGAAAGGCGCAATAACTCCAGCCTCACACGATTCCTGCACGTTCCACGTGGCCTCGGTTGTTGTTCAGTGTCTCGCAATACGGATCATTTTAGAAAGGCTGGGGTGTCCAGCCTGACCTTCCTTTTATCAGGGGACGCAGATGGTTTTTCCTCAGACTTCAACAGTGAGGGAGGGTGGGAAGGGCAGATGGAGAGGAAAGAAGGGAAGAGAGGCAAAAGGAAATTAATGAGTTTTATTATTCGTTGCTCATGGGCTTTGTCTGTATTCTAGAATCACCTTAGGGCAGAATCTTTTTAGAGATGTGAAGAGCATCTGCCTCAGACATAATTTAATCTTTGTTCCCTTTTTATCCTATTAGTAAATCCCCCCCATACCTTCCACTGAAAAGCAGATCCCTCTGAAACGCATCGCCTGGGCTAACACTGTGGCCAACTGGTCGTGCTGGGTCCTCTTGGCTCCTGCTCTCAGCGAGTTTGTAGTTTCCAAGCAATATCACAAGGTAAATACAAAAGCCTTTCACACCAGCATTACAGCCCTGGTCTCTCAGGACAGCCAAGAGCTCCGCTTTATTTCTCTCCTACTTTTTTTTCCTCAACTTGTTTGTACAATACCTTTTTTTTTTCCTTACAGCATCCTTACATAGCAAAGGCTAAATCTGAAAGACTTTTGCTCATCAAGCGTTTTTGTTCACCAAGAGCACAGGAAGTTCCACCTCAACATGAGGAGGAACTTCTTGACTGTGAGGGTTCCAGAGCACTGGAACGGGCTCCCCAGAGAGGTTGTGGAGTCTCCTTCTCTGGAGACTTTCCAGACCCGTCTGGATGCGTTCCTGTGTGACCTGCCCTAGATTCTCTGGTCCTGCTTGGCAGGGGGGTTGGACTCGATGATCTCCGGAGGTCCCTTCCAACCCCTCACATTCTATGATTCTATGATTCTAAGCGTTTCCTTTCACTAATAAGCGTGTCCCATTAGAGCTGTTTGGTTGCCCATCTATGACAGCTCGTAGCCAGTCCACTCAGCCTGACCAAGGAGGAAGTTGACAGGAGGCCCTGCAAGACCCTGTTCTTCTTCTGCTGGCTTGCAAGCTAGTTCTGAGCTAGAAATTCCCCCCAAAAGTGATAGCTTTTAGTTTGTCTCATTACTATAGCGGTTCATGAAGGGAAAGAAGCCAGAGGGTGTCTCGCTGAGCTGGGGAAGAAACATCTCCATGATCAGTGAGCAGCTTGTTCATGAATTCCTGGTTGCAAACACTGTTTTCGTTACCTGATTTTGCTTCTGCAGCCACAAGGAGCTTGAGGAAGATCGAGCTGTTTACGTGCAGCTTGAAACGGATGTGAAAGGGACTGCTTTTTAAAATGATTGCTTTGTGTCGCTGACCGATTTTCTCCTAAACGGGCGCAGTTACTTAAATGATGCTGTGATATTCACACTGTGTCTTCTGCTTGGTTCCAGGGAATTTGTCTCGTGAGGATTAGACGTGCTGCCATCTGCAATACAGACATTTCTATCAGCAGATGTGACCAGGAAAACCTGCTCTTTGTGAGTAATTTCTTCTAAAAATAAGCCCTGTCTCTTAAAAGCAAAATGGGAGAGTGACATGTAGCTTTAGAACTATTCTTCTAGGTAGCAGCAGAAAATAACCCACCTTGGTATCTCTTTTCTAAGGCAAATACACCATGGGCTTGGAGCTGGGTGTTAATCCCCTCCCAGCCCGAACACAGCCTTTCACACTGTTCCACAACAGTGCTGGGACCATCATCTGGAGACCGAAGGAAGGATTTGAGGGTCTCGAGCCCACGGTCCCAGCTCCATTCACCTCTGGGTAGGCGTCAACCTCCCTTTTGTTCACATGGTGGACAGGAGCTGCAATAGCAAGTGGCAGGGGAATGACATGGACACCCAAACTCCTGGGATGGGAAGGGGCAGCCAGCATGGGTCAGGTTAAGGGGCAGGATTGGACCTTATCCCACAGGACCAACCTAGGCAGGCACTGAGGCCTCCGCATGTCCTCTGAATGGCACAACAGACCATCTTCTGCAAACCGCTAACCAAGGGAGTAAATCACAGCTCGTCATCAGTGAAGTGACACACGACAGCTCTTCTTGTCTCTCTCTTAGCACTAGGTCTTGTGTGCCACCAAGAGAGACAGTTAAATTGACACCAGCTTCCTCGTAGACTTGCTGTAATGACAGGACTTCTGTCGCTCCCAGCTGCACCTCTGAGCTTCAGACCTTTGTCAACGCTGCTCGGGCGCTAATGCTTAGGCACAAACAGTAGCGGCTGGTTATCATCAGACCCACAAGGGAGGAGATTTTTGTCACCTCTGTTAGAGACGGGTCATAAAAAGATCAGTGATTCCATCCCTGGCACAACTGCAGGGCAGAGACTTGCAGCAAGGAGGCAGACATGGGGCAGGAACCTCTTAGAAAGGCAATAAAAAGGGCAACAAGTTTGTGAAAATGGTAACTAGTAAATAGTCCACCATATAACCCCCTTCTCCTACTGTCCTACTCGGTCATTAAGTCCCAGTGTGATGAATGAATGGAAGCCAAGGTTCAGGGGTGCTTTTTGGTGGGTATGAGCAGAGATGGCAGAACCTGAGCCTTTAAATTAGTCTGATTTTGGCTAGTTTTGCTCTGGGTTGCTTTTTGTGACTTGCCCAGGCTACAAAAGCCATGAAAGCGCAGGAACTTAGCAGGAGGGCGTGATCTGGCATCTCTTGCAGTACAGGTTGGAGAAGCTGGTGGAAAACAGCAGAAGAAAACGATGACTTGTCAAAAATAATTTGTTTGCAAAATAATGACCTAATCAAAGAAAGTGGTAAGAAATCCTGGCTGCTTGGACCCTACAGTTACTTGGGGTGAAGAGAAAAAAAGGCTGCCCTGGCTGGACCTCTTCTTGCCCCAAAAGCCAGAGTTCTGGGGCAGGTCTTTCATCAGTATTTTCCGGCACAGCTCGCGGTGCAGCCTGCAGGCTGAGGCCACTTGTGTGCCCATTTCTGTCCCTAACAGCCCCTGCAGACCAGTGAGGAGTATTCTTACGGGAAACCAGGGTCTTGGAAAAGGTCCTGAAATACAGCAGATGAATCAGCGGCGGTGTTGGCATTGCAGAAAGGGCAAGGGGAATAATAATAGCAACAAAGAACTCCCAGCATGCAGAGAGCGTGGCACGGGCTGGGCTCTGCCACCCAGGCAGTTGTTCGGGAGAGATTTAAATGTTTGGAAGGAAAGCTCAGCAGGGCAGTGGCGCAGGGAGGCTCTGGTCCAGCTGCAGCCCCCGGGTGCTGGCTCCAAATGTGCACGTCCCAGTGTCCACCGCCCAGTTGCAGGTGGGTCAGGCTGTACTGGTGGACTGTGGAAAGGACAAGGAGCTACTGGAGAGAGTCCAGCAGAGGCTGCGGAGATGCTGAGGGGCCTGGAGCATCTCTGTGCCCAGGAAAGGCTGAGAGCCCTGAGGCTGCCGAGCTGGAAAAGAGAAGCCTCAGAGGGGATCTGATCAATGCTGATCAAGAGCTAAAGGGCGGGGGCAAGAGGATGGGGCCAGACTCTTGTCAGTGGTGCCCAGTGCCAGGACAAGGGGCAACGGGCACCAACTGGAACCCAGGAGGTTCCACCTGAGTAGGAGGAGAAACTTGTTTGCTGTGGGGGTGTCCGAGCCTGGCCCAGGCTGCCCAGAGAAGTTGTGGAGTCTCCTTCTCTGGAGAGATTCCAAACGCACCTGGATGTGATCCTGAGCCCCCTGCTCTGGGTGACCTGCTGGAGCAGAGGAAGTGGCTGAGATGATCTTGCTCCCCTCTCCAGCAGCCACCTTGGCCATTTTCAGCTCAGCAAGTGGCTCCTTTTCCTACAGAAATTCAAGCCTAGACCTGGAAGCTCCCACCATCCAACCTCACTCTCCATACTCCCATCACGGCATGTTGCCAGAACTTCCCCTGCAGAGCCCAGCCGTGTTCCCACTGGCCATGGCATTCCCAGCAAATTCTCCCTGCGTCCCTCTAGGGAAGCCTTTGGAGAACACATTACCACAGCTGTCCTCACTGTGCACCAGCTTGCTGGAGTCTGGGCAGACTGCAATACTCCCCAATGCGCCTGTTCTTCTTCTTTTTTAATTTCTTCAGCAATTAATTCTTGTTCTGTAGCCTGGCTCAGTGAGTGCAGTGCAAGCTAATGATCATCTCCGCTGGATTTCATAGCTAGTAGTGGTGAAAGATGAAAGCCCAATATTGCCTATTATACTGGGGCTGCAGGCAGGTATTAAAAGAAACAACCCTCCAAGATGACATCTGTTATAGCCAAAGTTCATATATTCCTTCATGAAAATTCAACTACGTTTAAAAAAGAAAAAAAAAAAAAAGAAAGAAGAAAGAGGCTTTGCAATAGAGGGAGGATGATTCATGCTTAAATCTAGAGCTGAATGCCACTCAAAATTCTCTCTCTTCCCTAGTCCTTGCAGGTCTGTGAGTCCAGCCAAGGAGGAGCTGTGATCAGCGCTAACAAATCTCCGTTTTCTCACCGTGCCCTTCAGCATTTCATCAGAGGTAACAGTGGAATCTGGTGCTCTTCTGACATCTCGCAGGTAGTGCTCCCTGGCTCTCCTCTCCCCTCTCCAGCCTGCTTCATCGTCACTGCCCAGCAAATCTTCACGTGCAGCTGATGTTTAGCTGCCAAAATGAAGTGTAGGGAGGACATGCTTGAATGAAGTAGCAGGACTGGCACAGAATGGTCCTTTTTGGAGAACACGGCCCCTTTTCAGTGGTCAGTGAGCAGCTGCCTCCTGGCTGAGATGGATCAGCTAAAGAGAAGGTGACACAAAATCTAGCCAAAGTGATGGAGCACTGTGAAGTGCGGAGGGCTTCTCCCTGGCTGTGCTCTGGAAGTGCCCGAGCCTGGGCGCTGACATCCCAGGGAAGGATGCCCACCCACAAGTAGCAGACCTGCTCCCAGCAGCTCCCACTGGGAAGAAAACAAACTCTGAAGTGAAGGGATGATGCTGCTGAGTGCCAGCTCGTAGAGGAAAGCAAAGCTGAAGCCCTGAGACAAGCGCCCAGATGGATGTCTGGCACAGTCTCCGGTATTGCTGAGATGCAGAAGTAGGTCAGAAACTTCAGAGAGAGACTGTGGCGTTTCTATCCAAGTAACAAGTGCTTTCTTGGAGGATCCCTGATTGAAAGCCCCTGTCTTCTCACTTCTCTTGGTCCCTTCAGTCCCTTGGTCGCTTTGGCTGACATCCAAAGGCAACCTGGGTCTCCTGCTCCGCCTGTGCAATGCCTGAGGCTGAGGTAGAAGCAGGAAGGATGTGCTGGATCACAGGAACGGGTGCTCCTGCAGCATCTTAGAGATCTTAAAGGTCTCTTCCAAACAAAATGATTCTATGATTCATTGCCATCTTACTTTTTGAATGCCTGCAGCATCCAAGTGTGGTGGGACCATCCTTCTATGGACTCAACACCTCCATTACGTATTCCTGAGGGCTACAATTTGCTGTAACTCAGAATGAAACAGTTGCGGTTTGGGAGGGGAGATCTTACCTCCAAAGCAGCCACAGCTGGACTGTCAATGAGCTGCTGGCATGTGACACCAGGTTGAAGGAATGAGATGGGGAACGTGACACTGATGGGGTGTCCAGGAGGGAGGCCCTGCCAAATACACCACACCGGGCAAGGGAAGAGGGGTTCCAACCAAGAGCCGTGAAGCCCACTTTGAAGTTAAGCCTTGGTTCATTTTTTGTCCTTCTTTCATCTCTTAGGATGCTCTGACTTCTGAGGTTTTTATGGTTGCCCTGGTAATTGAATGATTCTCTGTGGGAATGAAAATGTTATTTACAAAAAATTCCTTGCAAAAAAAGAAGTGACAATTAACTGCCAGCAATTTTTGTGATGAGCACTGCAATCATAGCTACCAGAGCACTGATTAAAACCAAGGGCCACCCCTGCAGACACACGGGTAAATCACTCGTGGTCTCCTGAAAACTGCAATGTCTCAAGCTGGCAGCCCACCATAACACCCCAGCTCCGGCCTGGCCAAGAGAAGAGCTTTTCCATGTATTTCTCCACTAAGGTTTGGTGTTAATGGAAGAGGATGTTCCAATAACCTTTGAAAAGGTCGGACTAATTCATTTGTTGGGGCTTGTGAGAGCCAAGCCAAGGCTCTTGGGTAATAAGGAAAGGAAGGTGGTGTAGGGCAGAGCAGGACAGTGTTTCAACAGGGTTTCATGAAGCAGCTGATAAACAAAGACACATGAGCTGACCAAGAAGGACCACATTTGGTTTGCTAAGAAGGGTCCAAGGGGACAGGTACCCACAAGGTTGTTGTCTCTGCCCAGCATCTCCAGCCCCTGAGCCGGGCTGCACCGGCGCAGCTCAGGTGCCATCACCCTGGGATGAGCGGGATACGTGGGGATGAATAATTCAGCTGCAAATCAGCTCTCCGGCTGCACAGCATTTTTTTCCTGGGTTGCTATTTTTAATTTCGATACTCCCACGTGTGCATTTGGTGGATTAGAGACATATGAGGAAGAGGAGAAGGCTGCTGACGCAGGCAGGTAGCAGAGCCTGGGGGTGGTGGAGGTTGAACCAGACCTAGAGCAGGTCCAGTGCCACCTTCCCACCAAGGGCAGCATGGGGCTGAGCACCTCTCAGTCCTCCTTTGGTGGGAGCTGAGGGTGCTGAGCACTACTTGCGTGGATTTACACCCATGTGCTGACAATCACAGAAGAATGGCCGAGGTGCCCCTATTGTTATAGCCAGGGCTGGATGTCAGGGCTTCTGGGCTTGGTTTCGAGGTCTGTGACTTGTCTCCTCTGCTCAAACCTTGTAATTCCTCTCTCTTGTAGATCCTTTAGTGGGGAAGTCGTTAGCACTGGTCTGCCTCACCTGGTTACAAATTAGGGAGAAGAAACCAGCTTGCTTACAGCTAGAGGTGATAAATCACAGGGGAGCCTCTTCTGTTGTAAGGTGGCATCTTCCTCCTGTATTTTTTAATCATGAACATCAGAAGGAGAGAGTTGTCAAAACAGCTTCAGAGAAGAAAGGTTTTAGCTGCAGTAGCTCAGCTCTGCAGCTGTTAAGTCACTGGATATGGGGAACCTCTTAAAAATGAGATAAGAGGGAAGCAAGGATTTGAAACCCAGAACTGATGTGAGATTATCCCATAGACCACTCCAGGGCTGGGGAAGGCTCACTTGTTTCTGAGGCATGGTGCACTGTGCTGCCCCTTCTCAGCCCACTTCTTTCTCTATTTCTTGAGCTTTGTGATCAAGAAAATCCTGGACTATTGCTTCATTGCTCCAGGTCAGGCAAATCTGCTGCTGCTCCCAGATTTGGGGGGAAAAGAAGGGAAATACGAAAGGAATCTTTAGGGATGAAGAAGCCAACTTGCCTGGCAACAGCAATTTCATAACTAATGTTTCCCAAAGCCAGGTGGTCAGTTTTAACCGTGTGATATCCAGGAGATGGAACCAAAAGCACTCCCAGCCACGCTCAGCACAAAGCAGCTCATTAGCCAACCAGCTAAACATCTAATAAGCTCCGATGTCCTGCACCCTTGGCCTCCTGACTTCTCCCGGGAAAACAACGAGCGCAACAAGAACACACCACACGGTGGCTTCTCACACCAACGTTCCACAAAGAGCAGCTGCAATTTTAAAACACAAACCAAGACAGACAAAGGGTTTTCTTTCTCTCTTCAACGAGGAATTTAATCTCCTAAAACTGCCCTTGCCCGCAGCCCCCGAACAGCAGCTCTACAGCACTGGAACGGTGTCTAAAGGCACGATGCAGAGTTCTTAGACACCTTTTTACCCACCTCGTTCTCCGTCACTCCTTCCAGATTTTTGGCAAGCTGTGTGGTACGTAAATTTTTCTTTCTAGCTGATCTTCCCCTGTTTTGTCGAAGCTCAGATGGACAGAGAGACAGCCACTAACCAGCTTGTGTCAAGCCACCTTCTGCTCTTAACTCCTCTAGTGTGCTTTTGAACGTTAAAGAGTAGAAAACCATATTTAAATTAGCAGAAGGTTAACTGGGTAAGCGTTGGGCTTGCGAGACATAGGTAAAAACGGCAAACGCTACGTGCTCTGCTTTGACTTGGGAATGTTAGCAGGAAAAAATACGTCCAAAAAACCCCTTTAGAAGGAAGAATCAAAAGTAGGACTCTGACTGTAGGGGCTGTAGGTGCAGAGTACCTGCATGTGTTCTGGTATTTGGTTCATTTCATGCAAATTCTCTTTCAGGAGTTCAAGAAGAACTGAAAAAAAAAAAAAGAAGTGGAATTTGGCTACTGAAGCAAGCCTGTATTCCTCACAACTGCAGGACACACAGACAGGTCACCTCAGCGTCCTTGTGGGTCTGCAGAGCTGGAAGCAAAACCTGCCTTGAATTCCAGAATATGACTGGGCATTGCTGAGCTTATTCATGGCAACAGAATCTAAAATGAGCCCTACTTTCCAAAGAGATGCTCTCAGCTGGTAAAAGTTGCACTCATGTAAAAAGCCTTGCATTGTTGAAATACAACTACTTAACTTTTAAAAGATTGGGGTTTTTTTTAGATATGTCTTATAAATCTCAAACACCTTCTGTTAAGGAGCAATACTTCTATTAAGGAGCAATACTTCTGTTAAGGAGCATTTTCTTAACACAGTTTTCGTGTAAATTTCCTATAATTGCAGCTATCAGGAGAAAATGAGTGGCAGGTTTTATAACATCAACTCCTAAAAATGAGGTGTTAATTGGTATTTAGGAATTGCAGTCCAGAGCGTTCCATCGTCCTATTAGTTATCTAATCACTGGGAAGCAAGAGGATTTCTGTCAAGTACCAATGGATCTGAGTAATGTATGCTAGCAACGAAGACCATTCCGGGTCTTGGACTTAATATCTCTGTAGTTTACATGACATTAAAAATATCTGTCTGGTTGTCACATTAATAAATGAATAAAAATAGCAAAAAAAAAAGAGAAAAGGACAAGAGTTAAATCATAGATGACTATTAGGAAAGACTGCCAGACTTCAAACAGCATTCAGAATGCTTTTCCAAGCCTGTTTTGATTCTTCTCTGAAGAAAATTAAATTAAAAATTGACTGTGAACACCATCCCCAGCCCCAGGTTCCCACCCGTGGGTCCATGCTGGCCCGGGGACAAGTGACCCACAGAATCTGGCTGCCTTAGAAAATGGGCATGATGTCCTGGCAGAAGAACACTGTTTGTTTGTCCTCTGCAGCACTACCTGTTTTATCACCCTGCCAGCAAGGAGCTGCCACAGCTGAGTTGTGAAAAGATGTTCATAGAGAACAGTGTTGAGTCACCATCCATGACCATCATCCCTGGGCTGAGGGCTTTCTGGAGTCAGTAAGGGCTTTTCTTAGGTGTATGAAGTATGAATCAAGATGTATCCTGTGCTGAAATTGCGTGTCCTTTGCTTGGGTCTGTTTTTTGGGCCAGGAAGACATGGAACATCCTCTCCTGCCAGTCTCCAGAAACTGGTTTCCATGGGAGTAAGGAATGCTGAGTGAGCTTATCCGGTGCAGCTGGCACGCCCGCAAGCTGTGCAGGCGGCAGTGCTGAAAGATCTGCAGAAGAACCTTCCCCCCCATCGAAACGTAAGTTTTCGTTTGTATTAAAGCAGAATAAGTTTGGAAGGGGGAGCAGAAAGCGATTTATAGAAGCGCCAACTTTGCGGGACATCTCAGAGACCTTCAGGTTTCCTGCTGTATGGCTGCCTTGCCTTGGCATCCCAAGCTAACTGCTAGCGGGCAAGGCTCCTACGTTCAGTGTTACTTCACAAGGTAATTTAGAATTTTTCCGGGGAAAGAAGGACTTGGGTGACCAGTTACAGTATTTCAAGAAGCCACCAGCATTACCAAACCTAGACTAGACCCTGGCACTCCACAGAGATCATCCCACATTATCTTTTCTGTTAATGGCTTGAATTTTGTCCTAAGTTGCTAGAGCTATTGGAGAGCAGAGGCTGTTTCTACTCCCACTCCTCTGGAAGGTTGTTAGAGGACCTCTCTGATACAATAGTGAGAATCTGCTCTCGCTTTCCTGTCTAAATGTAGTACGGTTAATATGGTTACTTAGGGGTTTTTATTCTTTTCATGTAGTCATAGAATGCCAGGTTGGAAGGGACCTGAAGGATCATATAGTCCAACCTTTCAAGGTAAAAAAAAATATAGATGGAGCGAGGTGGCTCAGCACCCTGTTGAGCTGCGTCTTAAAACTATTTTCCTTAAATAGCTCTTCTCTGTTCCTGGTATTAGGCTAAGCAGAAAGAAATCGGTACCCCACCATAGCCTTTATTTTGTAGACTAAACAGCATTTTATGTCATCTCTCCTATGACACGCCTTACGGAACCTCTGTGCCTGTTGCAGATGAACTCATCTTTCCTAGAGCAATGTGACAGCAGTTGGGCTGCCGCTGTGCACCCATCCATGCCTTCTGCAACCAAGCTTTCTCTTTCTGCTGGAAATACCCTGTCTGGTACCTGCTAGGAGTGTGCATGCCTGCTTCATGGCTTCATCCCATGGTCAATTCATAGTTGCCCTGTGATCATCTATGACACCCAGAGGTTTCTCCACCTGAGTCATCTCTGATGGCCCTTAGAGAAGAAATTCCTCGTTAGCCCTGAAGTGCACGCCCTGACTTTCTGTTCTAGTCAAACACTTCTTCCCATTTATCTTCCTGCCAAAGTCAGAAAGGTTTTCATATATGACAGTCTTGTTCTGTATTAGCAATGTCCATTCATCTTCAGATCTCAAGAGCACGCTGACTTCATATACTGATGCACTTAATGAAAATATTGCCAGCACTGGTCTAAACTTGGACCCTTGAGGACCTCACAGTAACTTGCTTCTTGACTCTTTTCTTTCTCTTCCTCTGCCCTTTCCTATCACTCAGTTCTTTCTCACCTTTCGTGTCCTCTGTGAACCTCCATCTTCTCTTGCTTCATTAATATTTTCCCATTTAGGAGCATGATATCAAGTGCCTTGCGAAGGTCCAAATGAGGTTTATCACATTTTCTATTTTGGAAGATCCATCATCTCCCTTAAGGAAAGCTATCAGATTATTCTGGCACCACGTCCCCTTGGCAAACCCAGGCTCCTTTCATCTTGTTTCCTCTTTAACTAGAAAGAAAAATTTCACCACTCTTTCTCCTTTGGTATGTGTGGAGAAACAAAAAACCCGAGGTAGATCACATTTGCTTCCATCTGGGGCATATTTGTATGTATATAGATAGAAAGCATGCATGTGTATGTGTGTTATGTGTTCGTATATATACAGATAGACAACGTATACATGTAAATATGTGTGTACAACAGCTTCTAAGCTGTTTAGTAAATATTAGCGTATAATACAGTACAGTACAATACGTATAGTATAATACAATAGTCATTACAATAGTAATATACATATAGTATAATGCAATATAGCATATAATACAAGATAATACAAAGTAATTCAAGATAATACAATGTAGTACAATAAAAATCAATTAATGCTAATTCATTTTAAGACCTGCAGGTATCTTCCTTTTATTCTACTCTAGTTCTTCTTCTGGAGCCGGCTAGCAGCCAGTGAGACAAACCCAGTGTGCAGGATGATCTTCTCCAGCACTCCAGCCATTCCCTGCTGCCAGACACCATTCCAAAGTTTAAGTGAAATCTGGTTGTTGGATAATTGCAGTGATGAAGTTTGGCCGTCGGTGTCAAAAGCTGCTTTAAGAGCCACGGTGAACAGAAGGTATTTGGGTATAGCATCCATCCAACTGCTCTGGAAGCATTTAAGATTGTGATTAACTTAGTCTTAATCTAAACAGATTATCCTCAGCTTCAAGCAAATGAAATACATAAGTAGATTGTCAGGATGAGAAAGCAATATTTTAGTGAAATGAACGGATTAGAAAGATAAGACAAAGGTCTGACTACTCAATCAGCTATAATCTTGGTGGCGTGCCTTGAGAAATATAGGTCAATATGTTTAACATTAGACACTTCAACAGTCCAGAGATGGAAATGTATTTAAAAAAATCATAATTCTAAATTTGAGGCAGTGATTGGACTTTCGAAATGTTTTCAAGACAACATAAAAGAATTCTCTCATCCCTTTGCTCCCCCTGCGCTCTACCGTATTGTCCCCAGCTGAGCTGAAGGGCACTACACGCACAAAGCAAAGAGCTTTTCATTTGCAAGGATGGCCAGCTCTTCCACATCAGGTCCCTTCTCTTTGCCAGGGAGAACCTTTCAGGTGCAGAACCTTTCAGAATCCAACACGGATCAGAGCTGCGAGCTGCACAGCCCACCATAGGGATGAAAATTAAACACAACAAGGGCTTGTGTTGCTTGGATACACGTCTTAGCTCATCTGTGTCTCCTGGCAGAGCCTGGAGCAGGGACACGAGCCCTCAAATGGCTCCTCAAATGGTTCCAGGGGTCAGGGCCAGCATGAGGGACGTTGTCCTTTGAGGTACAAACACATCCCATCTCAGCCTGGAGAAGAGAAGGCTCGGGAGGGACCTTATAGTGACCTTCCGATACCTGAAAGGGGCCTACAGGAAGGCAGGGGAGGATCTGTTCTCAAGGGTCTGTAGTGACAGGACAAGGGGTAATGGTTTGAAGCTAGAAAAGGGTAGATTTAGGTTAGACATTAGGAAAAAGTTCTTTAATATGAGGGTGGTTGATTACTGGAACAGGTTGCCCAGAGAGGTGGTGGAGGCCCCATCAAGGGTTGATGGGGCACTGTGCAACCTGACCTAGTTAGAGATGTCCCTGCTTATTGCAGGGGGTTTGGGACTACATGGCCTTTGGAGGTCCCTTCCAACCCAATCCGTTCTATGATTCCACGATGCTATGGTCACGAGCTCTTGTTTGTCCTGAGGAAGGGTCTCAGCCAAGGACTGCGCTGCCTGTCCCCTGCACCATGAAATGCCCCCAGCCCAGGAACTCACAGGGCAGCTCAGAGAGGGATTTGGGATGGGAAGGTCTCTTCGGTCAAACTCACCGCCCCTCGCTGAAAGGGACGCCAACGGGAAAGAGAAATTAAACTGTCCCCACAGCCCTGGGGAAACTGCTGGTGTGTGAGCAGGGCGGGCATCGGAGCTGCTCTTGGTTCATTTTTGCTTTGAAAAGGTTATAATTTAAACACACTAGACAGGTGCACACAACCGAGCTGAAAGCTTATTCTCAGTAAATAGTTATTTTTTGTCACGCAAGAAGCCCCTGTCTCCGGAGCACTAAAAGGTTCACTTTACTGTAGGCACCGCATGGCATAGACAGAATATGTTGGTTTAAACTCCGCTGGAAACACAACAGTGAAGAAAAAGGTTTAAAAATGAAAAGAATCAACAGTTGCCAGCAGCAAAAGGGTACAATCCACAAGAAAAAAAAAAAAAAAAAAAGAAGTATTTCTTATTCCTTGTAGGCTACTACAAGCTACTTGCAGTAATTAAAAGCAACTCTGAACTGTACAGGATTGACAACAGGGTAAGATGTTGTTTTCCAGCCAGAGGTAGAATTAATTACGCTGCTATAGATTGTCTTTATTGACTTCTGCTTTTTACTTTTCCTCATTAGTCAAGAAGACATCACAAAACAACTATTGGCTTTATTTCAGAATCTGCCTCTTAAAAAAAACAACCCAAACAAATAGAAGGAGAATAAAATTATTGAAGACAAAATGCTACTGAAATCTCGCCCTAAACTACATGTTATGCAGTTTATGGTATAAAGTATAACTACCCTGAGTACCTGCAGAGGCTGTGGAGGCGAGCAAAATTAATCAAAACCACTGTTTTAAACTAAAAGAGACTAGAGAGAAGGAAGACAATTTTTTTGCGCTGAGGTTGGTGAGACCCTGGCCCAGCTTGCCCTTGACATAAGGTTAAAAATCAGAACAAAAGACACATTCTAAACATCTGGGCTCTGGGATGAGCCAAACATGCAGAAGGCAGCAGAGCCTTGCCAACCACAGAGATAAAGAAATAAACGGACCTCGAATAAAGGCACAAGAAATTCCCCCAGGTCATGCATCCAGAGGTAGCACAAGAAATGCTCAAGTTCTGTCCTTTAGATTAACTTGGCTCGTTACAATGTGAAAACCACACCTCCGGGCTTTAAGTTGCCTACCTCTAAGTAAAGACCCCTGCCCACCGGACATGCGCAGTACGTTTAAAATGCTCTCGACATTTAAACTGAGATGAACCGAGCATTGCCCAGCGGGTATCAAGTAGGAGCGTGCTTATGCAATAAGGTGTGTTTATAATATCAATACAATCTTCAGCTGTAACTGGGTGTGTGAGCGCTGCAAATTACCGCCCAGCACCCTTTTCCATGCAGAACTGGAGTAGTGCAAGTATCTCGGCTCCGGGTGTCGATCGGCTCTTTGCACACTGGGTGAAAAACCCAATTTTGGGGTAACTGCCAGAGAAGTGGTCGCTTCCCCATCCCTGGAACCATTGCAGGTGAGGTTGGCCAGGGCTCTGAGCAACCTGCTCTAGTTGCAGATGTCCCTGCTCCCTGCAGGGGGGTTGGACTAGATGAGCTTGAAAGGTCCCTTCCCACCCAAACCATCCCACGATAGGAAAATTCTATGAAATTAAGGGCACTGTTTCAAGGCAGGTGGCACCGGGGAGAGCCTTCAGCGAGCTGCCTGGTCAGAGGGCCCCGCTTCCCTCCCACTCCCCCGCCTGCGAGGCACAGCGCGTGGAAACAAGGAGCATTTCCTGCAGATTTCTCCGATTTCGGGCATTTCCAGACCGCGCTGCGCGCGGCTCCCCGCGCTCCCGCCAAGGCCACGCCCCCTTCCCCTGAAGCCCCGCCCCCTTCCGCTGAAGCCC